>JAAEAF010000848.1:0-48014 GCA_011037195.1 Triatoma infestans
AATATATCCTGTGTTCTTGTAGTTTATCCTCTGCTGATTTTCCATAACGCCCATCAAAGTGTGTAAAATAGCGTTTACACAACTGTATTGCATGCGCATAGTTTGTTTTTTGCCCGGAAACCAACCTATTGAAATGTTTAATAAAAACATAATGTTGTTTTTCTCCATCTTGCATGAGTAAAAGGTCGCGATGGTCTTGCAGTTCTTCTTTAACAACCTTCAGCGGGTAAACACTATTATCACCATCCAACCCGAAAACATTTATTGATATATTGTTTACTTTTTCGAACTTTTTGATCTGGTGAAGAGGCGTGGGGAATGAAACGCACTCAAAATTATAAGGATGGACCAGCGTTTTATATTTACTAACACGTTGAGGGTCTTTATCCACAAATTTTGCTAATACAGCATATTTAAAACACTCCTCGTCGTAATTCTCCGGCTTTATACAAGCCTTCTTAGCAGCGATAGATTTAGGAAGTTTGATATATGTCGCCCCTCCTAGCGGCTTGTACATATTTATCCGCAACCTTGCTCCATCTATCCCAACCAGCTTCCATCCACTCTTCTCTAACTGTGCCTCTTCCATTTCGTTCACTAATTTCTTGAATATATGTTCGAGAAACTCACCGATATCTGTGTCCATATAAATGGCCTTATTCCGAGTTTTAAATGATCTATCAGTTTGTTCCCCAAGTGTATTCTCAAACAGACATTCCACACTATATTAATTTTTAGCGTACGTTTCTCTTCCAATTGTTGTTTAATGAGCTCGTATAGACGCCTTTTAATCGACTGCAGAAACGTAGATAGATCTTCAAATTCCGCTGATTGCAGAAAATATGACCTTATTCTCCCCCGACATGCCGATTCATATTCTTCAGATGCCCGTTTCAACAATTCCGCTTTAGTTGGTTCCACACATGCTTTTTCAGCGCCTGAATTATCATATCGAGCTTTCTTTACAGGAGGTCGGTCAGCACAGACTATTTCCTGTCGCTCGCCGTTATATCTATTCAAAAAAGTCCGTTTACAGCCCTTACAGACATACATCTGGTTTGCATTACAGTATCTTTGGTGGCGATAGAGATTCTTCTTCAAAGTGAATGTTTTTCCACATTTCTCACAGCTAAATGTTGCCATCTTGAACGATGTTTAACGTGTAGGAAGTCACACTAAGACTGAGATCCATACCCCACGCATCTATATTTATACCTTCGGGAACCGACTTTGCGCATGCGCATAACTTTTCCCAAAATGTAACACAATCTAGAGTAATAAAGTACAAAACAAGTTTTAAGCATGTGCATAGCATTTCTCAAATGTGACACGATCTAGAGTAATAAAGTACAAAACCATTGTTGCGCATGCGCATAGCATTTCTCAAATCTAGAGTAAATTGGTATATTAATAAACAGAAATAGCACTTTTAGGAGACAACCTAACCCCCCACCTCCGCCTCAAAGGTGCCTAAAATGCAGTTTCCCAGAGAAATATTTCAAATAAAAATTGTAGATCCTTGTATGTGTAGTTGATATATCAATTTTACTGAAAATTGTTGGAACTATTTTGAAATGATTGCAAAATCCATTCAGTAAAGTGGTACTTCCGCTTGAGGAATTTCGACAGATAACGTACTTCTGGAACCCCATGTGATACCCCAGACGGAATAGCGTGTTTGAACTAATTACTATAACACTAAACAGAAAATGGTTAAATATTACGTAATGTTCTAAAAATAGATCTTTAGAGGCGGTGACCTTGAAAGGAAGTTAAAACTATAAACAATTAGCTATCGAATATGCATATTTACATATTTGTAAAAAATGAATGTGTGTGTGTGTGTGTGTGTGTGTGTGTCGGATTCATTGACCTTTAGATAGCAAGACTATGCATGTTTTTTGCAACATTGTACCAGACTTGATTGAAGTATTATTATTTCGCGCTGTTTGAAACACCAATTTTGGCGGGAAAAAAAATTTTAAAAAACTTGTTTTATTTCCTTAAAAATATAATATTAAAAATCATTCACTCATTTCATTTATTTATTGTGATGAAGAACCTTCTGTAATCTATAAAAACAGATTTAAATGATAAATATAAATACAAGCGAGAGTGTTTTCTACTTCAAACACGCATGACCAACTCCATGCCGGCCTGGTCATACTCTGAATATAAACTCTCGCAGAAGGTTGGAGGGGTGAGGGCAAATGAGGCAATCCCCACTTTACATCATTAATATTCCCCTACTGCCAATAGAAAGAACGCAGCGAATTTTAGGTGAACAATAGGGCATATATGTAAGCAGTTTTTCTCTTCCAAAAATATTTTTTTAAGAAAATGCACTTAGTATTCCAAATTAATGAAATTCATCGGTGTTTTTATGGAAAAATCATAAAAACTAAAAACTGTTCAGTAAAACACAGTTCCGGCTTACTAATTTTTCTTGAAACTCGGAATTCAAGCCAAAATTCAAGCCAAAATTCCGAGTTTCAAGAAAAATTAGTAAGCCGGAACTGTGTTTTTTACTGAACAGTTTTTAGTTTTTATGATTTTTCCATAAAAACACCGATGAATTTCATTAATTTGGAATACTAAGTGCATTTTCTCAAAAAATATTTTTGGAAGAGAAAAACTGCTTACATATATGCCCTATTGTTCACCTAAAATTCGCTGCGTTCTTTCTATTGGCAGTAGGGGGAATATTAATGATGTAAAGTGGGGATTGCCTCATTTGCCCTCACCCCTCCAACCTTCTGCGAGAGTTTATATTCAGAGTATGACCAGGCCGGCATGGAGTTGGTCATGCGTGTTTGAAGTAGAAAACACTCTCGCTTATATTTATATTTATCATTTAAATCTGTTTTTATAGATTACAGAGGGTTCTTCATCACAATAAATAAATGAAATGAGTGAATGATTTTTAATATTATATTTTTAAGGAAATAAAACAAGTTTTTTAAAAATTTTTTTCCGCCAAAATTGGTGTTTCAACCAGCGCGAAATAATAATACTTCAATCAAGTCTGGCACAATGTTGCAAAAAACATGCATAGTCTTGCTATCTAAAGGTCAATGAATCCGACACACACACACACACACACACACACACATTCATTTTTTACAAATATGTAAATATGCATATTCGATAGCTAATTGTTTATAGTTTTAACTTCCTTTCAAGGCCACCGCCTCTAAAGATCTATTTTTAGAACATTACGTAATATTTAACCATTTTCTGTTTAGTGTTATAGTAATTAGTTCAAACACGCTATTCCGTCTGGGGTATCACATGGGGTTCCAGAAGTACGTTATCTGTCGAAATTCCTCAAGCGGAAGTACCACTTTACTGAATGGATTTTGCAATCATTTCAAAATAGTTCCAACAATTTTCAGTAAAATTGATATATCAACTACACATACAAGGATCTACAATTTTTATTTGAAATATTTCTCTGGGAAACTGCATTTTAGGCACCTTTGAGGCGGAGGTGGGGGGTTAGGTTGTCTCCTAAAAGTGCTATTTCTGTTTATTAATATACCAATTTACTCTAGATTTGAGAAATGCTATGCGCATGCGCAACAATGGTTTTGTACTTTATTACTCTAGATCGTGTCACATTTGAGAAATGCTATGCACATGCTTAAAACTTGTTTTGTACTTTATTACTCTAGATTGTGTTACATTTTGGGAAAAGTTATGCGCAGGCGCAAAGTCGGTTCCCGAAGGTATAAATATAGATGCGTGAGGTATGGATCTCAGTCTTAGTGTGACTTCCTACACGTTAAACATCGTTCAAGATGGCAACATTTAGCTGTGAGAAATGTGGAAAAACATTCACTTTGAAGAAGAATCTCTATCGCCACCAAAGATACTGTAATGCAAACCAGATGTATGTCTGTAAGGGCTGTAAACGGACTTTTTTGAATAGATATAACGGCGAGCGACATGAAATAGTCTGTGCTGATCGACCTCCTGTAAAGAAAGCTCGATATGATAATTCAGGCGCTGAAAAGGCATGTATGGAACCAACTAAAGCGGAATTGTTGAAACGGGCATCTGAAGAATATGAATCGGCATGTCGGGGGAGAATAAGGTCATATTTTCTGCAATCAGCGGAATTTGAAGATCTATCTACGTTTCTGCAGTCGATTAAAAGGCGTCTATACGAGCTCATTAAACCACAATTGGAAGAGAAACGTACGCTAAAAATTAATATAGTGGTGGAATGTCTGTTTGAGAACACACTCGGGGAACAAACTGATAGATCATTTAAAACTCGGAATAAGGCCATTTATATGGACACAGATATCGGTGAGTTTCTCGAACATATATTCAAGAAATTAGTGAACGAAATGGAAGAGGCACAGTTAGAGAAGAGTGGATGGAAGCTGGTTGGGATAGATGGAGCAAGGTTGCGGATAAATATGTACAAGCCGCTAGGGGGGTCGACATATATCAAACTTCCTAAATCTATCGCTGCTAAGAAGGCTTGTATAAATCCGGAGAATTACGACGAGGAGTGTTTTAAATATGCTGTATTAGCAAAATTTGTGGATAAAGACCCTCAACGTGTTAGTAAATATAAAACGCTGGTCCATCCTTATAATTTTGAGTGCGTTTCATTCCCCACGCCTCTTCACCAGATCAAAAAGTTTGAAAAAGTAAACAATATATCAATAAATGTATTCGGGTTGGATGGTGATAATAGTGTTTACCCGCTGAAGGTTGTTAAAGAAGAACTGCAAGACCATCGCGACATTTTACTCATGCAAGATGGAGAAAAACAACATTATGTTTTTATTAAACATTTCAATAGGTTGGTTTCCGGGCAAAAAACAAACTATGCGCATGCAATACAGTTGTGTAAACGCTGTTTTACACACTTTGATGGGCGTTATGGAAAATCAGCAGAGGATAAACTACAAGAACACAGGATATATTGTGGCGATAACATTCCAGCAGCTGTTAAACTCCCAACTGAAGAACCTTTTATAGAATTTAAAAACGTTGAACGTCAGCTAAAAGCAAATTTTGTGATTTACGCCAATTTCGAGTGCCTTTTAAAACCTATACATTCATGTGCGCCTTCCCCAGCCCGATCATCTACAACGAACTATCAGGAACATGAACCGTTTTCTTTCTGCGCCTATGTAAAACCCACCGATGAAATAGAACATCTTTGGATGCTTAAAGAACCATTTCTATATAGGGGAGAGAATGCAGCCGAAAAATTCTTACGTCATCTAAGCGATTTATCAACAGTCATTGGCAAGATGTTAAACAAAAATGTGGACATAGTGATTAGTGAGTTAGAAGAAAGAGAATGGAAGGCAGCTGATACCTGTTATCTCTGCAATCATACATTCAGCGAAGCCAACCATAAAGTGCGGGATCATTGTCATATTTCAGGCAAATATAGGGGAGCTGCATGTAATAATTGTAATTTGCGATGCCGGCAACCAACTTATGTTCCAGTATTCATTCACAATCTCAGCGGGTACGATTCGCATTTTATTATTAAAGAATTGGGGAAACTTCCAGGCAGAGTTAATGTAATACCTCATACTGAAGAGAAGTTTATTTCATTTGCAAAGTACATTAATGGTATTCAATTTCGCTCCTTGGATTCATTCAGATTCATGGCAGAGAGTCTGACCCAATTAGTTAATTACCTGCGAAAATCTTCTTTTATGGAAACTGCAAAATATTTCACTGAAACGCAGTTGCCCCTTGTATTAAGAAAAGGCGTTTTCCCATACGACTATGTCAGTTCCTGGGAGAAATTGGATGAAGAAAATTTACCACCTATGGATGCATTCTACAACGCCTTGACGGACAGCCATATTGGCGAAGAGGATTATAACCATGCAGTGAAGGTGTGGAACGAGTTTCAATGTACAACGTTGGGAGAATATAGTGATATCTATTTAAAGACTGATGTTTTGTTGCTGGCTGATGTCTTTGAAAACTTTAGTCGAGTGACAATGAGTACTCATAAAATCGATCCTGCGCATTATTTCACTGCTCCTGGTATGGCGTGGGATGCTATGTTGAGGTTAACAGGCGTTAAATTAGAACTTCTGCTTGATTATGATATGATTCTAATGGTCGAACGCGGCATAAGAGGAGGCATCTGTCAGGCTTCCCTACGGCATTGCAAGGCCAATAATAAATACATGCAAACCTATGATCCAACGCAAGAGTCAGTATTCATCATGTATTACGATGCAAACGATTTATAAGGTAGGTTTTTACCTTATGGAGGCTTTGAATGGGTGGAACAGCCGGAAGAGATTCAAGTTCAAGACATCCCTGATGATTCCGACTTTGGATATATATTAGAAGTGGATCTGGAATATCCTGAACATCTTCATCCGCTTCACAACGACCTCCCATTTCTTGCAGAAACAATGGCGCCTCCTAACAGTGAGGGAAATATTAAAAAATTGATTCCTCCTCTTGGCAAGCGGGAGAGATACGTGGTTCACTACATTGCTCTTAAACAGGCCCTCGATTATGGGCTGCAGCTGGTGCGGGTTCGTAGAGCCCTTCGATTTAAGCAATCACCATGGCTTCTTCCTTACATCAAATTAAACACGGATATGAGGACTCGTGCAACCAACGATTTTGAGAAGAATCAGTACAAATTATATAATAATGCAAACTTTGGGAAGACTATGGAGAATGTGCGTAAAAGGATGAACTTTGAGCTTGTCACTAATGATAGCAGATTAATGAAATTAATTGCAAAGCCAACATTCCTCGATGCTAAAATATATGATGAGAATTTGGTTGGTGTTAGGATGGTCAAAACGAGGATATACTTTAACAAAGTTCCGTACGTGGGCTTTTCTATTTTGGAGATCTCGAAGGATATAATTTTCAAATTTCATTACTCCATTATGCTGCAAAAATATGGACCAGAACGGCTTCGTTTAATATATACGGATACGGACTCCCTATTGTACCGTATCCGCACAGATGACATTTTTAAGGATATGCTGGAAATGGAAGATCATTTTGACACGTCAGGATATCATCCAAGCCATCCGAATTTCTCAATTAAAAATAAAAAGGTATTGGGGAAATTTAAGGATGAAGTGGATGGGCGCATAATTACCGAAGTGGTTGCATTGCGTCCGAAGATGTATGCTATTGATGTGGATGGGGTTATAAAGAAGCGTGCAAAAGGCGTGCAAAGATCTACGCTTAAGAAACTTGGATTTACCGATTATAAATCCGTCCTATTCAACGATGTCTCGATGTTAAGCATAATGAAATCGATTCGGTCGGTAGGGCATAAAGTCTACTCCACCTTAATTAATAAACGAAGCCTTTCAGCCTCAGATAATAAACGGTTCATCCTGCCTGATGGAATAAACTCGTTGGCCTATGGACACCGGGACATTTTAGTGCAGGATATTGATGCAGATTAACGTTTGCGTAAACATATTAGACCAAAAAATTAATTTTATGTTTTTTATGATACATTATAAATATTTTGGTATTAATTGATCAAAACAGTGTATTATACCATAAAAAATTAAATAAATGAGTTTTATTAATTATTCAATGTATTATACCATAAAAATGTCATTGTAACAAATTGATAATAAAAAATTTGTAAAACAATTATATAAATGAGTTTTTATTCTAACTCCTCAAAAAATATTTATTAGCTGGTATGCATTTTTTAATAGGTATAATGTTAACACCCAGTATCATAATGGTTTGGTGTGATTAAACAGTATATGCTGATAAGACCAAGGACATCTACAATTATGCAATATCTTCTAACCAACTGTTTTTATCTATATATGTCTCGAGTGAGTCATAACAGCGGCTGTGCGGTCTTCTGACCGACTGAAATTCAATTAAAAAAAAATAATGCTAAGTTATCGCAGTAGATTGACCTCAAGGTCGAAGATAGGATGATAGCGAGCTGCTCTGCGATATATATGTAAAACCTTCTTATCAGCTTAAATGTTGCGTCATCTTAACTTCCTCTCTCTCTTCCGTTGAAATCTACGTGCTATAATTAATAGGTGTAAGCAGTAATAAAAAAAACTTTTTTAAACACACTACTACAACTAAACAACTAACTTGGAACGCGCTCGTACAACGCACATAAATTTATAGACGAGATCTTTTTCTACATAGGACCGAGTGGCATCGGTGGTCTACTGGTTTAGATAACCGACTGTGAGTGCTGGGTTTGCTGGTTCGATTCAAGGTCATGTAGAAATCTTTTTTTTTCTCTTGAATTTAGGTCTGGCCTGGGGTGGGAGGTTGGGGGGCTATCTTTTGAATTTAGGTCTGGCCTGGGGGTGGGGGTGGGGCGCGATTTGGATAATATTTAATCTGATGACGTCATCTTTGAATTAAGCTCATTGATTTGGATGATGGCAGCGGCGTTCTTGCAACCCCCAAAAAAGACTTGGCTCCGTAGCCCTTGCGCCAGAACCGGTCTTTTTACCCTACTTAGGGGATATATTGAAGCCGGACAACTTAGGAAAGTGTTCAACGTTGCTCTATTGTCAACCGGTTTAATATTACAAATAGTAACATTATTGCTGCTGTCAGCTCCTTTATAAAAAAAAAAATTGTAAACACTTTTTACTTTCTCTTACTGCTGTAAGAGGAAATATTGGAATCGTGTCAAATTGTTTTGACATTGACTTTTCACAGGAAATACAGGTTTTAAGGTCCTGTGAGTCCGAATAAGTGATTATCACTTTTTAGAAATTGGTCTCGTGTGTAGAGAGGGAGGGTCAGCATAACTCAAAAACGGAAAATCATAGAAGGCTGAATTTTGGTAATTTATTTAGATATCTCAGGGAACGACGACAATAAGGCTTTGGTCAGAATCGATCGACCATCGGCGATTTTCTCGAAAACAACTCCAACGATTTTCTTTAAACTTGGTATGATATACCAAGTATGGTATACCAGTTGATAACTGAACGTATAAAGAGTTACCTCTTTCATTTGAAACTTTTTCCGAAAACATTTATGCAAGGAGTGTTCTGCGGGGGATGGATAGGTGACAGGCTTTCCTCCGAAGTGCATTTCAATATAATTTATATGATTCTATCATCTATGTACATGGTATAAGGAAGAATTTAATGAAAGGCCAAAATTCCGGTATGAAGAAAATAGGTTTACTAGAAGTACGATATTTCGGATGGCGCATAATTCCAATCGTATGTGAAATACGTAATAACCTAAGATAATAACCGAATAAATAAATAATAAATCATAAATCAAAACTATGTAAATTGTCCTAATAGAAAGTTCTGTGAGTGTTCATAGTCTCATTAGTTTTTTTATTTTTTTATTACATACTATTACATGAAATTCTTATCATTCACTTGTACATTTCCAGAAGGCACCTGTATATGTGTGTGTGTGTGTTTGTTTGTATGTTGGGTCTTTACTGAATGTTTCTTTGCCCCACTCCCTTGCAACATTTTTACAAAAATGGCCCCAGCGATTTTTTAAAAATTTCGTCTACTACCTACACACCCGCACACACACATGTTATCAATTTTATTTGAAACATTTTTCTTGAAAAATTGGTATCTGGAAGGTCCTAGAGGGTCTGTATTCCTCCAGAGAGCCACTTGTGTAGATAATATATTGTTCTACCTTTATTATATGTCTAATATCTAATATATTATTCTATAATATACACTCAGGCACAAAAAAATAATGGGACACTTATATTTTCCAATATAAAAACACAAGAACACTGTACTTTCTACTAGCGTAGATATATTTATGTTTATAACTAAATGTAAATATTGTATACGATACTTTAAACAAATAAACTACTAACTTACTTCAGAATAAATATTGTAAACAATAGAAATTCATTTAATGTGGCTTTCTGAGACACTTATCGTAATGACTTCTTTTTTTTAATTCAATATTTTTTCTATTTTATAGTTAAATTACTTAAGAGAAAAATGGTCATTTCGTTTGAGGGCTCTTGCTGAGAAGGGACATAGCGTACGATATGTGGCAGAATGTTTAGTTCTGTCACGTTCGGTGTTTCATCTGTTACATCTTCTGCGGAGTAATCGTACATTTTAGGGGAACGGGGAAATACGGTTGGTGATCCGAACGAACCAGGGACTCAACTGATCGGGAGGGCCAATTTCTTTCGCTTTCATTTCCACGCAATCTGTTTCTTATAGCTACAGAGCTCAGGGATAACTTGTTTATTATAAGTTAGGGGAGTCTCTGAGATGCTGTTTGAAGATGATTGCGAGAAATAGGTCTGACAGCTACGAGACCAGCATCAGGGCCAGTACTAACCAGAAATCACCCTGTAGCTTTTGCCAATCAGTATCTCCATTGGATTGTAGAGCAATGGGTGTTTTTTTTTACAGATGAATCGATTTGGTCTATACTCTTCAGACAGTCGAATTCATGTGTGGAGAAGGCAGGGAAGTGCTTCATTCCATGTATTACTAGCAGGTGTTTCTTTTTAACGACAATCAATATTATGGTATTGTGTGAGATAAGTTTGGAGACTCGTACCAAGTTAATTGTTGTTTGGAATGGCGTGATGGCCGTTGCTACGTATGTTGAAGAAGTTCTTCTAGACCAATGGCTCCATTTATCGGGAACAATTTAAGCTAACGCATGACAACGTGAACCCACAAAATAGCTTGAGTTGTCACCGGCTTCATGGAGGAAGTCGGTGTTTTGGAAGTTACTCGAAGAGAAATCAATTTTCATCAAAAACTTGGATTGCTTGCAGAAGAAAAATAAAGCTATCACTTTTATTGGAAACATTGTCTTAGGGACGATTCTGGTGTTCTTCTGGGTCAATCGTGAGTCTAAATTATAAGCAAACGAGTATAATGCGTAGCCTCAAATAAGGCACGATATACTTTTGCATTATATCTCCCTATATTACAGATAAAACTATTTATATATCCTTCGAGTTTCTCAGAGAAATTCCTTGTGATTTCTGCTATGTAATCTAAAATAATTTTAATGTTCGTTACTTCATGAAGGAAGGCAATTTGAGTGTAACACTGCTGTATAAGTAAACATTGGTCTGACTAAAACTACATACAATAATAGTTTGTTTGCGAAACTCACTGTTGATCGTCTATTCAACAGTGGAAATGGAGTTACAATCAGTGCTTTACCCTTCTGACATTGATCATTAATACACTGGGTAAAAGTCAGCCGCTTATCTGAGGTAACACCTAAGTAAGTTACTATGGTACTCCATTCTATAACTTGTCCACTAACCCTTATGTAATCGATTAATTAGAAAATATAACTAGAGAGATACGGTAAATTTTCTACCATATCACTTGTCATTATTATTAAAAATACTGAAAATGGGGAGATTCCAGACTGCAAGCACTATTGCCGATCTGAGCAAAAATAGTGATAATAATATCAATAAACGCATTCTCAGGACTTTGCTCTTTAGAGATTTAATTGGAGTGTGTAATGGAGAAAATTGGGAAAACAAGTGATTTATTTCCACCAATAGATTTCCTACAAAACTTTTTATTATCAGTTTCAGAGATCTAGATTGCCTTTTTCAACAAAACCCAGTGTCCCAAAGAAAATTGTCAGAAAAAAAAAAAAATCATTAATCAAGAAAAACCATTAATCATTAAATTTTTCTCAGTAAGTCATTTCATCTAGTTTATTTATTTCCTAACTATTTAGAAATTAAACATTAAAAAAAACACTGGAAAAATCACACAGCTTTATTTTAATTACTCAATTCTAGAGTTCTTCCGGGCATTGGAACCGCTCCCTATTTGTTGAGATATTATAGAAAGAGAGACTAAATCTCAAGCTCTCTCTAAGAACATCATAAAATCAATTGTTCCGAGAAAATATTACCAACAGAAATATCTGTAAAGGAAAGTAAGATAAAGGACAACCTTGATGAAGTTTTTGAGCAACTTGCGAAAAACTACGGGGGAAAAAGCCACAAACACATAAAAATCATTTGCTATTGTACTTTTTTCGTACTCAGCGAATCTCAAAACATGTATTTCATACTAGGTTTTTCTTATTCATCCAGATCATTGCGGTGAATATAATCGTGATTTACTTCAAAAAAAAAAACTTTTCAATTTTTTTTATATAAAGATAAATATATAAAGATGTACGTCACCACTTTATTTAATATCGTAAATAAATTCACGAGAGAGAGAGAGAGACTGTTCTAGAAATGTGTTTTGTTGATTTTACTGAACTTTACCGTGTCTACACCAATTGTTATTATATATATATAACTTAGGTTGAAATAGTAACATGTTAAGTTAATATAACATGATATTTTGGATTAACAAAACTCTACATGAACAACAGCATCAACAACAACACAACAACTCAGAACTACAAGGACATATCAGTTGATTTAGTTTTAAGTTAGAATCCAGAAAGTTTCCTAACAACCCACAGAGAGAGATAAACATATGACGTGAGTTTACCGTCGAGAAAACTAATTCTTGTTTTCCACTATAATTTGTTCACTTGCTCTTAATTCTATAGGATGAAACAATATGATGATGGTAAATTTTGTTTTTGTTGAATAGTATACAAAAAATGGTTTTTAGAAAAATTATGTATGTGTGTGTGTGTGTGCTGAGCAGACCTCAAAAACGGGACATCGCATATGTTCAAATTTGAAAATTCGTTTAAATCCTAACCGAGAAGACACGACAATAGAGAAGACACGGTAATAGGTTTTGGTCGAAAATCGCTCAACCGGAAGTACCTTTTTACTGACTAGATTTTTTTTTTTAGTTTTTGCGATCTTCCTAAATAACGCTGCAACGATTTTCTTTAAACCTTGTTACACTAACCACAAATATAAAAAGCAATAACTCTATAACATGTTTTTCCAATAAAATGTGTATTTCCATGTTAGCTCCACAGAGTTTTTCCAATGGCCCCCCCACAGGCAGTGCAGTAAAAGAAAATCTGTGTGTGTGTGTGTGTGTTTCACATCCGATTAATTTTTTTTTTTTTAGTGTTTCGTGATTTTTTTGTTGTCAACAGTTCCAAAATTTATCGTTAAACTTGGTATTAATACTGTACATAAATGTATAACATTATATTTTATTTTTGAAACATTATTTTTTTTTAATATCGACTTTAGGGGCGGTCTTGGGAAGCTGAATCCTCCCACTTGCTGGGAATTAAGAGAAATAAGTTTCTTGGTCAAAATTTCTCCTTTTGAGAATTGTGAGAATTGTTACAAGAGGAAGTAGTGTGAGCGTTTTAGACTAGATATTTTTAGTTTGTTCACCACCAGGTGGCACAGTTTTTCTTCTCACTCTTGTTTTCAACAGTTTCTCTAATAGTTGTTGTGGTGGTTGGTTCCGCAGAGCTGGAAAGCATCAGAGACATTTTCCGTGATGATAGTTTCTCTAATATCTACTTTTTCTTTATTTCATTTATTTGCCTAAAATGGGTACATATATAAATAAAATAAAAACTTACCTGAGAGGAAAGGACAGCGCTTGCGCACTAACTAAAACTCATGTGCAAAATATCGAGCGCACCACACTCTCGCTCTCTCTCTCTCTGTCTGTCTGTCTGTCAACTAACATGAAGCGATCTCTCTCACTGCCTCTATCGCATTCCAGTCATACAAACAAATAACTAAGTAATGACTGTGTTAGCATGACAAGAGCATACATTCACACACACAAACTATATACAGTGTTATTCTCATTTGAAATTGACTCTAGAATGGGGTATAGTGTTTTGCCCTAGGGGAGACAGTAGATTTTGCGAATACTCAAGAGTTCGAAGAGAAACTGGCCCCGGGGGTGAAGGGGACGTGGTTTGCCCCACGTCTACCTACCGCTACTCAACTCTCAGTAATCTCTCCATCCGTCGCAGTGCCTCCTGTGTGCCACTATGTCAGTTATTTGGGCGGCGTTGGTGGGTTATTGGTAGCCGGGGGAGGGGGGGAAGAAGGCAGTAAAGCCTTCCCTCGGTTCCTGTTTAATAAATTATTTACTCCACTAATGCAAAAAGGGGTTTTTGCTTGTTAATAAACAAAATTGGAGTTTGCATTTACCTCATTTCTATACTGAAGAGCAATTTTCCCGATATAATTGAAAATGTTGTGTGTTGAGTTGAGAGCAATTGGGGGAAAAAAATCAGCGCAGTATATATCATTAACCAAGTTTACCCACCCAGTATACCTGGCTATTTTATTTATTTTAATGATTCATTCAACGGAATCGATAATCTAAATAAAAATTAAAACTCTTCACCGGGGTTCCAATTTAATAATGGTGATTTAAAACAAAAATATCTGCTGTGATAATTTCTCTTACAGCTGCCAATACAATTATATATAAAATGATGCATTAAATTTTACCCAATCGTTTTAAACATAAATATAGATGTGGTATGAGAACAAATACCTACCTAGGCAGGTATTGCAGGTGATTACATTGTAGCCCGGAAAGGAGCGCCAAAACATTAAACCCCTCACAACGTTTGAAATGTAACGCTACTATTTCCGCAGCCATACTGAGTACCATTTTTTTTCCATTGGAGATAAAAGTGATCGATTTATATCCGTCAATTGGCATTCCAAGATTATGATCGATTTATATCCGTGCAATTGGCATTCCAAGATTATAAAATATCGTTATGATAATGATTTTCGAGAAAAGTAAAAAAAAAAAAAAGAAAGCAATGGCCTTTCCTGTAAAGTCGCACTTCCGGTTACCCTGTTATAGAATCATAATACATAACATTAAAGCTTGTTTAGTAAAAATTCTAGGTTGAAAGAAAATTTATTGATAATAACTGCTTCAAAGAGGAAGTCGTGTCTAGATTTTACTAAATATTTCGTCCCCTCAACATCCACCTGGTGATGCAATATAATTCTACCGTTTTCGTAAAAATGTTACAAAAAAAAGTGATGTTTATATATGTATCAAGTTTTTATGAATATATTTAAAGTCGTTCTCAAGAAAAACGTGCGAAAAATCGAAATCCCATTCATAAGATTTGCACTTCCGGTTAACAGATTTTCTGCAAACTTAGTATTTATTTTTAACCTAATTAATTCTCATGTGAATTAGTTATTTATTTGGAAATAGCATTTTAGGCTTAAGTATAAATCTACCCAAAAAAGTTTTTTTAGAATCTGTGATTTTATCCTACGTAGCATGCTTATTTTGGTTGCTTCTTATTTTGGTAACCTCATGCAGGTTTTGGATTCTTATCCATCGTCAGAATGAGGCTATCAAGATTTTTTTTTTGTAGACAGTTTATAGCCTTGCTGTATGGATGAGAATCCAAAACCGTCAGAAACAACAAAAGTAAGTATACTAAGATGGACAAAATAACAGATGTTATCCTGCAGTAATCATTAATGAATATAGCACAATCAAGTCAAAATTATTTGGGCTATCACTGAATATTCAGAAAACTAAGTACATGATTATATCGAAGCAGAATCATGTAAAGAGTCAAGGATCGCTTAATGTAAGCAGCAGATAGAAAGAGTGAAGATTAAAATGTCGTATAGAAAAATTGCATTAGGAGAATGATAAAATTACTTATTTGCCATCACCTGACATTGGAAACAAAAAACAGGCTTCTTAAAAGCTATGTACACTACGGATTGGCAGAAGCCTCCAGTAAAAGACTAGAGTCATTTGAAATGTGGATGTACCGACGATTCTAAGAATCTTCTAGATAGAGCACATCATTAACCAGGAAGACCTCACAGATAAAGAACTCCTAATGACCATTAAAATTAAGTAATTAAGATATTTAGGACATATCATGTTTAATAGCATATGAGCTATTTCAGCTGATTCTCCAAAGGGAAGATGAATGGCAAGCGAGTTACTGGAAATAGAAAGATTTTCATGGTTGAAGACTTACGGACACTAAATTTACCATTAGACTGTTCTATGCGGTCGTTAGCAAGGTGCAGTTTGCCTGATGATCGCCGGTATCTAAAATGGAAAAGAACATTTGTTGTGGACCCAACCAAATATCAACAAACATTTAGAAGTTTTATCGCGAAGTTTTTCAAAAGTTTTTCGCGAATTTTCAAACACGACTCCAAAGATTTTCTTTAAACTTTGTGAGCTATCTACTCACACACACCAACATAAATGCCTTTTATTTGAAACATTTTTCATTTGAAAATTGATTATCAAAGTTTCTGAGGATTAAATTTCAACTATCATTTGGGTTTGTTCGATGTTACTGCCGCTGTTGCGTCACTACATTGCAACTATATTCAAACAATGCTAAACCAGCCACCCACACATCTCTACGGTTACTATAGAGTAACTGAATAAAAACTGGCAAGTTTAAAGAAAATCTATCAATTTACAACTGAATTAACCAACTTAACTACCACCTAATGTAGTGTGAGTGAAGTATTTTGGTTCAGAATTTGTGATAAATCGTTCTTCTCTGTTTTCTTATTAAATGACCTTCGCCATTAAATAATAATGTGAAGGGCAATTAAATATGTACAGTTAATTATAACTTAAGAGAAAATTATTTGAGTATTTCAACCAATTTTCATGATATAATCTAATAATAACTGGTAATATTTGATTATAGTTTTAGAGGCCAAAATAAGTTAGAGGTAAATCACTCTATAAGTTTACATTTAAGTTTAAAAGGGCATAAAATAATAGCAAATTCTTTTCTAACAATTACTACTTAATCTTCTTGAAGAATTTTTTTATATGTAAGAAAATAGATATAAATAGCTCAGTAACGGTCATTATTCTAAGATAATTTTTATTGAAATTAATCTCTATGCTGCTAAGTTCACCAACTTTAATATCTATCACAGACTGATTATATTGATTCACAAATAAGAAGTACAGTCCAAGCCACTATCATCCTGCTTTTCTAATCAATTTTACTTGAACATATTATTATTGTTACTTTTACACATGCCAATGCTTACTTGATGGCAAATCTATGCTCCATATTTTTCTCACTCCTTTCACCCATCCTGGCTCTTTGTCAGCAAGATGTACCATTATGAAATATATTTATAGGTTGCAACTTTATTTTATTTATCGTATTGGCTGATATTTCATAGAGACCCTTCTTTAAGTTATCCTTATCCCTTTTAGACATGTCTAGGCCACCGGAAAATCCGCTGTTCTGTCATTTGCTCAGCTATTTCTCTCATATTACTTGACAGTTTCCATTCTTTCTTTTTTATCATTTTTTTTTTATTTCCTTCATCACGCAAAGCATAACTTGTCTTCATCTATTAATTTTTTATCTTTATAAATAGAAATTGATGTTTTTTTCCTCTGTCTATTAGTTTCCTCTTGCTCCTAGTAAGAGGATATACTGCGATTGTGTCAACTTTTCGATATTAAGTTTCCATCGGTAACATGTTTTGAGGTCGCTTGAGTTGAAAAATTCAAAAGAGTAAAACTAAAACTGACTGTTGTTTACTATTTTATATGTGGCCTTAACACTGACTGAAATGATAATTAATATGCATCTAATATTTTCTGAAGAAAAATGATCTAAGAAAAAGAAAACAATAAAAAAGAATGGGAGCCAATGTGATGACGAAATTCTTGAGGTGGCTGCATATTTGAATGCATGTAAAGCTAAAGCTCACAGTACCTACTGCATGATTGATTTTATCTGGTATTCCTGAACAGTTCGGCTATAAACTTCTGTTTGATTTAATGCACTCGGCGATGGAACTTTATACCTTACACTTTATAAGCTTGACTATATTTTGGACCCTAAAGGCCTGCAGAGATGGCTGAGTGTGTAAATATTTGAGATTCCAGTTCTCATTTCTAGTTCACCGCCTACCACTCTCTTATATTCTCTTGCAAACAGCTATCTTAATCGATTTTTCAGGTCACAGGGAATTTAGCTTTTGAAACTACTTCTCACATATAATTCTTCTTTACATAACTCTAGATCTATATTCAGAAGGATAATGGATAAGGGTCCAGGATATGGATGGATGGGTCAGGCATCTAGGTTTGCCACAATCTTCCAAGCGAAAGTCTAGGCTATAATATTCTGTGCTAAGTTCAATCTAAAACGGAAACTCATAACAGAGTACTGCTTTCTCCCATAGCCGGGCTGCAATTCAAAGCTAAACCAATTTAAGCCAATTTAAAACCATCTGCCTACCAGATTAATTCTTAGCTAGGACAGAATTGGATCCAATATTAGGTATTCAGCCCTAATAAACTCCCTGTCCTGAATGCCGGGCCTTTCAGACAATGAGAAAGCGCAGGAATTGGTCCGCAGAAGATTCAAGTAAAGCATTTATTGGCCCGGTATCCTTTCTGCGATGTTACCAAATCAGTGACAAAATCGGCTATTATACCGACGGTTTTGCTCAGCAAATCTGAAGGCTGTTGAAGGAATACCACTGGCCGAAATCGTTAAAAGTTCCTTATGAGAACCTCACAAAAGCTAACGGCCAGAATTGTTCAACCAAAGCTTTATGGCCTTAAGCTGTGTATCTGTGAGTTGTTATTGTGCTGGACAGAGCAATGAGAAGAGAAAAATACAACTGACGAATCACTGATTTATTAAACTTGGCCGGAGAGTACTGCAAGGATTTTACAGAACTGACATAGAAAAATGGCAGTATGGTATAAGAATGGCAGTGTTTGCTTGTTGATACTTGCTTGAAGATTGTTGATGACTCTTCTAAGACGTGATAGAAGAAAAGATATCACGTTAAACTCATTGACGAGGGCAGCGGCATCTCTAGGTGAAGCAAGCGAGGGTAGGCTAGTGGCATCTCTGGGCAGCCGTCTCATTTTGAATATTAAGGTGAAATAAATCCCCTGGTTGCTAATTCCACTCCTTTTAAAACAATTATATGGGAAGTTTTTAAATTATTTGGCACTGCGGGATGAGACATGAAAAGTTGTGTTTTGAGTTTTGCTCTATATTTGGACATTTTGGACAGTAATAATTATATCCGCAGAAGCGAGGAATTGTTTCTAATAGCTAAGGTATACCTGTACCTTAAGGGTTAAATGATGTTCTTTAATTACTCTCTTCCTGCTGCACATAAAGTGCAATTTAATGAATTTTATTTGGGATTAACCAATATATTTTTGTACAGGTTTTTTGGTGAGAGTTTAAGAATAAACTTGTTGAAAACAGAATATCTGCCTTTTTTGTTGCATACTCGAACCCCACCGTCTTCACAAGTTATCGGAGCAGCCACAGGATTCCTCTTTAGCGCGACAACTGTTGTGATTCTCGGTAAGAATGTTGAAAGACTTTTTGCAAGACTGTCCCAAAGGACTATGTAATAGGATCCGAAGAGAGGGATCCAAAGCACAGAGACAGAGACAAAATTGAGAATCTTACTCCGCTACTTAGGCCAGACTAGAGGGGAGACTCTGTAAATATACAGCTGCGCTAGCCCTACAAGGAGTCTTTAGAACAGTTTATACAGCAGTTAGAACGCGTCAGCAATCCATCTTCCCTACTCTTTACTCAGTTTAAATCTCTAATTTCTATTTACGTGTAAAGATCTGGCAGTTTAATGTCTCTATATTATTACAGTGTTTAGCATTCATTCTAGCTTATTTCTTAAAAACCCTTCCTCATTACTTTCTCTCCTTCTGAAACCTGTATAACTAACTAGCCTTTATTATAAAATTGAAACTTTTCCTAATTTCCATTAACTTCTCCTTCTTCTTTTCCTAAGAGGTGAGGATTGAGGATCGTGATCTCCCCTATGGAAGTGAGCTTGCTGTGGTGTGTTATGGAAGTACGTTAAGCCTCACGTGGCGTGTTGTGTGAGGCAGCAGTGGGCGGATTTGCCATATGATTATGGCCGCAGGCAATCCATTACAACTGGGAACCATGAGCCAATTGAATCTGGCTGATAGTGGTCTAAGTTCTAAGCACCGAAGAGCATGATCCATTCCATTAGCTCATGAATCGATTTTTTCCAAAATTAATGACACACAGTTTCATTAATTTTAGTTTTTAATTTTATTTTTTTAAAGAAGCATCTTTTAGTTTTCTGAATGCTCCATTTTGGTCCCCCCCACTTCAATAAAAAATGATAACCTATTAAAAATTAGCAATTTTAACCGTCCATATTTTTTAAATAACCCCCACTGTGATTTCACCAATTTTTTCCACAAAATGTATTTTCTATGTTTATTCTCTATTAATCATAATTAGATTTAATTAAATTTTCAACCACAATATTCATGAAATTTATGAGATAATTTCATTTTACTTATGCGTTAATTAATTTATTAAGAGTCATTTCATTATTTTGAATATAAATTTTAAGTTAATTATTTATTTTATGTATATAAATTGTATGAACCATATTATTATTTATTATTGTCGCTTAAGTTTTGAAAGCAATTATTTATGTTTAATAATGCAATTTTATATACACGCAATGGAGTAGTAGGAGAAAGCGAGCGAAGGAGAGAGTGTGAAGAGAGGTAGTTTATCATTAACTGGGGATAATTATTTGGCCTTCATTTCCCCTTCCACCATCATTTATTTGATGTGTTTAATTATTTATTGCCCAATCAAAATTGTTGCTCTCATAAATCGTTTGGTGATAAACTATCCAATTAGAAATAAAATCACTAATCATTTCATATTACTTATTACTGTATTTAGTGTTCTGGTACTTTGTTGTTTTTATTGGTGCTCCACTTTAATAGTTTTCATTTATGTAGACCATATAAAGTTCTTTTATAATTTCATATTCACTGTTATTGTTTTCATATGGAGCAACAAAATAGATTTTAGACGTAAGATTAATAACGTATGTTATCCATTTATTCTTATTAGTTTGTGGTGTTTGAGGACGTAGACTCTACACCTGCAGGTCCGGGGTTCAGAATAGGCTTGCCCCCGTCCCGGATGTCTTAAGAGGCGAATAAAGGACCACTCTTCACGTGTCATCTCTCCTATCCTTTCCTAATCCTATGCTCCTTTCCCTTCGATGGGCCAACAAATACAGCATTAGGGAGTTAGTTATCAATTGGATTCCTGGACTGTCGGGACATCATAACCTTCTTCCAATCAAAAGAAGATGAAAAGATAGAAATGGTACCCTATCATAATTCCATCCCACGACCTTATTTGCAGGTACTATATCTTTTGATATTCGACTGTAGTTTAAGGTTTAAACAACGTTCCTTACCTTCTTTTCTTTCCCTATCCCATTTTAATCATCTAAAGAGAGAAGTTGAAGATAGCTCTGGAATTAATAAGTCATTGGCAAGAACTATTGACTTGAACTGCTTTTTAGTTCATAGAAAAATGGTTCATAAGATACAGCATCCTATCTAGGGGGCGCTTCTATCAAGTTGCTCTTGGAGTGCTTATTATGCTCACCCACACTGAACCTCTTTTGGGGGAAGGGAGAGGAAAGTGCGCTAAGGAGGAGATCTGATAGATCCACCGCTTCCTTACGAAAACATGACCATAAAATGGAAAATCACCGGAAGCTAAACTTGATGTCCCGTTTAGGTACCATTACTGCACCTCACCATAAAGGTTTGGTAAAAATCCATCAATCAGAGTGCGCATTTACTGCATTGTTTTTTATTTAAGTTTTTCACGAATATTTATAACACAATTATTGAACTATACAACTATTTTTGAAGCATTTTCCCAGGAAAATATGATTTGGAAGGGGTGGGTTCTAGGGTAGATAGCAGCCATTTTAAGCTTTCTACTCAAAGTATTACTTCAATACAATACTATCTATATGATATTAAAGTATATTAGTAGCAGCCTTGCTAGAATTCCAAACTTATACAAAATTGGTTATCCGGAATGTGCGACTTTGCAGAACAGATTTTTGGGTGTTTGGATTTTTATCAAATTGGCTGCATTGGATTTTTTTTTTCAACTTGATAACTAACCCAGATATAAACATATCACTTTTATCTGAGCATTTTTCTGGGTAAATTGATGTTAGAAGGTTTAAAAGAATCTGTGACGTAGAATTACAAATGTTCTTTGGGTTTGTTCGATATTACTGGCGCTGCCTTGTGAATTACAATGTAATTATCTGCCTTGGCTAGGTGTATTTACTCCCATTACTTTTATATTTAAGTTGGGCAATGAGTAAAAGTACATATTTAAAGGAAATTACCACTTAAAATCTATTGATAGCAGTAAAAAAAAGTCGTATTTTGTGTTTACTTTTTTATATTGGTTCAGTAATTTGGTGCTCTAGTTTAATACAATTTGGTGCTCTAGTTTAATACAATTTGGTGCTCTAGTTTAATACTTAGAGAATTACAATATGAGAAAGTCATATGAGTGTTTTTCACAGCTGAATTTTTTTTTCCTGATCCGCAGTTAAACAAAATAAAATATTTAGTCTATGTTAAAGGAGGTAGTAAATTTCTCTTAGTTCAGTGGCGCTATCAGTGACAGGCAAACCAACTCTACCGGCTCCACAGTATATAGAGATATCAAAGTGAGGGTTAGAATTGGAGGTAGAAAATGAATTGTGTGTTGTGGTATGTAGGCGTTGTTTGTTTGTGGGGGCATATAGTAGGCTGCGCTGCCACTGTTTATATGAGAACCACAACCTTCAGGCACAAATATATAACCTTACACAAACTCTGCCTGCCAACCAAACTATACACACAGCCATGCATTCATCAAATAACAAAACTTCTCTATATACTGGCCAAATAACAAATTCATAGTTCTAATTATTTTTTTAAATAATATTTTTTTTAGAATGAACTTAAGAAAAAGAAAATATCAGTATTATAAGTGAAAGCGTATTATTTATATATAAAAGATTACCTCAATCAGTAGCCACCATTAAAATTTAAACTGCTGGACCACTGGTGTAACCTACCATCAGCTGGTAGTTCAACCAGGCTGTCCAACACGCAATTATTTTCTAATAATAACCGAACAAAATATCCCTAACAATTTGGAACTACATATCTGTAAGCAACCCCATCCTTATCAAGTTGAAGTTCGACATTTCATGCATTTATTTTCTCTTTCAACTGTTTTATAGCAAAATCAAGTTTTTATTATAAAATATTAAAAATCTGCTACGGAAAACTCCCAGAATTTTCTCTTAGTGCAATTATTAGAATTCTAATACATTTTACATTACGTACATGTAAAAATACATGACAATTGTGTTTAGTTATATAAATTGTATTGTATTTTACTTATAAAATATGGTGGTGGACTCAAAGTAATGGCTAACTGAATATGACTACATGGATTAGTCGTCACCAGGCAGGCAGCGCTCTAGTCAGCAAAACTTGTATTGACAGTTAAAAGGCTAACTAGTTGTCCCAGAACAGCCCTAAAATATATGTTTAAAGAAAAAATGTTTCAAGCAAAGTGGGAAGTTTATATTGGTGCACTTAACATGTCCAGTTTAAAGATGCAACCGGTAGCACCGTACTTTACCCCGTTCTTTAGAGGAAAGCTTAAAGTTATAGCGAATTCTCTATAAAATCCATTTTTTTTTGGAAAAAAATCGCAAATAAAAGTAACAGGCCTATATGTGTGTGTGAGTGTATGTGAAGTTTAAAGAAAATAACGTTGCAATGGAACCAATAGCCATTAAATTCGCCACAGATCAGCTGGACGCAGAAGTTTCATTAGAATCCGCATCAACCGTCGCGCTACCAAACACACTTTAACTACGCATTACCTACTCTGTCACTTTGACAGCAATATATTGGCGAATGGGCAACAATCACAGCAGCCAATCTTTCACTTAGAAGTTGTCTCTAGCTGTAAAAGAAAGTGAATACAAGCTGACCATCTGAGTCAGTTACAAATTCTACCTTAAAGAGTCAGTCTCCAACTTTATAAATAAACATCAGTCGCTACATCAAACTCCTCTTTGAAAGATTCACCTCGCTAGACCACACTACTAGCTCACCACTGCAACAGTACTAGTTTGTCACATCACTCTTCGAGCGACGCGCAACGTTAACGCTACCCCTAACTAGTCATCACGCTACCAATCAATCATCATCATTCACTACTCACTCTCTACTGAAACTCTGTAAATTATCTCTCTTCATTCCTTACCCAGTAACATCTGGAATATATAAATTGTGTTTAGTTCTTCTTTTAATCATCACCTGTTTCCATTATCATAAGTTTCACCATCAAAACGTGGTACGATTACAACCTGTATCAGTAATCCACGTTTAAAGAATATCGTTAGAATAAAATATTTTTAAAAACTGTGGAAATTAAAAAAAAAAAAATAAAGTTCAGTAAAGTCCATTTCCGATAATGTATTCAGCATGAAACTTCAATTTTTATTTATATTTTGTACTTTCTCTTGCTCCTTAGTGAGAGGTAGTGTTGCGATCGGTACAGTTTTCCAAACTGTTTTCACCGGAAATATATTTTTGAGGTTCCCTTGGTCAAAAAGAAAATGTTTTTAGCGAATGGTCTATGTGTGTGTGTGTGTGTGTGTGTGCGTGAGTGTGTGTGTGTGTGTGTGTGTGTGTGTGAACAAGTAACTCAAAAACGAAAAATCGAAGGAAACTCAATTTTGGTATTCCGTTTAGGTACCACCACCGCATCTGACTTCAAGGTTACCATGCTGAATGGAAATGGTCCCATCGACCAGAAATGCGATTTTACTGATTTTTCTGGTGATTTTCTCGAAAAAATTGATTTTCAGTCGTATTTGTGGCGTTAAATTTCAAATGCTATTTGGTTGGTTTAATGTTGACGCTGTCTGGTGGACTATAATGTAATCACACTCCTACTTCCTGCCTAGGCACGTACTTGAACCCCACCATCCCTACTTTTAAGCTTAGGACAAAGAAGTAAAATTTGAAGTGTAAAGGAAATTGGTCATCTAATACATAATTGTATTAACATTAAGAGAAGCCATGTGATTGTTTCACATCAGTATATACATATTTGCTTTTCTAAAGGAATATATGGCGCATGAGCAGCGATTTGAGAGATCTACTGTAGTCTATTATGTAGTCAATTTTACTTAAAAAGCTATTTTACCAAATATAGACTTGAAAAAACTATGACGCTACTTGAATTTATTATAAAAATACATAAATCTTAATTTTGGTGAGAAATATTTTATAAAATACAATACGGGATATTTAGATAAAGGGTCCTTGGAAAGTACTACACTAACCGGAAGTGAAATAGAGGAATTTACAACGAACGAACAATTTAAATCCCCCGGTGCAAAACCCTTCTACTCCAAGTGTTAAGCCCGGGAGGATAATGATAGTAGGATGGACCAGACATCCCTTCTCATGTAATAAATTAAGATTATGATGAAGCGATGTAACAAGAAGGGAGGGAGCACCAACTCACTCACCCTCTCTCTCTCTTTCCGTGGAAGTGTAGAGTGAGTGGGGTTTAACAATGAAGTATCTGTTGACCAGTGGTAGGAGAGTTGGTTTTGTGGTGTGGGTAGTTAGAAGGAGCTTCGCTCCTCAGGATATTTGGGTCTGGGTTCTCTGTGGATTATGGTCGGAAGGTGTTTAGTTTAAGGTGGTATGAGAGATATAAGAGGTTATTTTATAGCGAAACGACACTCCAGTTGTTGGCGCTATGATTGGACTAGTTCCAGTGTTTTGGTCTACAAGGCTGCGCTGGTGTCTGTTAACTTCATTTTCTCTAATATAGTCCATTTTCGGGGTTATAATTCATTAATTAATAAACCCCGGTTAGCTTTATAACATACACATATTTCTATATTAGTAATATCTTTTCAATTTATATGATTCACGCACATCACACAGATAAACTATTGCTTATATTTTAACATAATAAATAATTAATTGATTAACTAGATCTAAAATTATACACGGGTGCCAATGCACCACCAACTTGTCTTGGAAAGTACACGTCAAATAGAAAAAATCCAAATGAATCCCTACTTAATTTTTTCAAGGATTCAAATATGTGATCAATTATCCTTTAGGTTTCCGTGGCCAATTTCATGACAAACTTTTAAGTTTCCGGGTTGAGACCGCGTCAATGGAAACCATCGTTTCGCCCATATTACGAGTTTCTTCGGGTTCATTGCACCTTGAAAGCTAATGGATGTTTCGTTCATTAGTTTTCAAGATGTATTGACCCTGAAGTCCTCATTGCAGTATGCCATTAAGTTTATTTTGTAGGTATCTTCAGTGGATGTAATCCAGAGGCATCAGGTTTGCGGAGTGAGCGGGCTACTGAATAGGACCGTGCGTTCCAAACTAGTTACCTTATTAAGTGTGGTCTAGATAACACTTTACTATCCTCGCATTTATCTCACTAATTGTTCATCATTTGCCGGTGTTCTAG
Source organism: Triatoma infestans (assembly GCA_011037195.1). NCBI lineage: Eukaryota > Metazoa > Arthropoda > Insecta > Hemiptera > Reduviidae > Triatoma > Triatoma infestans. The sequence goes on from JAAEAF010000848.1 coordinate 26,338, forward strand.
AGGGACATTTCAAGCAGATCTGGAAGAACTTCACTTAAGAAATGTAGATACCTGTCTGCGTTCGATTTTTCATTGTAAAAAATACAGACCTATGCCTTTATCCTCTATTAGGCCGCACCACACATTTATCGACATTATTGTCTGACTCAGTGTCCGATATGTAATATCTTAATTTTCATCTGCCCTATTCAGAAATTTCACGTATTCAATAATCCATATCTTAAATTTACATCACTTTACTAAATATGTTTTTATCTTATTGGCTATAAACTCAAAAACAAGTGCAATAATAGCAACCAGGAGGCAGAGAATTTCACTACATTCAAAATTTAATATTTCAAGAAATATTCAACGGATTACAAATCAGTATTTTTGGGCTAGATGGCAGCGATGTAATGTGTCCTGTTATTGTAGCTCATCCTGAACCTAAAACTGATTTTTACAGTGCACGACTCCCAACACCTAAATACTTATGAAAAACTATTATATTTATTAAAAATTCCAGATTACAAGAAACTTTGTCAATTAAAAATTATGATATTTGCATAAGAGAAAGTTGTAAGTGTTTCTCAACGGTATTTTTTTCTTTTATCTTATTTATTAGAAGATAAAAATTGTTAATTATTAAAGCGGCGAATCTAGTGGCTGAGAATCGGAGCTCATTTCCTATGACTCCAAAACTTTGTTTTTAGTTTTAATGTTATTTTCTAAATGGGGAAAACTGTTTTGCCCTTAAACCATCAAATAGTTTCAAAAGTTTCGCAATTAAAATATTAAAATTTAATGATTGGAATTCTCCTGGTGTCCTTAAAAACAATGTTCCCCAAGGTTCTCTCTCCTTCTTAACTTCTCCACTTTCCGGAGGAAACAAATACAAAGCCTGCGGGTTATTACCCACTAATGATGTTTTATGTCGGTAAAGATAGGTAGAGGCCAATTAAGGGAGAACTTTTTCGATTCGATTAGGGAAGTAGAAGTAGAAGAAGTGAAGCCAGTTGAGCGGAAAACTCCTTCTAGAGATTCTGGGCTTCATCCTATGTCCGCCCACCCAATTTTCCTCTCTGGGCTCTCAATTCTCTCCTGCTTTCTCTTTTTTTACCTTTTTCCTTCTTTTATAATACCACTTTCACTTTTCTCTGAGACTTTAAGAGGAAGTATTGCGATCGTGTCAAATTTTCAAAACTGAGTTTTCACCTAATATCTCAAAAAGGAAAACTCATAGTCACAGATCATCAAACTTAATGTTCCATTCCAATAACATAGTATATGAGAAGAAGGTTCCATCCAAAATCCTGTTGCAGCCGAGGCGACGTTACTAAAAGTTTTTTCAGTTTATTGCCAATTTCTCGAAAAGGGATCCAATAATTTTTCTTTATACTTTGCAAATGAAGGGCACATTTAATGGCCTATCACTTTTATTTAAAATATTTTTCTAGGAAAATTGTTTTTTTATTTTGAGAGAGAGAGAGAGAGAGAAAGTTGTGGTATATCTACAATGTTATACTTCATTCTAAAGTGCCAGTTAATTGTGCAGCGAATGTTCCTGGGGGTCGGTCAGAAGAGAAATAACTTAGGCTGAGTCAAGTTAGCTTAACTGAACCCTGTTTGCATAAACTGCGAATAATAAACACTGCAAGGACTTTACATTGTAATATTACAAACACTATAATATTTAATGCATTAAATGCTTTGCTAGAATTCCATGTTTTGAAGTAAATTAGTTAACCGGATGTGTGATATTACTGAATAGGTTCGACTTTTTCTCGAAAACTCTCCAATGATTTCCTTTAACTTTTGGAATGCTAACTGCGTAGATCAAATCCAATCATTTTTCTGGAAGGTTCTAAGCAATTGCAACGAATTATTAACGGGGTTTGATTTAGGCACTGTCTTCTAAACTACATTAGACAACTATCTACTACCATATGTGCTAACCAACGTGTACTCCCACCTATCTATATTATGTCAGAATTCTACATTTAAAAAAATCTCGTCTCTTTACTATAAATGTATTAATCAGATTTTTATCTATATTAGTGCCTTCTCTTACTGTTGGAAGGATTCTCTTACTTACTATAAGAAGGATTTACTATGATCGTGTCAAATTCTCGATAACGAGTTTTCACTGGAAGTGTAAGTTTTGTGGTCTTCTGAGTCCGAAAAAGTGGTTTTTAGAAAGTGGCCCGTGTCTATATATTGTAACGCAGCCACTAGTGCCATCTAGGGGGGGGGAAGCAGGCACCTCAAGTTCTCCTCGTGCCGCTAGGAAGCGCTAGCGGGGCGCTCTGGCTCTTTCTGAAATGTTCTAGAATCTTCCAGACCCTTCACCACTGGTATCACTACTGAACAACAGCTCGAGTAGAGAAAGTCTTGTTACAAACGGAGTGCGCGTTTGTGAAAAGTGAATGAAAAGTGAACTAAGAGAACTTTTGTTGGTTTCAACTGTGTATTAATTACTATTAAGTGCTTTATTTTTAATTTATTGTGTTAAACAATAAATTGGTATCAGAGACATTTTCCGTGGTAGCCTGCTTCATTTTGTGGTCCTCGACCGGTTTCGGGCGTTCGCCCATCTTCAGGATGCGTTTTTCAGACAGTGTGACAACACAGACTTGCACAGAGCAAACTTAGTTTTCAACACTCCTGTGGCCTGAAGGATCCCGAATTAAAACAGGCTGTCAAGTTACCCAGATCACGGACGATCGGGGAAGGGCTGGCAAGAGCTTTAGAATTTGAGGCTGTAAAAAAGAGCATCCAAAAGGAACCAGTTCGGTAAGGCAGACTTATGTAAAGCCGAGTGCTGGTAAAGCGAAGGGGGAAATTGAAGACACTTTGGAGCGGTTTGTGGAGTTCCTGGTTCGGGAACTGGTGTCCTCTAACGCAAATACTAAACAGTCCTTTAAAACTCCCTCGAGAGGTTATCTAATCGTGACGGCCAATGGGGAGAGCATGGATGTCGCAGGAGAAACCAGGTCACCATCGAGGTGGGTAGTAACAAGATCCCTCATCATGTTTTTGTGGCGGATATTGAGGATCCAGTCATACTGGGGATGGATTTTATGAAGGCCCATAAAGTCGTCCTGAATTTTGATGAGAGGTCTATGCGAACAGGGAACGAAGAGACCGTTCTAAAGATGTGTAAAGAAGACGACGGAGTGGTAAGGCAAGTGATGTTTTCGGAAGACCTTATCCTACCGCCACGGAGCGAAGCCATAGCTGCCGTCGCATTTGAGGAAAAACCAGGTGGTTACTGGGAGTATTAGAGCCGGCTCCGCAACTCGACAACAGCATTCTTGTAGAACGAACGCTATCTTGGCTGAGACTAATAAAATACCGGCTAGACTTTCGGAGTAAAGAAGACAGTGGAAGGCAGCGGTTCTATTGGGTAGTGGGTAGGCTACCACCAGGATGTTGAAGATTGGTGTCGGCGATGCACAGAATGTGTAGCGAGCAAAGGACCCAGATGTAGAACCCGTGGCGCTATGAGGCAGTACAATGTTGAAGCACCATTCAAAAGAATAGCTATCGATATAGCCTGCCCCTTTCCAAAATCTAAAAGAGGAAATCGCTATATACAAGTTGCGGCGGACTACTTCAGCAAGTGGACGGTGGCGTATGCTTTGCCAACCCAGGTCGCATCAGCTGTGGCGAAATAACCTGTTCAACCGTTTCGGGATCCCGCTGGAATTATATTCCGATCAGGGGAGAAACTTTGAGTCACAGATGCTCAAGGCGGGCTGCAAGATCCTTGGCATCAGGAAGATGACGACAACGCCGCTTTTCCCTCAGTCTGACGGCATGGTAGAGCGATTTATCAAGACTCTAAGAAGCTTAAGGCTTTTGATGAATGAACGCCAGGACGACTGGGACGAACACATACCGCTAATAATGATGGCGTACCGTTCGGCTGTCCACGTTACCGTGCGTGCGTCCACGTTATCCGTGCGTCCACGTTACTCGGGCCGCACACCAGCCAGCGTTGTGCTCGGAAGAGAGCTTCGGCTGCCCAGTGACCTTTTATTTGGTAGCCCAGAAACGGACGAAGGGGAAACGGAAGAAGGGGAAACGGACGTGGACAACTATGCCGAAGAGCTTCGCCGCAGATTGAGGACCATCCATCGAAAGGTGCGCGACAAGATGATGATATAAAGTGACCGGATGAAAACGCGGTACGATCTACGGGTCACCGGAAGGACCTTCCAGAAAGGCGAGAACGTGTGGCTGTATAACCCGATCCGGAAGAAGGGAAGGTCTCCAAAGCTTCAAAACGATTGGGAAGTACCTTATACAATCATCTCAAGGCTCAACGACCTGGTGTACCGAATCCAACGAACGCCCAGATCCAAAATGAAGGTCGTACATTTAGACCGGCCTTATATCACCAGCGATATTTCTGTTCGGGACGAACAGATCTGAGAGGGGAGCAGTGTAAAGCAGCCACTAGTGCCATCTAGAAGAAAAAGCAGGCACCTCAAGTTCTCCTCGTGGCCGCTGGGAAGCACTAGCGGGGCGCTCTAGGTTTTTCTGGAATGTTCTAGAACCTTCCAGACCCTTCTCCACTGATATGAATAGTGAAGAACAGTCTGGGAGTCTTGTTACAAACGGAGTGCGCGTTTGTGAAAAGTAAGTAAAAAGTGAACTAAGAGAACTTTTGTTGGTTTAATTGCCTTTAAATATTTAAGTGCCTTATTTGTAATTTATTGTGTTAAACAATAAATTGTTTTTTTTTTCGCATTTTAGTGTGTTTTATCTAAACGAACCCACTTAGAAACTAGTTGCAGTAGCTAGTTCAGGGAAAAAAGTTACAATATGTATGAATGCCTATGGGAGTAAAATCACAGAAAATTCCAATTTGATATTCCATAGGATCCGGACAGGAAGTTACGTGTCTTAATTCCTCGAACGGAAGTACCACTTTAGAGAATGGATTATTCAATTTTTTGCAATTTTCTCGAAAATAGCTTCAAAGATTTTTTCTTTAAACTCTGTATATACGCTACTCAGCGTAGGTCTTTTATTTGAAACATTTTTTTGTGCAAAATTCATTTAAATGTGTGGGTGTGAAATGGGGTACTGCTTTTCTCTAAAGTGCTATTTTAGTTTGTTGTTGACGATTTTTATCATCTATACATTATTTAAGATGTTGAAAATAGGTGTTGAGGTTCGATCATAAAAAAAACTCTTTTCAAACTTTTACCGACGTTTCGGCAAATTTATTGCCTTCTTCAGGGTCTGTACAAGGGTTTTAATACAAATCGGAAAAAAGGAAAAGAAAAGAAAAAACAACATAAAACATAAATTTAAAATAAATATTTTCAAATAAAAAAAAATTTTTAAAATAAACTAAATAAAGAGTGTATAATGTATGTAGGGCTATTGCTCCAGAACAGATCAATAATACACTACGTCACAACTATTGAAACTTTGACAATATTGGCATATATAAGAGTAAAAATACGGAAATGACATAGGAAAATTTCTTGTTAGAGTTTCTTAAAAACTGCAGTTTAACCTGTGATATACCATCACCAAGTGTTACGGACATTGGATGGGTCAAGGACATTATAAAGGGCTAGGTGAGTGGATGGGATAACCGTGTCTTAATCTGTATTTTGTTTTGGAAATTCCAGGAGATTGTTATAACTGAGGATAGGTTGTTGGTGTCTTTCAAAAATTAATAGATAATTTATCTTTTTTAATATGTATCATTTACAATATATTTCTTTTTCTATTATTATTGTTGATGGAGAGAATTTTAGTGTTTTCTATGTCAACATGTGATGGTGTATCACAAGGAACAACATGGAATCATGTACCATGTTGATGGTATATCACAAGTTAAACTATAGTTTTTAGAAACTCTAACAAGAAGTTTTTGTAAGCACAATTCCTATGTTATTTCAATATTTTACTTTTATATATGCAAATATTGTCAAAGTTTCAATAGTTGTGATGTAGTTTATTATTGATCTGTTCTGCAGCAATAGTCATATATATATTACACACTCTTTATTTACTTTATTTGCGTAGTTTATTTAAACAAATTATTTTATTTGAAAATAATTATTTTAAATTTATGTTTTATATTGTTTTTTTCTTTTCTCTTTTTCTTTTCTGATTTGTATTAAAACCTTTGTATAGACCCTGAAGAAGGTAATAAATTTGCCGAACATCAGTTAAATTTTAAAAAGGAGTTTTTTTTATGACCAAACCTCAACACTTATTTTCAACATTGAATACAACGGTCCTAACGAACACCAAAAATTATTTAAGATGAAATCTGTTTCCAAAATTTCGAAATGACCCACGTGTCAGTTTATTGAAGTATTTTATTTCTTCAGGTTTTTCCAATTTTCTCCACGAGGACATCTTCGTATTTTATTAATCTTGGTCTATTAACTACACATTTAGTGATATATGTGGGGAACTGGAAGTTCACGCTTCTCTCCACAAAAAAAAAAAAGACGTTTTATTTAGTTTAGATTCTCCCATTGATCCGATCAAAGATTTTGTAAAAATTATATAAGTTTGAAGGAAATTTGTCAAGTATAATTATGTGAATTGTAGTAAGAGAAAGTGGACTAGTAAATTATTGTAGTAAGAGAAAGTGGTCTAGTAAATTGCAGTAAGAGAAAGTGGCCTAGTAAATTGCAGTAAGAGAAAGTGGTCTAGTAAATTGTAATAAGAGAAAGTCGTCTAGTAAATTGTAGTAAGAGAAAGTGGTCTAGTAAATTGTAGTAAGAGAAAGTGGACTAGTAAATTATTGTAGTAAGAGAAAGTGGTCTAGTAAATTGTAGTAAGAGAAAGTGGTCTAGTAAATTGTAGTAAGAGAAAGTAGTCTAGTAAATTGTAGTAAGAGGTCGCGAGATTCTTTCTTTTTTTTTAATGAAAGCAATATTATAATGTTAGATTTAATAATACCATGACTCCCTCTCCCCGAACCAACAACAGGTAATATTCAATAAATTTGTTCAAATAATTGTTCACTTAAAATCATTACGATTACTACTACAATTTTGATGGAACATGTAAACAGTCTTGGTTAACAATGACTAATGTTGCCAACTTACTTGTTGACTTGTACAATAATGGGCAGGGTAAGAAAAGCAGTGTATATTGTGAGAGGGGGTGCCGTGACTAGTCACGAGTTACTACCTGGAATATCCATTAACCAACATCCTTATTAGTCACTTGTTGAAAGTGAAACTTTGACTGGCTCGTTTTAACAACTTTACTAACATATTGTGTAACTAATAACTATTATTATTCATATACTATGTTTGTAATTTAATTAATAATATTATTTAATTATAATTTTATTAATGGTTTTCAGTTAGTTTATTCAATGATTTATTACATCATTTTCACCTAATTCCTTCTTCGGGAAATTAATTCTGAAATACGTAACTAATCAAATAACTTAATTTCCCAGTCTTTCATCAAAAGAGAAAAAGAGAAACACACAGAAAAATATATTTCTCATTCCTGACTGAAAAACTTAATGATTTTCCCACACCCAAACTGATTTGCACGAGAAACGTTGCTATAAAATCTGAAACATTCACACAGCTTTCCCCCATTTTCCCAAATTAATAATTTTGAATAATAATAGTATTTTTTAGTGAAAACATCTTTTTAGAAGTTAGTTAATGGTGTTTTCACTAAAATTACGCTTATTTTGATTTTTCCTAACTGTAACGGCATGTCCCATTTTTGAAACGTTGGGATCGAATAGCTGCCCCAATTTTCAAAACTTTCAAGCAAGTCTGTAATGTTTATTAGGATGTTATAAAAAGCTTAAAAATATTATTTATTAATAAAAAATTATAATTATTATTAAAACTGAACTATTCAAAAATGTAACATATCTCTAATTAGAAAATTATAAATGAACATCTTACATATATGTATAATTATAATAAAAAAATAAAAATCTAACGGATATATTATTTTTTTATGAAATACTTGACACACTTTTTTGTGGTATTTTTCTTGCATTGACCATATCTAGTTTCTCCACTTGCAATAATGTGGTATGGTCATACCTATCAAGCCTAACATCTTCAAAAACTCTTTTGTCTACAGCTTTTAGTAAATGTATAGGACGTCCGATATTTTTTCTCGACCAACTTTTTTGAAAAATTGCAACAGTGATTTGCAATAGTAAAAGGCAGAAGACTAATGATTTACTCTATTCTTGTTCGCGATGTAGGAGCCAAGCATTATTGAAGGACACATTTATGGGAAAGGCAATCAATTGGTAATACCATTTCTTGTTTCTATAATTTATTCTGTAGGTTGCTATATTACAATCTAATCTGTCTACTCCCCCAATGTAATCTTTGACCACAGCTGGCTGGGATATAACAATTTCTTTTTTCTCTTTTCGGCTCCCCTTTTGTTCGACTCATTGGTTCGACTCCTATCTTGTTCGACTCCTTCTTGTTTGAACAAAGTGTAACAATGTTATTATCATGGTATTGTAAAAGAGAGATTCCAGAATGGTGACCTGTTATTTGATAATAAAACCCTCTTTGTTTTCTGGATATTTTCTTTATATCCATAAGAGTTGCTTTTTCAACCCTGTTTGTTCTGATTGTTCCCGTTCCTGTGTTTTCCATTCCTTTTTGCGCGTCAACCAATTTTAATGATGTAAAAAATGGTCAAAATAAAGATTATATTTACAATCACGCAGTTTAGAAACTAAATTAATCAATACAGAACCTCCTAGTCCTAAAGTAATATAAGCATTGCCAGTTTTAGCTCCTTGATACAGTTCTGCTTGTATCAGGTAACCCAGCCTAGTGCAAATACACCATATTTTGTATCCAAATCTGATTGGGTTTCTTTGTAGATGCTGCTTACTACCATGACGACCGAATATGGAACCATAGTTTCATCAACGCAAAAGTTATTTTCGGATGGAATGTAATATTTAAACTAACGCTGATTTAGTAAATTCCATAATGGCCAAACTTTACTGAATGATTTTTTCCAATCTAGACCGAGGCATCGAATTAGCTACAGCAATATTTAGGGAATCGTCACTTTGCTCCCAGAACATTCTGTATCTAGGCAGAGGAATATAGCCTGTGAGTAATAAAATCGCAATTGTTAATTTCATCTCCAATCAAAACTGGTCTCTTTTTTGAAGAGCATAGAAATTCATGGAGTTTCACAAACAACTCAATAACTTCTGAATCAAAAAAATAACTCAAATAATTCAAGGGAGGGTATGCTTATTGGTTTTGAAGATGTGGAATGTCAGGTGAATAAGCGAGTGTTTTTAGGTCCTTTTCTGGAGATTAATTGTCCCAGTCGAATTTTGATAATGATCCGGTACAACAATATCTGTAATAATTTTTAATGTCAGCTTCACACTCCCCGCGCAGCATATTTCCTGAAAAACGTATCAGCTTCCTCTTCATCTCCAATGTCTTCGTCGGACTGAACTGCGCCAATGGGACCAGTAATAACTAATGATACGCCATTGGCCTTACCAATCTTCTTCTAAATAACTGAGAAGTTCATGTGCTGAAGAGCTGTAAAAAAAATTTCCATGATACTTTTACCTGTACCCAATCACTGCCATGTTCATGGAGTCAACAAACAATTGCGATTCACAGAGTTATTTAAATTATATAACACAAATTATTGATTATTCAAAACACAATCTCAAACTATACATCCAACAGTCTATAGATCAACTAGCAACCAATAAACAACTTCAATAATAAAATAGTAAATACTTACAACTTTATTTCCACTCATGTTGAGTAAATTACACCAACTTCGAAGTGAAATAATAGGGTTTTAAACAACCTGAAACCTTTTCTAACTGTTACCGTAGCTTTCAATAAATCGAAAGTAAAAAAATGATACAGAAGTATTCACTTAATACAAACATGTACAAAAAAAAAAAATCGTCTTTAATTGATGTTCCAACATCGGAACAGTGGGAGTAAATGGGTTTTAATATCATTCCAAAATTGACAAAATTTTCTTTAGCTTTGGATATTTCTAATTAGCACGAATAGGAAGTGGGGGTAGGTTATAGCTCACAAAAGGAATATTTGGGCGGGGAATCATATTGTTTGGTGAACCAATAATCATGTAAACAGACGCAGTTGTAACCAATTAGAATTAAGGTTTCGACCAGCAGTCAGAGAGACGGATGCGCGCATAACGCTTTTTTCGAGCTATACAAGTAAATATACAAGCCAAATTCAAGTGATTACACTGGAGTCTAGAAGGAAGCGCGAATAATATCGAACAAACCTAAATAACATTTGAAATTTATTGTCACGCATACCCTACAACCCAACCAAAAAAATAATTTTTCCAGGGAAATGTATCAAATAACAAACAAATATTTCGTAGAAACGTTGATATTTTTGCAAATAGCATTATGAGTTTAATGAAATTCTTTTATGGCTGTTTAGAGGAAAATTCCAAAATATTAAGGTTAACCAATTTTTCTTCACATTTGGAATTATAGCGATGTATTTAAGGAAACTTTTTGTTATACAGGTAATAGAACGATAGATTGTATGAAGTGGAATTTCAGAGAAAAGCTTAACATTGCTGCTCCCCCAGGCCTAACATTGCTGCTCCTCCAGGCCTAACATGGCTGCTCCCCCAGGACCACTTACAAAAACAATTTGCCGAAAAAACATTCAATAAAGTCTCCATTTCGATTTATGGATTGAAGAAAATAAGCTAGTTTCTATCTGACATTACTTTTTACTATTGCAATTTACATAGTTCTGAATGACCAATTTTCTTGAAATTTATAATTTTTATTAGATGTTTAATTGTCTTTAATATGTTATATCAATGGGAGAAACTAAACTTAATAAATGACTTTTTTTTTCTTTTTTTTTTTTTGAAAAAAGCACAACCTCCATCCTCCAAAAAACTTCTTTCAATGAACTTTCTCGGTAGAAAGTTTCCAACAAAACTGATAGTTCTCTGGTTTCATAGTTACTGTATAGAAATCTGACGATAAAACTGTTCAGTAAAAATGCACTTTCGGCCAATCGACTTTCTTCAAACGCGGTATATTGGCAACATATTCAATTCTGATTAATATATTATTTGGATGATACAGTTATATAATAAATTGAAATAGCACTTTCATGATAATTAAATGGAATATCAAGTTTATGTTTCCTGCGATTTTTCGTTTTTGAAGATAATGTGTTCACACACACGCACACACACATATATAGAGATCATTCATAGAATCACTTTTTAATGAAAAACTAATACCGAAAATCTGAGATGATCAGAATACTTCCTTTTACAGAGTAACTGAAATTAAACACGCTTCTAAAAAGGAAAGTCTCATGCAAGTATATCGAAGAAAACGAAGGAGTACAGATTTACTGGCAAAGGAAGTTAGATAGATAGCCAATAATTGTGGTCATCTGAGCCGGGTCCTAAAAGGTTTTTACGGCATTTTGCATTAAACCAAAACAAAACTAAAATCTGAAGTGAAACACTCACAAGGCTTTCTGTTACTCCAGTTTACATAGTTACATAGTTACATGATTGTATTAACTGAATTTGCTCTGTGCAATTCTAACTATTTTGACAAAAATATCTTGATGATGGGCGATCGCCCGATACCGGTCGACGACCACCAAAAGAAGCAGGCTATCACGGAAAATATTTCTGATAGTTACATAGTGTGCAGTTTTTCGAACATATAACGATTCTTTTTATTACAATTTATTTGTTTAATTGCATTAATAATTAGTTCAATTCCTTTATGTTGTTGCGAGACACTAGATTTTGATGGAATTAGCTCATGCGTAGATTTCCATCTTTACAGTACTCTTTCATACTTTGTGGACTGCGCCAATGTATAAAATTAAATAATGAAAACCTAAAATATTCAGGTCTAAGTGCATTTTTTTTTTAACTAAATATGTATTTCATGGAGAAATTTTTGTGGATGTTTAATATCAATTTTATTTTGTTCCATTAGTACATACGGCCAAACATAAAATGGCGGATCTTGCGTTTCCGCTTAATTCTCTTTTGCTTTCTTTTTCAACAATGGAATAAAAATGCTGAATTTTATCTTTATAGCTCAGATTAATTTTATAAAGCAATAAAATTAAGTTATAAACAACTTGATTTTTTGCATTTTTTAATAAAAATATTTTATTGCACAATTTGATAATTTATAAAATACCTACAGAAGGGAAATTAGTAAAAAAAATTCTAAATTAGATTTTTCATAGAAATAATTAGCCAATCACTGTGTAAAAGAGAAGGAGTGAAATTCGGGTGTATGTTAGACCAATCAGAAATTTAGAATTATCAGGTTGACCACGCCCTCTTATGACATTTGACACCGTCACATCTATACTATGATTGACTAATTATTATTATTTTCTTTTTTTTGTAAATTTAAGACGCGTTAACATTTCTGGTCATTGGCGCCCGGAGCCTTCTCAGTGCACTGCCGGCCTCCGGACAGTGTTCTCTCGTTACAGACAGTGAGCTGTAGAGGCTCCTAGGAAGAAAAAAATCTAAAGGCAGCTAGCACAGCTGGACTCGAACCCGGGTCCTCCGCGTGGGAGTCCAGTATGCTAACCACTTTCCCTCCAGTACGCTGTTCCCCTCCCTGACTAATTATTTATAGCTAATTGTTTCTATGATAAATCTAATTTAGAATTTTTCACTTATTTTCCTTCCATAGGTATTTTATAAATTATCAAATTGTGCAATAAAATATTTTTGTAAAAAAAAAATGCAAAAAATCAAGTTATTTCTGACATAATATCTATTGCTTTGAGCTATAAAGATAAAAATCACCATTTTCCTGACAGGCCTTTATCTAGTATCTAGTAGCAAATGTAGTTTAAAGAAAATCAATTTCAAATATTTTTTCATTTTTCATTTTTCAGATAATTTGTTTCCCCCTTCCAAATAACGCACACACATTTTTTTTCCGTACACAGGGGACCTCAAAGATATGTCTGTCCAAGGAAAACATAATTTCGAAAATTTGACACGATCTAAAGAAAATAAGAGAAAGTAAAAAATTGATTCCACTCAAAGTTAGGCAATCCTTATGCTTTAAAACTTAACTCAGCTTTTCCAACCTCATGACCCAGAATACTGTTCCTTTATACTGTATTCCTACTTTAGTTATAAAAAAGAAGAAAGAAATAAAGCAAGAGAGTGTGAGTGAGAGAGAGAGAGAGTGAAGAAAAGCACGTCCCTACATTTACTTCCTTCCTAACCAGCTAAATTTTTCTTCTCTCTGTCTGTCCCATACGACATCTTACTTCTTCCTCCATTTCTATTATTTTCTTCTTCTTTATCTAAAACTCGTTCCATCACTTTTTCTTTTTTTTCCTCTTTTTACCGATCTCTCGGTCTTATTTTTTTTTATTTCGAGAAAATTGATTTTTGGGAGCATTCTAAGTCTGCGTCGTTATGCTTTCCCCTAAAAGCTTTTTCGGTACAATATTGGGTTCTATAACCTGTTGGAATTCGGGATTTTCTCGGATATGGCTCTAACGATTTTCTTTAAACTTGTATTTCTTGCTGTACATACACAAGAACTGAACACTTTTAATTTAATTATTTTTCTTACCTAATTCTGAGAGGAGTGTGACGTAATGTATGACTTGATCTCTTAACTGCCACTTTATGAAGATCCAAAGAAGCATGATAATGGATTATGTAATCACAGTTAATAGTTTCAAAAATTTCTCAGTTATAATATTACAATATGTATAGTTAGAGAATCTTGTCTTTTAAAAATTTGAGCCAGTTTGAGAATTCATCGAAGTATTGGGGGTGGGGGTACTACCTTCAAGCATCCAGCCCAGCGAGCTGACTTAGAAAACTTTCAAATTTTAATATTATTAAAAAATTTAAAGCCAAATTTATATATTTATATAAGAAAAACATACATATTTATTAGAAGAAGCGAACCATGAAATTAGAAAAGGGGTTAAGTTAGTGAATAAGTTATAAAAGTTGCCAGTGAAAAGCCATGGGAAAATCTTATTTTTTTCTACTCTCTCTCTCTCTCTCACGCACACACATACACATTCCTGTTTTTCTTCTGTTTCACAATTCTGCTACAACCTGTGTGAAACCTTCTTGGGTATAAATATTTCCTTAGTAGGTTACCACAGCCTGGTAGATGCCAGGACCTGGGTTGTTGTTTTTTTTCCTTTTCTTCTATTGTGGAATATATATCTATACATATGTGTATATGTATTTGTACATGTCGGTCTGCAAGGTTGTAACAAAACAATGAATGTGCGACTATTGTTTTTATCCCGAAGGTGACTTCTTATGAATGTTGTATGACTTAGACATGAATGTCAAAAAAATAAAAAAGAAAGCGGTAAAGAAACTTGGTTCATATCTAGGGAGACATCTAAGCATATTTTATCATAAAATCCTTTACTGGTAGAAACATTTTCTTATTTTCTTACAGCTATAAGAGGAAGGAAGTATTGTGATGGTGAGAAATTTTCAAAAAGGCATGTTTTCACCGAGAGATCCGGCCGTTTTGAGATCATTTGATTACATGTTTAGACTCGTTGATATGCCTGTTAATACAATTGTATACAAAATGACTTTTTTTTTCTTTTAAACTTAAAGTTTTACTCATTTTCCACATTAAATGCAAAGATAGAGGAGGACAAGTAGGTAGAAGGCAGGTAGAAGAACGGCAATTACAATGTAGTACAGAAAAGAGGACCAATAGCAAGCAGTTCTATATATAGTTGAAATTTAACGCCACAAATTTCGCAGAATTACCTAAGATCAATTTTATTTTTTGGAAATATGTTTCAAATAAAATTGATAGGACTTTATCTGTGCTGTTAGCATTCCCAGTTTAAACGAGGTCTAACTTGGTAGAAAATTTCGAGAAAATTCCCCCCAAAAAAACCTCAAAAGTTATTCTATAAAGTCGCACTTCCGGTTAGCCGAATTTGAAATTCTAGCAATGAGTCTAATGTAGACTGTTATTATATACACAGATGGCTGGTCAGAAGTAGTACTTTAAAGATAAGCGAAACATTACTGTATCAAATATCTCAAAAACGGAAAGTTTCAAAAAGCTCAAACTTTGTATTCCATTTAGGCACTACCATTATATCAGACTCGAAGATTTCGGGCAAAATCGATCAACCCAGAGGTGCAAATTTATTGTTTTTTCTTTTTTACAGTTTTTCGTGATTTTTTCGAAAACAGCTCCAATAATTTATCTAAACATCGCATACTATCTACACACATAAATACCTATCACTTTTATTATGCCAGCTACATAATATGATTACACTTTAAAAGCATTGATAGAATTCCAAATTTCAAGCAAATCGGTACCGGAAATGCAATTTTACAGAATAAATTTTTGAATTTTTGAAATTTTCTCGAACACGTTTACAGCGATTCTCTTTAAACTTTAACTGATAGATAGAAGCGTATTCTATTGTAATCATATCTAATTGTCACATTTTGCTAAAAAAAATTTTTTCAGGTGGTTCTTAGGAATCTGTGCCGTTAAATTCAAATATGCATACATTGGCTGTAATCATTCTCTATCTGCTTCTGCTGTTAGGTTGGCCCATTCACCCTCACCACCTGAACACAAGTCATTAACAATTCAATTATCAAAATATAAATTTATGAAGTGCCTGTTAGACTGAATGAATTTTATAACAAAATTTAATTGAAATTATGATTAATTTATTAATGCTTTTGATTGTATAATATTTAAAGTTAACAACTTGTGAAGTTTTTTAATTAAATTCTCCCACATTCTTACTCTTTTATAATGTCAAGAAGAGAAGCACTCATATTAATTATATAATAGCGTAGTAAGTGATATTTGATTCACATACCAAGTAATAAATGAGTTTTATAGCTGATGAAAATTATCTCTAAATGGGAAAGAAAGAATTACCCAATTAAATATTGAATTATTTTATTTTTTAGACATACTCTCTGTTAAAAACGTATAATTACTCTGTGCATGCAACATGGATAGTATCAGTTTAAATATTTAAAAAACACATACATCATTCGGTAAAATATTTTGCTTACTCAGCGGACATCAAGACTGTATTTCCGGTAAAAAATTTCAATTTTCAAAATTTGACAAGCTCGCAACACTTCCCATTAAGATGGAGGCCGTAATTGTATTTAAGGTAGTAAGGTAGCACGTCGTGTTGCAGGGAAACTTCACTGTTCGAGGCTTTAAATGTATTTGAAGTATAACGTATGGTTGTAGCTTAAGGGGTTATAATAACTCAGTGGTAGTACAAGAAATCCTATTACGTATTGTTAGGTTGGAAGCGTATTGTTGTAGCGTAGAAGCAGTAACTCGGTTGTACTAAAGGTAATAATGTATTAGTGAAGCGTAAAAACTTCTCATTGTTAAGGGTCATAATGGTATTTAAGGTAGTAAAGTAATGCTGCAGGGAAACAGCACTATTAAGGGCTTCAAGTTGTAGTTAAAGTGATTACTTCGAAGGATCGCGAAAGGAATTTCATTGTTAAGAGTAGTCAATAGATGGCGGAGCATGAAGTGTGGTTGGAAGGGAAAAACCTCAGGACTCAAGTTTTGGGTACATTTAGGGCAACATTGTATTATTGTAATTAGAGTATGTAGTTCGCAGAAGCCAATTAAAAATTTGTAAAATACTATGTTGTGATAATAAAGTATTTTGTTGGGATGGTGGGGTTACAAGTAGTTTTTTTTCCTCATCGACAGCTTTGGTAATTAGCCCTATATTCGTGTTATACATCTTCCCAATGTGTGGCCACTCGAGCTGGGATGACACCACTAGCTTATTTGGCAGCCACTACAATACTTTGCTCAGCAAAGAAGGTGGAGCCGTTGGTGGTTAATTTTCTTCCCACACTTCCCCACATATGTCATCGATCTAGTCGACGTGGGGGAGTGTGGAATATTATTGTGTCATCCCTTAATTTCTAGAACTTGTTTTTTACGGGACTCGGATCAAAACCAAGAGCATCATTATTTTACATTTGATCTTGTAAGTTTCATTGATATTCAGATATATAACTTTGTTTAAGGAGGCTATCGAACAAACTAACTGAGAGGGCAGTACTTTGAACATACATTCCTGCACCTTCTATAATACGCTAATCCTAAATTAAAGTAACTAAGGAATCGGTGACGTTAGATTGCAAACGTTATTTGTATTTGTTTAATGTTGCTGATGTGTTCCCTACTGCAATGTACTACTCACTGGCTTTGGACTCCCACCAGCTTTATATTTATTTTAGTAGTTGGGAAAATGAATTATATTTCAAGTTAAAAGAAAATTTGTCACTTTTATAAATTGTACTTACAGCAGTAAGAGAAATCGTAAGTTTCCATAACAGCTGTATTGCCCCTGCAATTTGTTATATTTAATAGAATAACAATGGTTCTTCAGCCAACACCATTGCAGTAGAAATGTCTGCTATTTTTTCTTTGCTAGTTGTATTGGTCCAAACAATTTACTTTCGTATTTGGTGTACTGGTAGTTAGGAAAATAAGTAGAAAAGTCCTTTTTAGTTCAAGTGGGATAACAATTTTCAAAAAAGAAAAAAAGGAAAAAATAAAAAGTTTTTTAGATAATGAGATAAAAAAAAAGAAGTAAGAAGAACGTTATCATAATTGAGGTTGTTATAAAAAGAAGTAAGGTTATAAAGGCTGTTGAAACAAGAACCTGCTAGATAGAGCCACTAGATAGTAAAAAAGGTAGGAAAACGAAGCTCGTTTTGATGTCTTTGTATTAGGTTTTAGAAGTAAACCGGCTCTAGATCCCGCTTCTCTTCTTGTCTTGCTCACTCACTAGCACTGGTGGCATGTATATATCTAAAAACGGGGTCGTTTAAATGCAAGACTGTTACTGCCGCTTTTACCAAGCCAGCGTACAGATATATAGATATATAGGGCTAAAAAGGTAGTGTAGAGCAACACAATGTGCCGGAGTCAGTGAGGGGTTGGAGGGAGGGAGAAGTTGTAGTAGAACACATTCTGTCTTGTTAAGTTTCCAAGCAACAAGACAATCGGACAATATCTCTTAACCTAACTCCACTTCAATATCTATTATATATAAAACACAGGCACACACAAAACCACCACCCAGAACGTGTATGTGTGTATGTAAATCATTTGGTTTGATAGTATTCACTAACATTCAGTTCACTTGATTGTGCTCTCAATTGCTCACTTGCTCTTGTGTGTGCTTGCTTGAACAAAAGTTAAACTTAGTTTAGTTTTATTGCTATTTTAGACAATTTATCTAGGTCATCAGCCTATTTTTTTTTTTTTAATTTAAGGCGCGTCAACATCTATGGTCATTGGCGCCCGGAGCCTTCACGGTGCACTATCAGCCTATTACTTCCTCTTACTGCTGGTGTTCAAAAATTTGACACGATTGCAATACTTCCTGTTACTGCTGGTAAGAGAAAGTATTGCAATCGTGTCAAATTTTTGAAACTGTACCTATTCATAAGAAATTCATTTTTCTGGTTTCTTCGAGATTTAGTAAGAAAAGAAATTATTGTGTGAAACGCTCACACGTCTTTCTCTTACTCAATTGCCTTAACAAAAGTATAAAGGTGGTGGGGGTATATATATATATATAGAGAGAGAGAGAGAGAGAGAGAGAGCTGGCCCACTGACCCAGGTGGCAGGCAGATTGTATTTGTTTACACTGTATACCAAAATGATGCGCCATAATATTGCACAAACTCATATTTATCATTTGAAATGTAACGTCACAGATTACTCAAAAAACCCCTTCAAAAGCGATGCTTTCGAAAAAATGTTTTTAACGGGAATTATTCCCAAAAATGAGTCCATCAATTTTCTTCTTTAATCTTGTAATGCTAATTGTACAGATATCTAACTGAAATTGGAAATAGTTTCCGCCAGGATAATAGATTTTTTGGGAAAATGTTTTAGAAGTTTGGAGCTAGATTGAGGAGGCAACAATGTTATTGTAAATACCGTGACATGTTTTGGCGTGCATTGCCTGCAGCAAATCATAAAGTACCGCCCGCATCTACATCACACAACACATCACAGGAGGCGTAACATAACTCCCTACCACAGATCTATTCAACTTACCTTAAGAAGAAATATAAAAGCTAACCATACTTACGATCAAGCAAGACTCACTCGCGACTGAGTCTTGCACCCTCATCCATCAAGAAAACATCCTCACCAACGCACTGCCAGCTGAATGCGTCGTTTTCTCACGCTACCATAATCTTTTCTATATCAACAATTTAAAATCCTTGCAATACTCTGTTTACTCAATCAATATATTCAGTGTTCACAGTCGTGTACATTTTCCTCTATCCACCCCATAAATCACCACTATATTATCTTAAGATAACCAACCTGCTACTTGCTGATAACCTGTTTTTCCACTGATCTTCCAACAAATAAATTGTTAAAGTCACCTGGGCGTCATGTGAAACTCCACATTTGTCGATTATTACAGTAATATTAACTACAGTAGAGAAAATCTCTCTTTATGAGTGTTCCAACCAGATTATTTTACTCCTTGTTCATAGTCTAATCGGGTACAATTAAATATATTTTATTACACCTAAAGGAACTCCGAGCAATAAAATTGAAGCTTTAAATCCACCGCCATCCAGACATTTAGCGTTTCGATGCGTCCAATGAATATAATATCCATGATGTAGCGCCGGCTTTAACTTTAAACGTTCACTAACCTCTTGGCAAAATTGCCATACCCAGGTCGGTGAAGGGGACTTACTAGTAGACTTTAATTAGATTTCTCACAGCGCTAAACCAAAACTCCTCTCAACGAGATAGCTCGTATTTCCCTCACTAGATCTCAGGCTAAACATTAATTCTCTCCGGTGATATTGCTAATGTACAAACTCAAGAGCATTCTAAATAGCTAATAAAATATTCATTTCAGTATTAATGGCTCTTTGATATGTGTTCTTCATTATTAATATTATTATTAAAGCTCATTAAGATTTTTCCTTCAATTTTAGTAAAAATTTCCTTAAACTATTTTTATTATTTTAATACTTTCTCTTACTGCTAATAGAGGAAGTATTACATCGTGAATTTTTTTCACCGGAAATACACGCTTTGTGTTGATTTGATAATGAACAAAAATCTGGAGTAAATTACTCGGAAGACTTTCTCTTACTCCTGTTAGTATAATTGTATATAAAATGGCAAATTTTCTCTAAACTACAAATTTTACATATTTGATTTAACATAAATATAGAGGTGGTGGTGGGAGGGGATAAATACCAACCTATTAACCTTTACAGGCTGAAAAGTGGCTATATATTGTGGCCGAGTAGAGTGCACCTAAATCACTGAGAACCAACACTGCATCTAACGCCACATCAAATTTAGCGCCACATATTCCGCACAACTATTTAAAATCAATTTTTTTTGTTGAAAAAACGTTGGAAATAAAAGTGATAGGCCTATCTGTGCATCAGTAGTCGAGCAAAGTAATGCCTGCTTATTTAGGCGGACTTAATGTCCAACTACCAAATACGTGGACAGGGGCGGAAGCACTTTCTGTACTAATAACATTTTTTAAACAAATATAAAATTTAGCAGTTCTACGCGGGACTCGAACTAGGTCCTCACACTTACAAGTCCATAATATTGCACCACCGCAATATCCGCCCCTGTGGTGGCACTCAGTAGTATTCCAAGTATAAAAAAATCGTTATAGCCAACAAATTCAAAAATCTATTCTGCGTAAAGTTGCTCTTCTGTTTAGACGAGTTTCTTCAAATTTGGAATTTCAACAATGCTTCTAATATATATTAATATTACATAGATGGTAGAACCATACATGATACTGAACTTTTTTAGAGGTGAACTAAACGCCACACTTCCCCTCAGAACACCCCCAAAAATATCAATTTCCCCGGGAAAATGTTTCAAATAAAAATGTTAGATATTTATGTGTCTGTAGGCACTAACATCGTTTAGATACTATCATCACAAATGACAAGGTGGTCTCTGACTAGAATCCATTGAACCGGAAGTGCGAGTTCATCAAATGAATTGTTTTTCATCCAAAAAACAGTCCACCGATTTTCTTTTAACTTCAAATGCAATCTACACAAGTAAATACCTGTCACACTTATTTGAAACATGGTATCCTTAGGAAAACTAATTTTTTTTCGGTGTCCTGGGGGAACAGCTAAAGCTTTCCTCTAAAGTACCGCTTTCAGTCTGAGATGTATTGTTACTCTCATTAGATAATATTAAACGCAATAGAAGTATTGATAGAATTCTAATTTTGTAGAAAATCGGCTAACCGGAAGTGCGACTTTGCAGAATAATGTTTTGGGTGTTTTTTGAAATTTTATCGAAATCACTATAAAAGTTTTTCTTTAAAGTTGCATTGCTCCATTGGCCAGGTACCATTCTATTACTTTTATTTAAAAGATTTTTCCGAAAATACTGATTTTAGGGGATGGAGGGAGAGCGCTACAAGCTTTAGTCGCGACAGAAGGCGCTGCCATACTAGTTACACTGAGGTATACATGATAACGCCACTCATTCCGAATCATGTCAGGGCTCAGGCAAGGGGACCCAATCGCCCCCCTCCTTTTCAACGTCGCTCTCCAGGCGGGATTAGAAGGGCGGG
>JAAEAF010000849.1:0-234960 GCA_011037195.1 Triatoma infestans
ACTGAAACAGCAGTTAAGATGAAAACCTAACCCCACCCTCCCCCAGAAGTGCCCTTAAATGAATTTTCCTGGAGAAATGTTTCAAATAAAAGTTGTAAGTCTTTGTATGTGTAGTTTATATAGCAAGTTTAAAGAAAATCTTCGGAGCCATTTTTGAGAAAATTGCAAAAACGTAAAAAAACAACTAGTAAAGTGGTACTTCCGGTTGAGGAATATTGACACATAACGCACCGTCATTGAACTTTCTACGATTTTTCGTTTTTGAGCTATGCTGTTCACATACATATACACACATACACACTTTTTTTTGTACTCAGGAGGACCTCAAAACGGATATTTCCGGTGAAAACTCAATATCGAAAATTTGACACGATTACAATACTTCCTTTTACTAGGAGTAACAGAAAGTAAAAAATTGAAAAACCATTCAATAAAGTGGCACTTCCGGTTGATGGATTTTGCCCGAAATCTTCTTATCTGATGCATTGGTTTTGTTCTTAAACGGAATACTAAGTTTGAGCGTCTTGCAACTTTTCATTTTGAGAGATTCTTTTCACAAACATCCCCCACACACAGACCATTTTTTAAAAACTAATTTATTGGACACCTCAAACTATTGTTTTTCCGGTAGAAAATCTTAATCTAGTAAATTTGACACGATCCCAATTCTTCTTATCTCACAGCGGTAAGAGGAAGTAAAAAAAAAATTGATGTGAAACTTACACTTTATTTTCTTTTCCAATAATTCTGTACAAGTATTATTCAAGTATTCACAAAACTAGGTGTTTTTATAAAAAAAGTTATAGTTCTTGGAACTCTCACCAGTTAGTGGAAACCCCTTGTATTGGTGACGAATAATAAATATAAATATTTTTGTAATTAATCACGTGTTATTCAATTATAGCCGAAACTAAAACGTAAGTTATATTACCAATATAGAAAAAAATTGTTGACGTTATTTTGAAGGCAATCACAAAAAACAAAAACAAAACAAAAAATCAGTCCATTTCCTTTAATCAAACATCGTTGAAGAGAGATAAATCCCAATGAAAAGTAACAACATTTGCCATCTCTACTTTAAACATAGATACACACATAAGAAGGCAACTTATACATGAAATCGACCGAAAAGCGTATCATTTGCAATGAATACAAATCATGTAATACCTACCACTAACAAACCGAACCAATTCGTGCTTTTTTGTTTTGAGTCCAACCAAACCATCCACACCACAATGACCTTGACATCTAGTACAATAACCAAAAACCCGCTACAGGAAATTCCATTACAACTTATTACAATCATTTATTTTACTTTTCTAGCCTCTTATTTTTATTCCAAACTTTTCCCAGATAATCCCTCCAAGTCGGCTTAAAAAAAAACAACAATAGTTTCAGTATTTTTCTACCAAGGGACATAATAGTATCTGAGAAAACATCAAAAATCAATTTATTATGTAGTAATATATTATTGTAGTTTGAAGAAAATTGTTGGAGGCGATTTTAAGACAATAAAAAAAAATTGTATAAAAATAACCTCTGGTGTGTAACACTCAAGGAGTTTCCCTTATTGCAGATTACTAAACCAATATTGTTCAAACTTATAATTTGTACTAAACGTTTCCTTGTCTTCATTTTTATATCAATTGGCGAATCTAAACTTGATAAAATGACTTTTTTAAGGGAACCATGTGTTCCTTCTCCCACAAAACGTTTTTTAAAGAACTTTCACGGAAGTTCCCAATAAAAGTGATAGGTGGTTGCTACTACCACCAAGATTTGCACCCAGCGACGGCTCCAGGCGCGCTCTCGCCCAGACCTTTCTGCGCTCATCGCCGCGACCCTCTTACTCGTCAAGACATAATAGTAGTATGAAATAAGCTGTAGTAATTACCAACATCGCAATTTAAAAAAAATCTGGTATGAAACACTCACACAACTTTCTCTTACTCCTGTACTCAAAATTATAATTGACAAATGTTATAGTGTACTAAATATAACGAAATTCGTCGAAAACTGAAAAAACTGTTCAGTAAAAGCGCACTTCCGGTTTACTAATTTTTTTAAACCTTTGAATTTTGGCCATCTATTTATTTCTAATTAATTTTGTTTGGATGATAGAATTGTAAAATCAACTGTGATAGCACTTTAGAGGAAGCTTTAACCCCAACCCTCCACTAAAAGTGCCCTTAAATGAATTTTCCCAGAGAAATATTTTAAATAAAAAATGTAGATCTTTGCATGTTTAGTATATATAAGAAGTTCCCAAGAAAATCGTTGGAGCTATTTTTGAGAAAATCGTGAAAAAGTGAAAAAAATCATTTAGTAAAGTGTTAAAACAAACGCAATTCCGCTTATCCGATTTTCCTCAAACTGGTAATTTCAACAACATATTTAATTCTAATTAATATTATTTAGGTGACAGAATTGTATAGAAAACTGAAATAGCAATTTTAGATGAAAACCTAACCCCACCCATCCCCCAGAAGCACCCTTAAATGAATTTTCCCGGAGAAATGTTTCAAATAAAAGTGTAGCTGCTTCGTATGTGTCGGTTGATATACCAAGTTAAAGAAATCTACGGAGCCTTTTTGAGAAAATCGCAAAAACTTAAAAAAAAAAACTAGTAAAGTGGTACTTCCGGTTGAGGAATTTTGACAGATAACGCACCGTCAGATCCCATGGTGATACCTAAACGTAATATCGAGTTTCATCTTTCTACGGGTTTTCGTTTTTGAGCTATGCTGTTCACTTACATACACACACAGACACACATATATATATATACACGCACGCACACACACACACACACACACACACATACACACAGGCCACAGACCATTGCTAAAAACCATTTCTTTGGACTCAAGAGGTCTCAAAACGGATGTTTCCGGTGAAAACTTGGTATCGAAAAGTTGACACGATTACAATACTTCCCCTTACTAGGAGTAGAGAAAGTAAAAAGTACAACATTATCTTAATAACTTAACACAGCTTATTGGGTTTTCGTTTTTGAGCTATGCGATTCAATACATACACACACAGACACACATATATATTATACCGCACACACCACCCACAACCACAACACATAACACACAGGCCACAGACAATTGCTAAAAACCATTTCTTTGGACTCAAGAGGTCTCAAAACGGATGTTTCCGGTGAAAACTTGGTGTCGAAAAGTTGACACGATTACAATACTTCCCCTTACTAGGAGTAAGAGAAAGTAAAAAGTACAACATTAATCTTAATTAACTTAACACAGCTTATTGACCTTTGCATGGACGGCAGAGTATAGGCACGAGCTATAGCGCCATTTTCAGAGCTAGTTGCTTCGGTGTATAAATAGTCATAGTTGGTGTACAAATAAGTCAGCCTTTTTTTATGGATAAAATCGTAGAAAACGGAAACAACTTCAGCAAAAATGAACTTCCGGTCAACTGATTTTCTTCAAACTCAGACTGACAACATATAATTTAATTCTAATAAATATTATTTAGGTGACAGAATTGTACAATAAACAAAAAATATTGCTTTAGAGGAAAACCCCGCCCCTCTTAAAAAAAAACAAAAAACACCTTAAATGAATTTTTCCGAAGAAATTTTTCAAATTGAACACTACACTCATATGTGTAGTCGGAATGTTAAGTTTAAAGAAAATTGTTGAAGCCATTTTCGAGAGAATCTCAGAAAACTAAAAAAAACTCTAGTAGGTACGCACTCCTTCGGTCAACCCATTTTCTCTAATTTCCGAATATTGACAACATAGTTCATTCTATTTAAAATATGATTTAGATGACAGAATTTGTATAATATATTAAAATAGCACTTTAGAGAAAAACATAAATAACCCCACCACTCCTCCAGAAGCACCTTTAAATGAATTTTCCCAGAGAAATGTTTCAAATAAAAGTGATAGGCATTTATGTGTGTAGATGGTATATGAAGTTTACAGAAAATTGTTGGAGCCGTATTTGGAAAAATCATAAAAAACTTGAAAAAAAATTCAGTTAATTCGCATTTCTGGTTGATGGATTTCGCCCATAATCATCGTGTTTGATGCGATTATAGTGCCATTAATGGAATGCCAAGTTTGAGCTTCATGCCACTTTCCGTTTTTAGATACGAGTATTCTGTTTACACACACTCGCACATACAGATCTTTCGCTAAAAACGTTTTTTTCGGATTCAAAACATGTATTTCCGGTGAAAAATCACCGGAAGTTCGTAAATGCCGACATGATCGCTATACTTCGTCTTACTTCAGTTAGTGTTTAATTTAAGGAGATGATTAATCTATAATCATTGACGGAAGTAAAAAAATTCTATACTTCGTACTTCCGGATTAATCGTTTTTCTTATAATTCATAATTTTAGAAATACAAATAATTGCTGTTATATCGAAGATTTATGATAGAATCCCGAGGTACTTCGATAAGGAGATATTTCTTCAGTAAGAGATCCAAATACATGCACACAAACAGGTAACAATTTGGAACATTTTTGTTATCTTTGTAAAAAATATCTGGATTAAAGCTCAGTTTCGGGAATATGAAAGGATCAATGTTTTACGTCTGAATAGTAGTGAAATTTTCTAAAGGAAAAAGCATAGGTATCAATAATCTTCAGTTCTTATACAATATATATAATAAATTTTTTTATAAATAAAATATAAGAATGATGCTGAAGAAATTATGCTGGCAATAATGTTCATATCTTGCTATATGGTAACGCTGAAGAAGAATAACAAGAGACCAAATTAAAATCATTTTTATTTAAATAGAAAAAAAAACTCGAAACATGTATCGAAAATCAATTTCGAAAATGTGACACAATCGATAGTTCCTTATACTGGAAGTAAGATGCAGTAAAACACTGTTTAGAAGGTGGTCCAAAAAAAAAGTTTTTTCTGAAGTTTATTTTCTTTTCAACGTTTCGGGCACTTTTAGTATCCTTAATCAGCAACGTCAAGGAGAGAAGTCCTAGTTTAAGAAAAAAAAGTTTTCTTCTTTGGCCCCTGCTAACATCGTTTTTTACTTGAAGAACACTGGGTTGTGACCGCGGAACCACGTCTTACTGGCTTTCAAGGTATAACAACCCTGAAGAGGGTCATTGCAATATAAAAAAAGATCGGTTTCTAGCAAACCATTGACGCAACCAGAAAACTCAAGTGTGTTTCATGAAAATAGCCGCGGAAACCTAAAAGATTATCGTTTTACTTGTATTTTCACTATGAGAGTATAAGTAAGAAAGGATAGTCGGCTATCATGGAAAATATCTCTATGCTAAAATCAGATTAAAGTTTTCTTGGACACTAGTTAAGATAAATATATTATTGGTAATGTGGATGGATCCGCAATGCTGGATAACATCTGGTATTTTATCCATCGTATGAGCCCGCAGGTACCCATTGAGAGGCCGTTGGGCAGGTATTCCACTATATTCCAGGCTGAAGTTTTTGCCATTAAGATCTGTGCCGAGAAGAATCTGCGTAGAGCCCCAAGGGACAAGGTCATACGCATTTGCTCGGACAGCCAGGCCGCACTGAAAGCCCTAGAGGCTTACAGAACTACCTCATCCCTAGTGAAAGAATGTCGTGAGGCATTGGTGAGACTCTCCAGGCACAACAAGGTACAACTGCTATGGGTGCCTGGACATGCAGGGATTGAGGGTAATGAGACAGCTGATCAACTGGCCAGGGACGGGGCAAACACTCCGTTCATTGGTCCAGAGCCGGTCCTGGGAATAACTGGCGGAGCAATTCGTGCAGCGATTAGAGAGTGGGGTCGCAGTAAGCATGAAGAGCTCTGGAGGAGAAGCCCGGGTGCTATACACAGTAAAAGGATGATGCCAGGACTGTGTAAACGAAGGACCCAAATGACACTTAGTCTGAGTAGGAGCCAGATCTCTCTGGTGACGGGACTATTTACGGGTCATGGTAGGTTCAGGAAACATCTGTACAAGGTAGAGATCATTCAAGCGGAACCCTTGTGCAGATTATGTCAGGAAGAGGAGGAAACGGCCCCCCTCCTGTTGTCTGATTGTGTTGCAATAATTAAATTGAGGTATGAGACCTTTGGTACGTTGCGACCTGAGGAGATGGTAGCTCAAAATGAACTGGTGGTGAAGGCCCTCAAACTTCTTAAGAAGGGAGGGTTTGTCTACTAGGAGGGTTTGTCTAGGGATGGCACAATAAGCCTCTGTTGGCTGCAGTACCGGGATATAGCCCACCCGAGGATGGTAATAATAATAATAATGGATAAAAATCCAAAACCTGTCAGGAACAAAATGAATATGCATGCTACGACGGATGAAATACCAGTTAAAAATATTAACTGAAGAAAGGGAAGGGATTAACATACTGGATTCCCTCGCAGGAGATCCGGGTTCTTACCCAGCATGCTGCTCTTAGATTTTCTCTTAGGAGCCTCTACAGCTCACTGTTCGATGATGGACAGTATTGTCGGTAACGAGAGAACACTGTCCGAAGAGGGGCAGTGCACTAAGGCTCCGGGCGCCAATGACCATAGATGATGATGCTCCTAAAATTAAAAATTAACTGAAGAAAAGTAGAAGACATTAAAAAATCATCATTTCCGTACATTTTATAAGTTTTGCAGGTGATAAAACCAAATAATACAAATATTAATTAACTTTTACTGTTTGCTTGTAAGAAGGAGTGTACTTAAGTTGTATGTCAAATTTTTTATTTCCTAATTGAACTTGGTTAAAAACTCATTATAAAAGCATTGTCTTTTTTTTACATAACTAATCACTTTATTAAAGGACATTCAATCATATAAAGTTATGAAATCATAGTTTTTAATCATGCAAATTGTAAAAAATTATTTACACTATACAGCTTGGATGAAGGAAGATGGAATGGAATTTATTTATAATTTATAACTGAATTTAAATTTGTTTTTTCTAAATTGAAATTATTAAAATAGAAACTAATAAAAGGCCAAATAAATAAATATTAGAAACTAATTTACGAGGTATTGATTTTTAATTAAACATTCAACGAAAGAGATTGGTACAAATATAAATTTATCAATCAATTTCTTAATAAAATATTTGTCTAAGTTTTCTTTTAGTTCAAAATACTTTTGAGATATTATTGATTTATAATTCACTATTTAAAAAAATCTACAGTTGGTTCTAAATGCCTTCAACTGGTAATATACCTATTGTGACAAAAACAATGCCATCTTTTCAAAACTATGGTGGTCTTCAATTATCAACTATTTCAGATTTCTCTGCAAACCTCTTCTTCTTTTTTCTTCTATATTGGCAGATAGTTTAAGAGGTTCTTGAATGCTGCAGTTCTTGCTATAGTAGAACAAATTTTTTCCACTTCTTATCTACTTTATATCTCTGAAAGGATGTCAAGGTTAATGCCTATACATTATGTTGTTGTACTGACGTAAATCAAGTATTATGAACAATTTGTGTACAAATAATTCTCAGTGAAGGAACTAATTATAGGAACGCTAATTTTAGAAACTCCTACATTTCCCATTTTATTCCCTTTGACGAAATTGTGGGTAATGTGCTTTTAGCGTCACAGGAAAATCGAAAAACATTTCTCTTTTTTTGTGGTGTCTTGCATTAGTAAGGTGAATAATAATAATAATGTAACGGCAAGAGAGAGAGCACAAGCCCGACCGAGAAAAAACAGACTCTCTCTGGTACTCTCTGACTCAAGCAGGCTAGAGTGGGGAGAACCTGTATATGAGACAGTAAGAGATCTAGACATCTATCTATCAGATTCAACCATACACCGCATCGTGTCATATCATCGTGTCATAACTCTACTCTACCCTTTATTCTATAAAATCATTACAAGTCCAGTGCAGTTTGTGTAAGCTTATAGTTATATTATAACAGTGTCTTCAGATCTTGTCTAATTAATCAATCCCAATTTCTCTCCTCATCAACTCCATTATACTATTTCTCATGGTTATTAGAAAACTGGACGTTTCGGTCTCATTAGACTAAAAGAAGCGCTTTATAATAATAAATATTTTGACAATAATGTCAATTCCAAAAAAAAGATTAGTGGTGAAGGTCACACTAATAAAAAGATATTTTAAAACGATTGTAAATAGTTATTAATTATTGTTAACTGATATAACAAATATTACATGAATAACAACTGTTCACAAGAAACAATTCAATAGACTTAATTATGTTTGGATTCCGAATTAATCTTGAATTTAATCATTAATTCTATATATATATATGTATATATTTACAATTCATATTTGTTATTTTTCTTACACATAATTTCTGTTTATCTTTGAAATATACCAATTGAATTTGTAGTATGTTAGTTTAGTGGTAAATAAGTTAACCAGATTGCTCCATATATATAAATATATACCAACTATTAATGTTTATATTTCAAACATAATTATTTCTTTTATTACTGCTGAGAATAGCCTCATTAGACCGAAACGTCCAGTTTTTCAATGTCAAAAACCAGGAGAAATAAATTTTTCTCTATTTTTGGCTATGTGGATGAGTCCGCAATGGTGGATAAACATCTGGTATTTTATCAGTCGAAGCGTGCATATCCATTATGTTCCTGGCCGGTTTCGGATTTTTATCCATCGTCAGAGCAAATTCACCAAGTTCGTAATGTAATGTTTCTGTTACACTCAAACTTGTTGGTTGTATATATGTGGGCAGGTTATAAGGTTATGTTACTATGTGTGTGTGTGTGTTTAATGACTAAATGGAATTATTATAAATTATGATTAATAGTTTATATTAGTAGTATATAATAGTTTTTTAAATTTATAATATTTATTATATAATACAACTATTTAGTATACACCACTTTCTAAAGTCTAATCATAATTTATAATAATTCCATTTTGTCATTAAACACACACACACACACACCCACACACATAGTAAGATAACCTTATAACCTCGCGCACATATATATACAACCAATAAACCAACAAGTGTGAATTTAACAGAAACATTAAGTTGAAGTAAACTCTCTACACGAACTTGTTGAATTCGCTCGACGATGGATGAAAATCCGAAACTGGTCAAGAACAAAATGGATACGCACGCTATGACGGATAAAATATCAGATTTTCTCTATTTGTTATTGCTGATGAATAAATTATTGATGGCATCATCCTATTACTCGTTGCAATCCATGCTGGACTAACTATTTGCCAACTTTATTTTGCACAGGTGTGGTTGTTGTGACATTATCATTAAATCTAAGCCACATTTTTGTGTCATTAAACTTAACTTTTTTCCCTCTAAAACCACAAAACCAAACCTTCCCGCGTTATGAAACTGTATATCGATTATATATTTCCCTTTCTTTTCTTGTTCCTGTTGCTCTAAATAATGAATCTTCAAAAAGAGTATTACCAAAAATCTAAACAATATGACGCGATCTTTTTCGCCTTGTTTTTGAACGCCATCTTGGAAATCCAAATCCTCATTCCCTATTTACCTACCGTGCATTTGGGGATCTACATTAACTTAATTTTTTTTAGCTTGTGTAGTCTTATGTAATGGGTTCAGATGTCTTGGTGAGGTGTTGTGATGCGATAAATAGTTGGGAGTTGTTAGAGATTTTAAAGAGTTGTTATTCGGAATATGAATTACGAATTTACGAAAATAGATATATGTATATTTTAACAATAATTTAAACGTTTGAAAAGATAAACTACAATTAATTTAAAATGATTTAAATTGTAACTAGAATGCACCAACTATAATGATTGATAAATAATATATGTTTAAATACTTAGATAGGGATGCGCTCCGATGTATGAATTATGTCACTGGTAGTATCTTGATGTTACGCTGATGAAATACTGAAGAATAATCCTCCCACTTCCTGTAGAAAGACCTTATATTGCCATCACCACACATTGACAAGTCTTGTAATTACGGGTCACACTCAAACATCTCTAGGTCTTGAACAGGTGTTGGCGGTTATCAAAGGACTGTAGCCAGGTGGTCGGTCTTGAGTGTTTGTTTATTGCCGTGTGTTGACCCTAGGTCTTGAATAGGTCGGTAAACAGGTGTGGCGACAGGTGATGGTAGTTATCAAAGGACTGTAGCCAGGTGGTCGGTCTTTTGAGTGATTTGTTGACCCTTGTAAAAGCGGTGTGTCTTTGGCGGGCGGTCCCTTTGACCGTGCACTGACCGCAGCTATTGTATTGAATAATAGCGTCTGGCTGACACCACTAGTTATCATTTTTATAATTAAAAATTATATATTTCTGTTATCACTCCTTCTTGTTATCACATTACACTTATAGCTATAAAATCTTAAAGTCTTATATTAAAATCTTATATCTATTTTTACGATTATCGGGTAGTTTACTTTACTTGAACTTCTTATCTTTGTGGTTTACTTTTGGAGTAAGTGAAAACTACGGCAATGTAACTTACTAAGGACCTTTTAGCCTGATATATGGTTGAAAATTAGTAGTTTGTTTTGGTATCGTGAAAAATGGTATGGAAATATCTATGTTTGCAATAACAAATACCATTGTTTCAACTAGAAAATACAGAAACATGGAAACGTAATTTAGCGTTCTTTTTACAAAGTTTAAGCTCAAATAAGAGAATGAGTGCAACAGCTAAAGCTCTAAAGCGAGACCAAGGACAACACCATATCGTTGAAAACCATTGAAAATCATCGAAAACTAAAAAAAAATTGTTGGAGCCGTTTTAGCGAAAGAAAGCAGAGACCTAAAAATACTTTTCAGTAAAAACGCACTTCCGGTCATTAAATTTTCTTCAAACTCGTTAAATTTCTACAACATATTAAATTCAAATTAATATTATTTAAATGATAGAATTGTGTAATTAATTGAAATA
Organism: Triatoma infestans; assembly: GCA_011037195.1. Classification (NCBI taxonomy): domain Eukaryota; kingdom Metazoa; phylum Arthropoda; class Insecta; order Hemiptera; family Reduviidae; genus Triatoma; species Triatoma infestans. Next base: position 10,874 of record JAAEAF010000849.1, read on the forward strand.
GCACTTTAAAGTAAACCTAACCCTTCCCCTAAAAGTACCCATAAATGATTTTTCTGGAGAAATATTGCAATTTTAGCACTTGGCATTTGTTGTTGATAAATAAAGTTTTAAGAAAATCGTTGGAGCCGTTCTTCAGAAAAATCACTAAAACCTAAAAAAAAAAGCAACGCCCGAAACTGGATGTTGATAAATTGAATATATATATACATACTAATATAGATAGAGACATATATACTACTATGTCTGATGACGCAATTCTCATATTATAAAAGCAGGAATCCTTAGAGTCCTTAAATTTAAATTACAAACCATTTGATCCAAGAGTCGCCCAAATTTGTGCCTTATACAATATGAAAACAAAATTGTATTACATTTTTTTATTGGAGTTTGCCCAGTTTTCGGGGACCATACAGGGTGCTTAAAAAAGAGTTTACTGTCTCCAGATGAAGTTTGTTTTATATTAAATGGGGAAAGTTGAAAAAAATTTTGTATTTATTGAAAAAAATAAGTTTGCCAATATAGAAAACTACTTACGGATGAATTTAACTATTCTTTCTGCTTTGTCAAATATATTTTATTAATTAGTTTACAATTAATTTCACCTTTGGATATTCTAAGTAATTTTAATTAATTATTAGAAAATGAAAACATAAAGAAATGTAACATAATACGTAGACTAATAAAAAATGAAGCGTTAGCAACTCGGCAAACGGATAATTCCATAGCTTAAGAGTTCTTTTGCCATTTTTATTCGTTTCAAATAAGATTATTTATTTGATTGATTTAAGTGTTTATTTTATTTTTTTTTTAATTTAAGGCGCGTCAACATCTATGGTCATTGGCGCCCGGAGCCTTCTCAGTGCACTGCCGGCCTCGACTACACTGTAGTACATCACCGAACAGTGAGCTGTACAGGCTCTCCTAGGAAGAAAAAAAAATCTAAGGGTAGCATAGCTGGATTCGAACCCGGGTCCTCCGCGTGGAAGTCCATTACGCTAACCACTTAGCTATTCCCTTCCCTTTTATTACTATTATATTTAAAGGTAAATATTATAAAATTTAGAGAAAATTAGGAAATACTAAAAGAAAGCAATAATTCTGAGTAATGTGATACAGAATTATAGATTTTATTTTTTTTTCAATTGTTTTCGATTTTCACAATCTTCGCATCGAATTCTTTCCTAATAAGGTCGATCACTTTTATTGGAAATCTTTTGTTTTTCAGAAAAATTTATAAACTTATCCTTCCTTTTCAAAATTTTTTTTTGAGTATAATTGAATTTGCCGTATCAAGTTTTTTGTTGTGACTGAGAGAGAGACGGATGCTATTAGATGATCTTCAATATAGCCATCTATAATTCAGATAGCTACTATATCCTGAGAGAATTAACCACAACTAAACGTACGGCTCTCTCTGTTATCTTTATTAATGTATAATGAATGATAAGGGAAAGCAAAAGATTTAATAAGCTCTCTAAGTTTTAAAACTGTGATAATACAGTGAGAGAAACTGTTAGAATGTTTCATTTCAGATTGTTTACTTCCCCTTATTGCTGTAAGAGGGCGTATCGCGGTCATATCCAATTAAAAAACAAATAAAATCGTTTTATCGCCGAAAATACATATTTTGTGGTTCCCCTCCGTTGGAAAATATTTATTTTATTCATTTTTAGTTGTGGCGAATAGTCATTTGCGATCCAGCCAGTGTGTACATAATATAAAATAATAAGCGAGTGTGTGTATATACAAAATAATCTGGTGTGAAACACTCACACAGCTGTTTCTTATGGCAGTCTATATAGTTATAATTTTATAGTTAGTGTATACCAAATTTAATGAAATTCGTCGGTGTTTTTTATGGATAAAATTGCGAAAACTGAAAAAAAAAAAAGTTTCAGTAAAAACGCACTTCCGGTTTACTAATTTTCTTGAAACTCGGAATTTTGGCAATCTATTTATTTCTAATTAATTTTGTTTAGATGGTAGAATTGTATATAATCAACGAAGATAGCACTTTACAAAAAAACATAACCCCATCCCTCCCCTAAACGCCTCCTTCTTAAATAACTTTACCCGGAGAAATGTTTCAAATGAAAGTTTTATATGTTTAGTACACATACATAATATAAAGAAAATCGTTGGAGCCATTTTAGAGAAAGAAAGCAGAGACCTAAAAATGCTTTTCAATAAAAAACGCATTTCCGGTCATCAGATTTTTTTTTTTCAAACTCGGAATTTCTACAACATATTAAATTCAGATTAACATTATTTAGATGACTGAATTGTGTAAAAAAATTGAAATAACACCATAGTTAAAGGAAAACCTCCCCACAAAAGTGCCCTCAAATGAATTTTCTCGGAGAAATGTTTCAAATAAAAGTTGTAGCTCATTATATGTAGCAGTTGATATGATTAAAGTTTAAAGAAAATCGTTGGAGCCGTTTTTGAGAAAATTACAAAAACCAGGAAAAAGCATTCTATAAATTGGCATTTCATGTTAAACAATTTTTACAAAAAAAAACTGATTCTCACGTCTCCTGGTAGCTAGGCACTTTAACGAAATATTAAGTTTGAACATTATGCGATTTTTCATTTTTAGATATGCTGTCACACACAGACCAATTAAATCTACAAAGTTAAGAAATTAGTCAATGTATGTATGTGGTTATGACGTTAAAGAATAGAAAATCGTAGAAAGTTCATACTTGATATTTAATGTAAATACTATTAGGGGACCTGACAATAAAGTTTTGATAAATATCGATCAATCGGAAGTAACACTTTACAAAACGGATTTTTCCGTTTCCGGTTTTTTTTTTCTTGCGATTATACTTGAAATGGCACTACGATTTTCTTTAAACATATATATATACACACACACACACATATAGTCTATGTCTTTTATTTGAATTTTTTTTTCCGGGAAAATTTATTGAAAATAGGTTTTAGAGGAGGGGTGAGGTTATGTTTTGCTCTAAAAGTGCCATTTCTATTTATTATACGATTCTATCATTTAATATAATTTTAAATCTATTGCCAAAATTCCGTGTTTGAAGAAAATCGGTTAACCGGAAGTACGACATTATTGAATAGTTTTTGTACTTTCTCTTATTCCTAGTTAAGAGGAAGTATTATAATCGTATCAAATTATCGATAACGTGTTTTCACCGGATATATCCGATTTGAGGAGGTCTTTTGAGTCCAGAAAAGTGGTTTTTAGCAATTTGTCTCTGTGTGTTTGTGTGTATGTACATATTTGAACAGCATTATCTAATTCAAAAACGAAAAAAATCTTAGAAAGTTCAAACTTGATATTCCGTTTGGGTATCACCATTCGACAGTACGTTATCTGTCAAAATTCCTGAAACCGGAAGTACCATTTTACTGAATTTTTTTTTGTTTCACTTTTTTGTAATTTTCTCGAAAATGGCTCCAACGATTTTCTTTAAACTTCTATATGCTACCGGCAAAGTATGAAATCTAGGCAATGTATGAAATTCATCCTGGACGAGCCTACATTTATTTTATTATTTCCCGATTTCAAAATATATTTTAATCGTAATCATTTAAAAGTTAAATTATTTTACTTAAAGTACCAGAAGTATTGAAACACCATTCGGAATACCATGATTTATTATACTGAAACACTACAATAGAATTTCCCCAAGTTAACAAATGAATAATAGGAATATTTAAAAAAAAAATTTCAAATACACAAAAATTATCATAAGAAATATAATCTGGTATCTGAGTATAAACCACGCATGGTATTAATCTGGTATCTGCGTATAAACCACGCATGATTATACGAAATGCCTAGGCATTCTATAGAATGCCTGAATTTTATACTTTGCCGGTAACATATAATATCAACTACATTATAAAAAGAGCTACAATTTTTATTTGAACATTTCTCCAGGAAAATGCATTTTAGGGAAATTTTGTGGAGGGGTGGGTTCAGGTTGTCCTCTAAAGTGCTATCTTAGTTGATTACATAATTCTACCATTTAGACAAAATTAAGTAGAAATAAACTGATTGCCAAAATTTCTGTTTTAAGATAACGGAAGTATTGGTAAACCGGAAGACAGCGACCAAATTTCATTTAATTTGTTATATACTAACTATAAAATTTGTCAATTACAATTTTGACAACTCTGAGTAAGAGAAAGTTGTATGAGTGTTTGATACTAGATTTTTTTTTCAGTTTTCTGCGATTAATACCACCGCTTCTCATTAAACTGTACAGACCAGTTTTTTTTTGTTTTTTGAAATCTTGTTACGCGAAAATTGATTGTAAAAAGGGGGGGGTCTATATAACATTGAAGACAAACATTTCGTAAACATTGTCTAGATTATAATTATAATTAACAATAAAATTATAGTAACTGAAAGTCATGTAAGTGTTACGGACATCAAAGTTTTGTGTATTTTAATAATCAAGCGATCAATACACAATTTGTCGGTCAGGAAATAACCAAAAAATCTGACAAGTTTTTATGTATGCGAATAAAATATTTATCAATCTCTTTAGAAATTTAATATAATTCTGAAAAATGGAAATATATATGCATATATTATTTATTTATTTAAAGAAAGTATAATTGGAAATATTTAATTACATGAGAAGGTGGCCTTCTCAAAACTTTCGCTCGTACAGTACACACCTGTTGTGTCAACAATCTTGCCTTAACTGGAAGGTAACGAAGGAGGGGGATAAAATCCAACATTTCAAAACTGACCTACTTGGAGAGCCCCGTTCAAACTGCTGCCACATACAACTTTCTTGCCGTACGCTCAACTTTTATCTAGTATTGCTTCTTTTCTTTCAATAATATTAATTAGTAAAATTAACAGTGCATATTTATTTTGTGTGTGTGTGTGAGTAAAAATATCATTTTTATTTGAAACATTTTTTTTTTTCTCAAAAATCTGGTGTGATACATTCACACAACTTTCTCTTACCGCATTTTCACAATTACGAATGACAAATTTTCTTCGATCTTCTAGTTGATGTTTGGTTGTCTGCACACTGTTACGTCAATTAGAGAATCGAAACGTCTCCCAAACACCACCTTAAATGAATTTGCACCGAAAAAAATTTCAAACAATAAGGGATTGCATATTGTATATACAGGGTGTTTTTCTAGCTACTTTTTATTGGAAACTAAGATAGCTAGAAAAAAACTAAAACGTGTCCCCGTAGTTTTTGTTAGAAATCGAAATTTAATTTGCAAATTTGTTTCGGTGCTTCCAGAAGCGAGATACAGGCACCAGTTCATTTTTTTCAAATGGGGAGGTGTGGTTTTTATTTAAGAAATAGATTCCTCAAGTATTTTTTGTAAGAAAAATTTACTTGAACGGTTTTTTTCTTTGAGCGATATTTTACAAGTTATGAATGAAAACATGATTCCTATAAGAAATGTCAAAATGATATTCTAACGGTTTTTTGATTGAATAAGAAGAAAAGTACTATTTTATTATAAATTTTACTCCTCATTAATTACAGATCTTGCTCGAACTGGCCTCCACCATTAGAGATGTATTTCTTTGGTCGTAAGGTACAATTGGCAGGAAAAAGCATGTGTATCCATTTCTAATGGTGGGGGCCAGTTCGAGCAAGATCTGTAATTAATGAGGAGTAAAATTTATAATATCAAAAAACCGTTATAATATCATTTTGAAATTTCTTATAGGAATCATGTTTTCATTCATAACTTGTAAAATATCGCTCACAGAAAAAAACTGTTCAAGTAAATTTTTCTTAAAAATATAGAGAAATCTATTTCTTAAATAAAAACCACACCTCCCCATTTGAAAAAAATGAAGTTGGTGCCTGATCTCGTTTTTGGAAGCACCAAAACAAATTTGGAAATTAAATTTGGATTTCTAACAAAAAACTACGGGGGACACGTATTTTTTCAGTTTTTTTCTAGCTATCGTAGTTTCCGATAAAAAGTCGTTATCCACCTTATACCTTGGGACACCCTGTATATATATTTTTTTTTTATTATTTTGTACAGGTGCGCAACAGCTAAGGTTCTTTGCACCTACTGCCCTTATTCTTATTCTTGTAATTTCATTTTTTTTTAAAAAAACAAGTGTGAAAACATTGCACTATTAAAAATACATTATTAAAACGTAATCACTGCACTTCATTTCTAACAAACTCAATTGCACTCTAAACCTATCTTATCCATACTAGCTAATTAATACATTCATCCAAATAAATACTCTCACTTCATGTAAAAAACATAAGCATACAAACTTATCATTCACACCAACTATACTTGTATATTTGTATAAAACAAAAATCGAATAAAATCCATTGGTGATTTTATGGAGAACATCGCAAAAAACTGTTGAGTAAATATACATTTCCGGTCAACGGAGTTTTTTCCGGAGTCAGAATTTTGGCAACATATTTAATTGTAATTAAATTATAATTATTTATATGATAGAATCATATATAATAAACTAAATTAGCATTTAACCTCGCTCCTACCCTAAAAGTCGCCTTAAATGTTATTTACCCGTAGAAATGTTTCAAATAAAAGTTGTAGCTCTTAATATTTATGTAGTTAGTTGATATACCAAGTTTAAAGTAAATCGTTAAAGACAGTTTTGAGAAAAATGCAAAAAAGTAAACAATCTATTTTCTCTTACTGCAAAATGGCAAATTTTCTTCATACTTATCATTTCTTCCAATTCGAGATTTCGACAGCATAATTAATTCTAATTAATATTATTTAGATGATAGAATTGTGCAATAAACTGAAATAGCTCTTTAGAGAAACCATAACCCCCCCCCCCCCCAATGTACCATTAAATAATTTTTCCGGAGAAATATTAAAAAAAAAAAGCTGTAGCTCCTTGTATATGTAGTTGACATACCATGTTTAAAGAAAATCGTTAGAACCATTTTTTGGTTTTTTGAGAAAAATGCAAAAAAAAAAAATTGAAAAATCCATTCAGTAAATAGGCACTTCCGGTTGAGGAATTTTTGGCAGATTACTTACTGTCGGATCCTTTGGTAATACCTAAAATGGAATCTGTTAAGTTTAAAGTTTCTATTGTTAAAAGGATGATGAGGTTCTGTCACAAGAATTTTTTTTTTTTTTTAAATTTTCACCAACGTTTCGGCAAATTTATTGCCTTCTTCAGGGATATATATTTTTCTGTTTGAATTTCTTAAAAAACTACAGTTTAACTTATAATATACCATCACCAAAATGGTACACTTATCCAGAAAATTTTAAAATTTCTGTAATTTTTTTTTTTTTTGAGCTATGCTGTTTATATATACACACACACAATTTTCTAAAAACCATTTTTCAGATTTAGGGGACCTCAAAACATGTTACTTCCGGTGAAAAATTCGATGTTAAAAATTTGATAGGTTTTCCACACTTCCTTCTTATCCAGGGATAAGAGAAAGTAAACATACACGTAGGGCAATGTAAACATTTTAAACTACCGTTAATGTTACAACAATTATTTTATGAATATTTTCCTATCACTTCTTTTTTTATGAATATATTATATTCCAAGGTTTAAATTAATTATTATTTCTACATCTTCCCAACTTCTATCGTAAATTGCAAGGTAATGTTTTTTGTAATTATTTATATATGATAAGATATATACAATAGTTCATCTCCATTATAAATAGATATTATATGCAACGTTCTAAATAAAAATTATTATGAATAATAATTTAATAATTCTTTAAAATTAAGTATCATATAGAACAGGTTAGGAATAACTGAAAAAAAGAAAAGGTTTAGGTTCTATTTATTCTATAAATTTATACTCCAAAAATCTTGAAGTATAATGTTTTTCAAACCTCCAGATACTATCTGTGTACGAAAAAGTAACTGGCTGGTTGCAGGCGAACTCGGTAACAACCAAAATTTCCATTAAGATTTCAATAAATCTTCAAAAATAAAAATAAACATTTGTGTGTAGTTACACACAACGGCCTCTTAATGTTGTTAATATAATATTAAATCTAAAATGACCATTTTCTTTTAAGTTAAAATATTACTAATTTATCCTAATCTGAACATAGGGGGTGGGGCAAGTAACCTACCCAGGCAGGTAGTAAGTCATTATACTGTATTTCAGAAGTGATTGCCAATAACATCGAACCGGTGCTAACGACCGCAGAAATCAAAGTTAAAAAAAAAAAAAATCGAAACTTGCCAACATAGTATTTGAAATTTACCGCCACAGATTCCATAGAACCGCCTGAAAATCGATATCGTTTTTTGGGTGAAATATTTCAAATAAAATTGAACGTTTTTTTCTATGCAGTTATCATTCCAATTAATTTTAAAGAAAATCATTAGTCGTTTTAGACTAAATTCTTAAAAAAAAACAAAACAAAAAAACATATTCTGTAAAGGTATTAAAATCGTCATGCTCTAAAATTATTATGTGAGAACGTTCAGATTGAAATTTAATCAATTTAATTTGAGATTGAAAATAATCTTCAATTTCAATAAATAAACTTCACTCTCAGCGTTATCAACGTACACTCCTCTCCCACTCTAAAGGGCTCTTGAAGAAGGGCACCAATGGTACACGAAACGTAGAGCAACAAAGAATTCATTTTCTTTTAAAACCTCCTCTGACCAATGCCTTACAACTCATCATATTCTATAAAGTTGCGCACTTTCGGTTAAGATATTATCTTCAAATTTAGAATACTAGCAATACTTCTAATGTATCTTAATCTTATTACTTTCTCTTACATCGTAGTAAGAGGAAGTATTGTAATCGTGTCCAATTTTCGATATCTAGTTTTCACCGGAAATATCCGTTTTGAGGTCCCCTAAGTCCAAAAAAATGGTTTTTAGGCAAATGGTCGCGTGTGTGTGTGTGTGTGTGTGTGTGTATGTATGTATGTATGTATGTATGTGAACAGGATAGCTCAAAAACGAAAAAACCGTAGAAAGTTGAAACTTCATATTCCTTTTAGGTATCCTCATGGGATATGACAGTACGTTATCTGTCAAAATTCCTCAACCGGAAGTACCACTTTACCAGTTGTACTTTTTTACTTTTTTGCGATTTTCTCAAAAATGGCTCAGACGATTTTCTTCAAACTTCTACATCAACTACACATACAAAGAGCTTACAACTTTTATTTGAAACATTCTCTGGAAAATTTTTTAAGGGCACTTTTTAGGGGGAGGGCGTATTCGGTTAGGTTTTCATCTAAAGATCGCTGTTTCAGTTTATTGGACACATTCGCTCTCATCAAATAATGCTTAATTAAATTAAATATACGGTTGAAATTCCAAGTTGAAATCGCATAACCGAAGGCTTTTACTTGAACTACATTTACTAAATAGTTTTTTCACTTTCTTCATCAAATTTGTTTTCAAAAATGGCTCCGACGATTTTCTTGAAACTTCTTAGATAACTCGCATACAAAGATCTACAACTTTTACATAAAACATATCTCTAGGAACATTTATTTAAGAGCACTTTTAGGGAAGGGGGTGGGATTATGTTTTTCTTTAAAATGCTATCATAATTGATTATACAATTCTATCATACAAACAAAATTAATTAGAAATAAATAGATGGCCAAAATTCCAAGTTTCAAGAAAATTAGTAAACCGGAAGTGTACTGAACAGTTTTTTCAGTTTTCGAAGAATTTCATTAAATTTGGTACACTAACTATAACATTTTTGTCAATTATAATTTTGAGAACTGGAGTAAGAGAAAGTTGTGTGAGTGTTTCACACCAGATTTTTTTTTTTTTTTAATGGTAAAACTATACGTTGTACTGAAGTTGTACGCTATAGAAAAGCTAAACGTTAAAAAAAAAATCAATTTCCCCCAGGAAAATGTTTCACATAAAAATGATTGGCACTTGTTTGTGTGTGTGTGTGTGTGTGTGCAGATTGTGTACGAAGTTTATAAAAAAAAAGAAAAAGTGGCAGCTGTTTTCGCAAAAATAGCGAAATACTGAAGAAAACAAAAATCATTCAGTGAAATCGCACTTCCGGTTTATGGATTTTTATCAGAAAAGCTTCATGTCAATTTGTTACTTAAAGGCAAGTTTGAGCTTCACGTGACTTTTTGTTTGTGAGATTTTTTTTGTTTAAATAAAAACACATTCACACACAGACATTTACACGGGAGCCTTTCGCTAAAAAAAATTTTTTCGACCAAAAAAAAACAATCATGATTTCAAAACATGAATTTATAAAAAGTCAACATTCAAAATTTGTCACGATCGCATTACTTCCTGTTACGAAGAAAGAGGAGGTAAAATATAAGTGGCTTTAATAAGGTAATTCTTTAAGTTCCGCCCTAATCTTCAGAAAGCTTCACTAAAATTAATTTTCTGCATAAATAATTAAATAAACATGAAACATCCTTTCACATTAGTACACATCTTTAAAGAAAATCGCTGGAGGCGTTTGAATTACGAGAACTACTTGAAGATATAATAGTGATATCTCTGAATACCTGTTTACGAACAAAATTCTTCCTCTACCAATCAAGAGAAATAAAAAGGGTCCTTATTGAAATCCCACCACAAAATACTCTCAAAAGTTAACGCTCCTGACTTTGGTATCAACGATTCCCATAGGGGCTCAAATAAATTTATATAGGGCAATTTTCAACTTTTGTATATATTCAGAGCAGAATTTGAAATCGATGTTATCAATCACTCACAACATTCCAGAAATTTTTATTTACAGATGGAGGGTTCTTGTTAGAGTGAGAATGGATGTAAAGGAATCTAACTGTGGGCCTTAGTCAGTGTACACACTGTTAGAAAGTCCCGTACTGGTAGAAAAAAAAGAGAGCGACTGAGACTACACTTTAATGGTCATTTTTAGTTCATATTATATTCAATAATAAACAGAGAATACAAATTTGTGTAATAAACTAAAATTATCGATTTAAGAAAATGAAATAAATCTGACAATACCAATGTTTCTTGTATAATTTTAATACTATGTAAATCTAGATAAACTTAAAATATTGCAATCGATTATTGTGTGACGACAATCCAATTCATTTTTCAATCCATGAAAAAATAAAACAGATGATTTTCGGTAATTATAATGACATTACGATAGAAAAAAAATAATAATAATTGTAAGAACATTGACTTGAATAATTTTTTGCTTGAATTAAATAGATAATTAAATAAACCAAATAAGAAATTTAAAAAAAAAAAATGAAATTCTAATAAAACAAATAGAAATTTCCAGTATTAAAGAAAATCAACAATTAGATATGAAAATTATTATAAAAATATTTTCATGTCTAGTTTAATAATGAAACATAATTAATAAAATTAAATGCTGTTTAATCTAAGATCATCAGCAATAAATAGTACCTACGATGATGGCATGGGTTGATAAACTTTCGGTTTAGTCAGGAACAATTTAAATTATAAATTAATTAACTTTAAATTATATATTTGCATACCTATAGAGTTTAAAAGGAAGTCCGTCATTGAAATACACCTATAAATGTAAATGTGAAGTGAAAAATAAAACCTATTATGATTTTCATTATAATCAAAGTATAAAAGCTTGATAATAGCTTGTATACAAAAATTATTATAATAAACGAAACAACAGATTCATTAAAGAAAACAATAAGTAAACAACCAATAAGCAATAGGAATTAATCAAACTAAACAGGTGAATTATGACAGTACAACAGCCTTCATAATCACAGAATATTTGGTGATGGATACAATAAACATAATGAATTAAAGAATTTTATTTATTTCATTAAGTAATGAAAGATAGAATTGTATTATAAACATATTTTTATTATATTAATGGTTTCTGCAAAATTTCCAAAGAATTCAGTTTCATTATTTTGATGTTTTATCATTGAAAAGAAATATAAAGAGGGTTATTGTTTAATCAAAAACGGGGTTAGAGCTGGCATAGTCCCTAAAATGTTCACCAAACCCATACTAAAAAATATTAAATAATGTTAATGTCACTCTTTTAATAATATAAGAGTATAAATGATTGTAGCATAATATAAATATATGTAAATACTATGAGTGATGTTTATCTCCAAAAACCCGGGATCCACTTGCGTATTTGATCTCAATAAACATACATGTAAGACTGTTTTTTTTTTTGTAATTAAGTGGTATTTACAATTATTACAAGTGTCATCCATTGAGGAATAATATACACAAATGTATCCAGAAAATTGTCAAAAAATTCGTTTACAAAATCATTTGTTATGATATATAAACTGCCTTGACATTTGTGTTGCGTTAAAACTTTCAGTTGAAAACCTGTTTCTCACATTAGTTATTATATATTTGTGTTACTTATTAATCCTCACAAAACAAAAAATGTATATAATTTTATAACAAATTTTCATGATTAGTACAAGTTGGAAAAGATAAGTGTTCTTCTTGATTGCAAAAAGTAAGGTATGTGGAAGATTTTTTACATTTGTTTTGAAGGTTAATGAGTTACAAATAATATTAATTGATTCTAGGGGAAGTTAATTTTCGAAAATAATATTCTACAGAATATTTTTATAGTTTGTTACTATCAAATAGATTTGTTGTAAACTTTCTTTTTATAACTCCCGCCAATGTTTTCCAAGTGTAAAATCATAAAGAAAAAAAAATTAACTTACCCGCAATGCAGGACTGTCCGAGAATTAAAAAGTAATTTCCAATCTTGTTGTTGTTGTCTACTTATTAAATAAAAAAATTAATTAAAAATATAATTCTTCTTCCTCTTCAGTACGATAGTCATTCTTTAAATAACGTGCACATCACTTTCACATGGAGGAAACTTATAAAATTTAAGGAAAAGTGACAAATAAACACTTTATTTCACAAAAAAAAAAAGGGAAAATAACAATAATTCGATTATGTAAGTCTAATGTAATAAAACAAATATATAAGGAGCACAGTCCTGTCAGAACGCGTACCCTGTACCTGGAAGTACTGAAGTTCACTCCCGCTCTAACCAGACAACTCTCCTTAGATTTGGCCCCACTAAAGCAATGTGGTGGCGGCTTTCTTCAGCTTGATTTACTACCTCCCACTTATTACCTAAAACTGCATCTTAAGTTTCACTCATCAGATATATTAATTTCATTATCCACCTTCTTTTATTGATTAAAAGAAGTACGTTCACCTCTTTATATACTTGTTCCATGAAAGTACTGTAGTGCCAATTTATTTATTTATTTATAAGTAATATATGATGAAGTTATTAAAACAACAACACTATACATTTCGTATTTTTCTTCTTTTTATTTGCCATATTTCAATACTAGAAATCAATATATAAAACATTTTGATAGTGATAATAAAAAGCACAAGTCACAAACTTTCCACATAAAATGTAAAATAATTAAAATTTCATTTTTACAATGAAAATAAGTTACAATTAGCTTTACATTTGCTGTAAAGGTATTTACCTTTACTGTAATCCTTTATCCTCATGTGGATCATGGCAACTCGTGCTCTACAATCCTGTCTTCAGCATGGAGAAGATCAAAGCAAACGAACTTAAATCCAAACACATAGTATTCACCATAAACTGAAAAACTTTTCCTCTTCTTTACTTTAACAATATTATCCTTTCCATTGTGAACCAAATACGATATCTCGGCAAACGACTAACATGGAACCTTCATACCAGACTGAAACGAATTGACTGCAACTTAAATTATAAAATGGTAAAAAGACTACCTTGGACAAACGTTCAAAACTGACTCCAACGAACAAGAAAATGCTATAACTGCTTTTATACCCCCAATTTGGACATACGGCATAGAACTCTACGGCACTGCAAAACAATTCAACCTTTACCTACTTCAAACCCTACAATCTAAGATCCTAAGAACAGTAGTTAATGCTCCCTTCTACATCTCCTACCATACAATCCATTCCGATCTTGAAATTCCATTCATCTCAGAGCTAGCTCATTTTTTCTTTATTCAAAATTCCACTCCAAACTAAATTATCACCATAATCCTCTGATCCAGAATATGTCCACCAGAACACTTTCCAAAAATCCTACTCAGAAGCTGCGGTGGCCATATGACGATCTTAACATATAACGCCGACCTCCTAGGGTAGCTGCTGTGTAAGCATGCCATAGTGGCAAACGACTAGAGAAGGTTGTCGTTTAAATCTCTCAAGCAACATGTACATATGTATATATTGACTGTAAATGGTATGCCCACTCATCACTTTTGTGTGTTGTACATTGTATATATTGCGAAATAAATTTAAAAAAAAAACAATTAAAATAAAGGGCAAATATCTATTCATCATAGTGACGTGAATCGAGAAAGTTTTTAGTGAAAGTTCCCAGTGGAGACTTTAACAGGTTGTCCATGATGACGTCGTGAAAGAATGAATAGTAAAATTATTAAATAAAACGGTTATAGAAATAATAAAAAAAGATACTTCTTGTTCGAATGTTCTATGCATTAACAATGTAGTATTTTTAAAAAATGTATCTTTTCAAAAACAAATAATGGTTCAAAATTTGGTTTATTTTTATGAATCTATTACCATATTCTTTTTTACTTCCTATTTTTGGATGAGGTAACTACAAGAAGTTCACCTATGAGTGTAATGTATGTACATTAATCAACCGAGATAGTAAAACTCAATGTTGTATGTGGATTAAGGAAAGTGTTTAGTTTGCTGCATTCAGTCCTTAATGCACCTTTTTCTACAATTTCAAACGGATTGAGAGTCCAAAATTAGTTTTGCATATTCATTATCAATATTTTAAATGATGTCTCCGAAACATTGAATTACTAACCTTGGACAGACGAAATTCATCATCAGTTCGGTTATAAAATGCGATATAATTTTTGCAACAACAGATCTCTGCCAGATTAAAGAATATAATGACTTATTTTCTATCTTGTATTTTATCAGCCCTCCGGCTTCTTGCCGAAAATGATATTATATAGATAGTGTTCGACCGCAACAGCTTTGTAAAAAGCTTTCGTTTTTTAGTTGGAATCTTTAAAGAGAAAGTAATTCTGAGAAGGTTTGTTCAGAATTATATGTCATTTGTATTATATATGAAATTCATTTCATTTTGACTCTTTCTATCAGGTTTCACGAATAGTCTTAGTCATTTAAAAAAAAAAAAATTATGATCTTTTATTAATATTTTTTGTTAAAAGTAATTTGTTTTGTTAAGAAAGAGAATAATTGTTTTCTTTTTGTAATCCATCTGCATATGGAAAATTATTCTGTATTTGGTGAAGCCCATTGCCATATGGGCGAATCCTGAAGAAGTTCATTGCAATATGGGCGAAACATCGGTTTCTAGCAAACCACTGACGCGGTCTAAACTCTGAAGCTCTAGTATTTCTTCATGGAAGATTATGTTAAATTATTTAGTATTCCTAAAATTTTAAACAGATGTGTGTTTGTTCAGTTCATTCTTAATTCTTTAACCTAACATTCAATGATGGACTCAACCGAACCATTTCAATTGCATTCACAGCACAGAATGGTTGCTACAGAATCGAAACACAATTATAGAATCTGTTTAAGAGATAAACTCATTATGACAGGCAAGGCTAGAAAAGTGGAAAATGCCAAGGCCCCATAAAGTAAAAATTAAGCGTTTACAGTTCTTGTGAAATCGTCGATGAAACACTATCTTGGGTATTCATAAGTCTTGATTAAAAAAATACGACCATCAAAGGGTTAGGATAATAGAGCCTGTAACAGTAATAAAATCAGACAGTCAGATAGCAGGCAACACAACATTATAAAAACTGGGGATTTGCCTTTTATTGGGTCAGTTATTAACAAATGCTAGACCCATAAGGCGATTTTCTCAGCCCTAAAAGGGATTTTAGTTACTATATGTATTTTTTTTAATTTCCAAAGATATTCGCTATTCATATTGACGCAATTTCTTGCTTTTTCTTTGCTGTATTCAATGTTAAGAGTTTTTTTCTACGATTGCCTACTTCATTTTGTTTTGAGCGAATATTGTCTTGAGCGTTCGGCCTTCATCTTGCCTAATGAACACAATGTATATCGTCTTCAAGAACCATGCAACATCAGAACCCACACTTTGCATTTGCTACTGGACGATCACGCAGTTTTTATTGCGTGAATATATAGAACACTTAAAGCAGGCGAGTGACCCAAAAAGAAGCAGGGTATCGTCGGAAAAAATCTCTGATTCCTTCATTTTTTTTTTTCATTTGAGTTATAAGGCTAAATCGGTTGAGCCAGTTCATGAACATACAATTTCTGATTGAACTGTTATCTTTATCTTGAATTTCTTACTGAAGGAGTGGCAATAAGAAACTAAATTTGGAAAATTGTAGAACGTTGTAGCACAGGCCTGAATGGCTGTTAAGAACTTTCTTCAAATAATTAATCCAGAAATATTAGAAAAAGCGTTGCATTTTTTTACCTTTACGTCTCCTTCTTTTGTAAGTATATTATCGACCCAGCATTATTTGATTACCATGGGAGGCTAAGAAATTAACCAACTGAATTTATCTGTGATTAGGTACTGGTTTTAGAATTTTAGAAGAAGAAGCAAAAATGTGGAAAATTTTAATATTAATCTGGAACAAACTGATTCAGAGCTGATTCAGACATGATGGTTTATGTTCAGTTTAATCTATATTTTTGTTTAATATCTAATATGCTTGATACTTTTCAGTAATTAAATCATAGTAAATTTTACAATCAATAGGAAACTGGAATTGCAGCAATATTTCGCGAAGGCTGACTACTTCCCATAATGATGAATATGTCGCTTTCAAAAAGTATATATATCCACATTCTTTCCTCTTTGTTGACGCGAAAGTTAATTCCGTTATCTAACTGAATTTGTGACCAATGTTAATAATCAAACAGTGTGACTAATTGCATAGTGAAAGTATTAGGAAATAAATTCTTCATTAATATAAACTTTTATTTTTTGTAATAAGTATAATCGAATAATTATCACAAAAATATATTATCTATTTGTTATTATTATTCTCTGTTCACTATGAAGGTAAGGCTAGTTGATCATTAGAAAATCAACCCCAAAGTGATTTAGATATGATCTTGCAAATTCGGCTCTCAAAAACACATTACTACTGTATACCTTGTATGCTAACGACTACCTAAAATTAATTAAAAAAAAAAAAAAAAATCTGTTAATTACTGTCTGAAGTTATTGTCGGATATTGACAACTAGAAACATTTTGAAACGATGTGGCTGGAATTTTGCGATAAGTTAACCAGTTTCCTTGATTTTTTTTTTTTTTTTACAAATAGACTCTTTTCCTAGTATCATACTTTTTCTAAGCACTATTTGTAAAATGAAAACTATGATGAGTCTAAGATAATTTATTTCGGTATTATATATCATTTTATTTGGAAGTGGAAGTTTGGAACTTATTTGAAAACAATTTATTTAATGACTTAGAGTTTGAAATTTCCAAATGAAAATGCTTCATGTTATTTTTATAAAAAGAAATATACATTTAAATGTGATTACAAAGCCAAATTGTACGAACAGTTACGCAATTTATTAATCTATGACAGGGGAATTCCAACTAGTTTAAAGACAACTAAATAAAAAAAAAAAAATAAACATAAAAAACTACTTCTCAAAACCTTTGCTATGTATCTGAATGTAAGTACTGTTTGTTACCTTGAATGTTTTATATCACTCAAAATAACATGTAATTTTTTATTTATAATACTATAAATTACAATTCATAAATTAATTGTAAGCTTTTAAGTAATTAAATAATTTTTGTAATTTTGAATTTTAAATAATAATTAATTTTTTTAACTCATTAAGCTAAATTTGAGATTAAGTTGGTTTAATAGAATCAGTGTTCTTTGTCAGGTATTTGCATTTGTATGCAATTTGGGAATTTAAATGTACCTGCTTGTTACTGTAATGAGGAGCTCACGTCCAAAAATGTAGTGTAATTGTTATATTATTTACATAAAAGATTATCGCAATAAGTGATTGAAATAGAGAAACTATTTTATTTAATTTTTTAGGCAATTATTCAGGTCATCTATCTACATCTGATGTATGTAACAATATTAATTGCTTTTGATTATGAAAACGTTCTAAAAATCTCGCTATGAACTGTTATGGATATAGAAAAACTACGAGTTTCTCAATAGTGACTGAGCACTAAATCGGACAGACTCATCATTATTTTACACGAATAAAATAAACGTTTATTATGTAGTTAACATGTCATATAATAATTAATATAAGTTTTTTTTAAAGGTTTTAATTGTAATGCAGCCTTGAAAATCTATAAGTGGGCCATCTTGTAGCCTCCTCAAAGTAATGTTAATGAATCGCCCCTATTGTTATGAATCCTTTTATGGTATCAAAGAAAGTTTATTAAGCAACAGCATAATAGAATTGTGAATTATTTTTCAAAGATTAGCGACAACCAAACAATGTGAATTAACAATATAATTTATTCTTACAAAATAATTTTTAAAACTGGTGCCATCAGCATAATGTTAAAACATAGAAACAAGAATTTTGAACAAAGAATAATTCCTGAATTTAACCCGGTAAATTTAGGGAAACTTTTAAAATAGGACATAATATTCAGCTATTTCTTAGGCACTTAGTTAGAGCTTTGCAGGGTTGCGGAGAGAGAGCTTTGTGGAAATTAGAGATTTGCGGTATTGGCTTAGATTCTGCGAAATTATTATGTTTATTTAATAAAGTTGCTTTTAAATGAAATTACTCCTGGATGGCAATATACGTTATGTATAAGTCTGTATAGCAATAGAACTTCTGTACCTGGATTGTCTAGTGTGTGATGGCTTATTAGTCTTTCAAAAGCCAAAGCAATATAGTTCATATATTCTATAAAATTTTTGAAGATAGTTTTGGTGCACATTTGACCAGGACTCACTTTCTTTTGTGATAGAGCGAAAAGATGAGCTGTCACTGCAATGATTACATACATAGCAATGCCCTCCATTCACATATTTATAAATTATGAAACAGCTATAATAAATTATGAAATGCAATCATCGATTCTTAGCTAATTTTACAATATCCTTTCAAAATAATATTAATTGAAGTAATTATTATTAATTCACTGTAATATAAAAGATAATATGTAAAATTTCAATTTGGAAAATAATAATGAAATCTTTTTTGAACCTAATCATGTTTTTAAATATTTTGAAGATTTTATTATTTAAGGTAGGGATGTATTTTTTTATTAAAATAATGAATATCCATTCTTCTAAGAATTATATCTTTATACTTGATTAAGATTAATAATTCAAAAGATTTTTGGCAGGCAGTAAGAGTATTTAAAAATAAAAATTTTAACAAAAATGAAATCGAAATGAATGTCTGAGAAAATTTTTATAAAAATATATATCCGGAAC
Source organism: Triatoma infestans (assembly GCA_011037195.1). Taxonomy (NCBI): domain Eukaryota; kingdom Metazoa; phylum Arthropoda; class Insecta; order Hemiptera; family Reduviidae; genus Triatoma; species Triatoma infestans. The sequence goes on from JAAEAF010000849.1 coordinate 30,287, forward strand.
TTTTAGGCAATGATGTTGACTACTTCGGGGTGTATTGTCCCATCCTCGATGAGGATTTTACTCTGGAGGATTGATAAATAGTATCGGAGCGTCAAAAAAAAAAAATTAATAAAGCTACTGGTCCAGACTTAATAAAAAATGAATTTTTTTAAAATCTACCCCCTTCCTGGACGCACTATTTGTTGAATATGTTCAATAAAATATGGAATAATGAGGTGATACCTCCTTCCTGGTGTCAAGTTAACATGAAAACGTTATTTAAGAAAGGGGATCCCCTTAATCCTGCTAACTATAGGCCGATCTCATTAGTGAACACAGTTACAACAATATTTACTTACATTCAAAACACTACCCTTTCCAAGTGGGCCAAATTGTTTAATATAATACCTAATGAACAATTAGGATTCCGTTGAAATAAAGGATGCCGCGATGGAATTTTCATTTTACGTTCTGCGATTAATATTCAACTGCGTTCTACAGGGGGCAGATGTATGGGATCTTTGTTGATTTTCGAAGAGCTTTCGATTCTGTCTGTCACATCAAATTATGGGAGAAACTGCTCAATTTAGGTGTAAGCTTTAAATTTATTCGCATTATTAAAAAAATGTATGACCAAGCAGTAATGGCCGTTGTGGAAGGGGGTTTAAGATCTAAAGATATAAATATTACAGAAGGCGTCCTCCATGTGAGATATTGAGCCCTTTATTATTCTCCTTATACTTAAGCAATATAATTGAATTCTTCGAAAACAATGGACCATGGAGTCAATATTAAAACCAATAAAGAACTTTTAATGCTGCTTTATGCAGATGACATTGTCATTGCCGTCCTGGAGAGATGCACAAGTCAGTCTTAATATTTTATATAAATACTGTCGCGAAAACTCATTAGAAGTCACTCTATCGAAAACGGTGATAGTTCCTTTCAAGAAATCGGGGAGAGTCAAAAATTTAAAAGCGCTATATTACAATAATGAACCTATTCAGTTTAAACAGAATTTTAAATATTTGGGTATACCATTCTCTTCTAGCGGAAAATTTAGGTTAGGAGCAAATTATTTTTTTTCTCAAAGCCAAATAGCTATCCCCCAAGTTTTAAATATTCTTCGTAAATGTAAATCTTACACATAGTCCGCAAAATTGCAGCTATTTAACAGTTTAATAAAGTCAATAAAGTCATTGTACTGCTTGGAAATATGGACACTCCAGTATGAAGATATTGTTGAAAATGTTCGAATAAAATTCTTTAAACTGCTCTTAAGTCATACTCCTGACGTGCATGTGAGATTAGAGTCCTGTCAGCTTCCTCTGAAATGTACAATATTCAAAAAAATATTAAAATGGTGGTATGAGCTATTAGTCATGCCTTCGGATTCTCTTCCAAGAGAATGTTTTTTAAGGCCATTGGAAACTCAAAAACTCCCTTTGAATTGGGCGGTTAAGCTGCACCATATGCTAATTGAAATTAGTGCTCAAGATATATGGCAGCTGCAAGATCCAGAAATCCTGAATAGTAATTTGAAAAGCCTACAAGAGAAGTATAATAATGTGTAAGTATATCGATATAAATAGAGCAGAAATTTCTTCTTATAATATCCATTTTAGAAATGTATTACCTTCCCTCTCCATTCAGCAGGCTTATCTTAATTTAAATATAAATTTTGTAAAATTAAAAATTTTAGCACAAATACGCTTACAGGGCCCGCTCTAGGGGCGTCATTTTGGCTGTAAGTGTGAGAAAAATATTTTTTGTGTTAAATACTCAAATTTCACTAATCGATATTTTTTCGTTCGTTAAAAATTTATAGTGCGTACCGTATTTATATTGTTTATGTCTTAAAGCTAAAAATATTTACTTTACTATTGAAAAATTATCGCAGAATTTGTAAAGGACGATGCTTGAACTTGTTTGAACAAGCATATACTTCTCTGAACAGTATAGCATTAGCACGCAAACAGAATGCTGCTTCCGCATGTGTTTGAACATGCATAGACTTGTTTAAAAATATATACACTGCTGGTAAAAAGTTTGGACTACCTAGAATAAAAATGTTTTATATATAGTTTTGTTAATTTAATGATTTATGAATAAAATAAAATGCTAGTAATTTAAAAATGCATATATGTTTAATGTATATACAATAATATAAGCAATAACAAATTCGTTACAGAGTATAATAAATCTTTCTCAAAAATAAATTTCGAATACACGAATATACGTCGAATAAACGGCTTTTTCATCCAAGTGACCATGCCTCCGCTTAATTACTTCTCTTATAATTCTAGGCATTCTCTCAATCAATTTATTGATTGTTTCGAATTCAATATTACTCCACACACTGTACAGTATCTGCCACACAGTATCTGGAGAATTAGAGCACTTGATACGAACTTTTCCATCTGGCTCATCCCACAAAACTTCAATTGGGTTCAAGACCAAGGATTGCGAGGGCCAGACCATATTAACACATATTTTTCATCTTCTGTTTCCTTAATTCTGTCTACATAATTTGGAAGTATGTTTAGGATCACTGTCGGTTGTATAATGATTTTATCCCCAATCAATCGCTGACCGCAAGGTAAGACGTGATTTTCTGAAATGCTTTAATAATTTTCTTTTTTCATTATCCCGTCAATATGGGCGAGATCACCTATTCCATAGCGTGTAAAACATCCCCAAACCATGACCGAGCCCTCTCTGTGCATAACGGTGAGTATTATGCATTGTGGATGTAGTTTTTCCGAGCTGATGAAAGGTTCCTCCAACCTTTCACTGTGAAGTCTTTGTATTTCAAGCCCACTCTGAACGTTTCTTCTTGTTTGCACCCTTTAATAATGGTTTCAGCTTTGTAACTCTTCGTATTAAGTTCGCTTGACGAAGTCACCTTTGAACAGTTAAGACAGATATTGGCCTCGAACTTGTTTTAATAACTTCCCCTCTGATTTTTGGAGCTGTGAGTCGTCTGTTTCTTTTATTACGTAAAATAATGAACTTCTCCTGACCTTTGGTTGGTGATGTGGATGTAAATTTTCATGATACCATATTTTTTAAACCGTTTGATAGCACAGTGAACTCTATTTTTTGAATTTTTAAGTTCAGCCGTCATTTTTCGTTCTGATTTTCCTTTTTTATGTATAGTTCAAATGGCACTTCTGGTAGCAACACTCACTTCTTTAACTTTGCCTATTTTGTATTAATTCAAAAGAGGAAAAATCAACGTTACTATAAGATGTTCTCCTAAACCGTGAAGATATACTCGTAAACGCAAAAAGATATACTCGTAAACTGTGAAGCTCAAGGAGTGAACTAATCCCAATTAAGAAAATAGAAAAAAAAAATCATAATCTATAAACAGAACCAATAACTTGAAATTTTAAAGGAATTATTTACAAATCCAAGAGATAAATTGTTTCTCAAAGGACAAAGTGTATATTATGTTAGATTGGATGGGGGCGGGCCACATGTCATTCCACTGCGATCTTCATTGAGAGGTCTTTGTGGATCCCCTGGGTATGACATCCCTCACCTTCGCCTTCTTAATCAGGCCTAGCAAAGCTGAAAGTGGCTCCGTCATGAAGCTCGTGGCTTCGGGATTGCTAGTCCCCAGTTGAAGAAACCTTGTTTTCACCAGGCCGACCCACACACAAAGGACATGTGCCGGGGTTTCCTCCTCGGTCGTGCAGAAACGGCATAACGCGTTGTCTGCTTGTAGTAAATGGTGTATGTGCCTATTCAGCCGCCTGCAATGCCTAGATCCTTGTGAATGTAGGTAAATGTCATAAGAAATAATTTAGCCTGCCTCTGCCCTGGCGTTCTTTCCCACCATCGCAGATGCTGGTCTTATACCCATTCCTTGATAGAGGCGTGAATGAGGCTCCTGGGCAACCGCAGAAGGGCTCCAGTTGTATAAAGGTATCCTTCGAGGTATATTATGTTAATAAAATATTTATTTTAAAAGGTGCCATTTAAAGGGGAACGTTCCAATCACGTTACTGGAAAATTCTTATTACAATGTAACTATATTTTTCTTTAAAGAATTTTAGTAAATAATTAATTTTTTTTACTGATCCCAAACTTCTGATCGGTAGTGTATATATATAAGGGGCGGCAATTTGTCTTTTTGTTCGGGGCGACGTAACCACTAGAGCGAGCGCTGCAACTAGCCATTGAAGTGCAAGGGCTTAACATTGCAAACAAAGTAAGAACAAAACCAGTTAATTAATTCAATTTGCCAGAATTTACTTTTTGGATTGCACAGATGGCAAAATCCATCCGATAGTGCGAATTTACTGAATTTGTTTTCACTCTTTCGTGATTTTCTCGAAATTGGCTGCAACGATTTTCTTTAAACTTTGAATTACTATCTACACATAAATTCTTAAAACTTCTATTTGCCACATTTTTCTGAGGAACAATCACAATATGCTTTTCTCTAAAGTACTACTAAAATAACTGATGACTGATGAAGTCCCGAAAATAAAACTTTTGAAACAAACAAATAATTCGAAAAATAAGATTCAAATAAAGGTTGTACAAGAAAAAAATTATGTTCCTAATCAAAATGATGCTCTGTCGACAAAGTCTGCATTTTCCCTGATAGTCTAGATTTGACATCGCTAAATTTATTTAGTCTATTGTCGCGATTTAGGAAAAGAAATCTGGTATAAAACAATCACCCTTCATTTCTTTATTGTATAATTCATTTGCAAATAAACGGTTAATGGACATGTATTGCAGATAATAATGGAGATGAGGATTATACTATTTAGCTAAATAAGATCGCATTGTATGATATAGCAAGCTCTCTATCAATCCAGTAGCAATGCTTGTGACGGCAATTTGCAGGACATTTTGTCTCAGGATAGAACTCCCTTCACAATTATTTGGAAGAATATTTTAAATCGGTATTTATAGGTATTATAAATACATGTAACTTAATAAGAGAGAAAGTAACTTAATTAATTTTAGAGAACAATTTGCCTCCTTTAACAAACAATTGAATCAAAATCTCTTGAAATGCCTGGCCTTAATAAAAGGCATAAAAAAAAGATAGAGGTAAGGAACAAATATTAAATTTTTTTTTTCAGAATGTAATGTGTGATGCAACTAAAAAATTAGGACTATTCTTATAAAACAAACAAAAAAAATACAAATTTTACATTTTGCAATTAAAAAACAAAATAATTAAAAACAAAATTAAGGTTTCTGAATTAACCGCCAGGTAACAGCACTTACTTAATTTAGAATTTGTAGTAGTTCAAATAATTGCCGCTAGAAAGCATAAGCTTCTAGATATATAGAACTGTAGTTCCAAAATTTGTCACCCGATCACAGCGCCATCCTCTGATGTAAAAATTTTTCGTTTTAAATAAATGCGTCTTAGGAAGGGACGGGAATTGGTTACAATCTTTGGAAGTAGTGACATCTAGTGACAAACTATATAACCATAAATAAAATTGATTTCACAGTAGGTGTTGCTATCTGATGGCCATGTTTATAACTAGAAATATATCAATTTTAATTAGTTACTTTATTAATTAGAAAACAAAAAAAATTTTGGTGTTTAACACTCACACAAGTTTCTCTTACTCCAGTTTCAAAATTGTAATCGACAAACTTTGTAAGTATACCAATTTAATAAAATTCGTCGGTGTTTTTAGGGAGAAAATCAAAAAAACTGAAAAAATTATTTGGATGTACATTATAATAGAAAAAAAAACCTTCACTTAATTTTTAAACTAGAAATAAATGAATATGTTAATTATATTAATATTTATTAATAAAATTCAAATATTTTTTTTTTTTTTTTACATTATATTTCTTGTGCAAGCTATTTTTCTGGAATAATACTTGATATGATATTCTTGCCTCCTTTCTTTTTCAGGTGAGGGTTCAGATTTTTTACATTTGTTTTACAGCTAGAAGCTATAGAGGGCTGCGAATATTAATATTTTCGTATATAATAACTTACCAATGTTAAAATGAGAAATTTAAGACTATTGAAGAATAATTTCAAATAGCAATCCGTCCTATATAATCATTATTTTTATAAGCATTTATATGTAACTACCAACATACAGTTCAAGAATTTTTATCTAAATCTTGTCAATAAAATTTACGGGCTAATTTCATTTGTTGGTATTTGATTGAATATTGTATTTGATATATTTTTGAAAGCAGCTTCAAAATCTCTTGAAATGGCTGGTCCAATTGTTCGTAACATTTCTTGAGAAATTTCATTCAATATTTATTTATTTATTGCCTAAAGAAAGTATACATTTCTATAGCAAGAGATTGACCTCTGCTGGAAGCTGAACAGAAAATACGAACATTACAGCTTAATCTTCAAATTAATAAAATAATATTAAATACTTGTTTAATAAAGTAGATGGGAACAATGATTTAAAAAGACTTTATTCATTTATAAAAAATAATTTTAGGGAAGGAGTTTGAGGGATCTCCTCGTAGGTATTAAATAATACCTTTACAAACCTATGTATACCTTTCCTCCAAAGCCTCGGAGATAAAATAAAATAAGCGGTTTAACTTTTCTTTATTTTCTATATCTAGTAAGTTAGCAAAAACATAAGAACTGTGTGAAGGTAAATACCTATTTAACAACCTCCTTCTCAAACATTTATAATAAGGGCATTCGAAAATAAAGTGCATAATATCATTTTTGCCCACCGCACAAGTAAAGCAACTCTTTTAGGATCAAATAAATGGGCTATTCCATTATTAAAAATCCTGGGGTGACGAACACGCTACTCTAATTTGAGCTATTAATCTGGTTTTTATGATATTGCACCTAATATTTACATATGAACTACCCTTAGCCAAGGGACATATCTATCTATAGTGGATGTTATATGAAGAGTTGAGTACTTCATTGACGTCAGTTTAGAGAAAGATTTTTTAAGTTATGAGACCACGACCTCCCAGATGTCCTGCGCTCCTATAGAATAAAGCATTTCTCTCACAAGAGCCACCCACCCAGTTAAAAGGAATGTCAGAACCATCCAAAAGCTTCACAAGTCTTCTATAGCATATGAGCTGCTTTACATCGATAAAATCTTCAGCCAGAATCTTATAGATTTATTAAAAATATTGGTTTTCACTTGCCGTCATTCAAGTTCCAGCGAACGAAACTATTGGGGACTTATCGTGGCAGATTTAAGTGCAACTTTAAGAATTTCAATTGGACACGATCGACTGTAGTGAAGTAGTTCAAGGCCCAATTTTCTAACTGATCACAAACTTCTGATCGGTTGTGTATATATTCTTAAGGGGCGGCAATTTGTCTTTTTGTCCGGGGCGACGTAACCGCTAGAGCGGGTGCTGACGCTTAGCATCCAAAAAGTTCCCAGTATTATATTTAAATGGCAAAAAATACAAATTCGAGCCCGATAAAGAGTGCATATTATGTAAATTGAAAGAACCAGATAGTTTGGAACACTTTTTTCTAAATTGTTCATTGTTTAGCTCTATCCGCCAAAAATGGCTAAGTAAATATATTAATTGTTGCTCTGACCCTTTTTTCCAGTTAACAGATATTAATTCGATTGAAAAAGTTAAATATGTATTTTATTATACTAAACAAGCCCTCATCTTGAGAGATAAATAAATTAATTGCCGCCACACATCATTTATTTATTATATTAATTGTTGGGATTATAGTTATTGGGATTATTCGACTAATTTCAGTTAATTTTTTTAATTTTCTCAATAAGCGCTGTACCCTTGGTTTAGTTATTTTAATTTTTATGTCTATTTGGAAATTATTCATTTACAATTATATTATATTGCATTATATTTATTTACATACATCACTTTAATTTTGTAACAGTACTATTTACAAGATTTCTTTCTTTTCCTCTTTTGTTTTGATTATAGTTATGTATTTACGTTTAAAATGTAAATGATTAATTTTTTGTAAATCTTAAGTATTTTATAATTACGCAAAACATTTTACCTTTTATTGTATTTTTTGTTATATTGTAGCAACTTCATGCTATAAAGAAGTGTATTCTTTTAAAGCATAATAATAAAAAAAAAAATTTTGATCATCTAATATTATTAGTTGAGTTTAAAATTGCAAAAAAAAAAATATTAAATTAGTTGCATCATAAAAACGCAGCAAGTAAAATTGGTTGCAGTTTATCAATTCCAGAACATATCCAATTCGTAGGAAAGAAATCCACTCATCAAAACTAAGTTAAGTAATTTAATATGACGAAAAACCTAAATTCAGTTTTGATTCATTATTCATATTTAAATGAAAAATCTTGCTGGTTCATTCTGGATTCCTAAATAAAATTAATGGTTATTTTTAGGTATCACATAAATTGACTATTTAGTTACACTGTAAGGTGCTGCCATCATCCACCAGGTTTGTGACCTACTCTTTTGCTTTAGCCAATGTATACCTTATCATTATATAGCAAATAAGCTTTCCTTTCCCATAATTTTTTCCTAGATACACCAGGAATGAATTAAAAATAACTGCGATATATTTGTTTATTTTTCATCCTTGAAGAGAGATGTAAATCACATTATATTTCCTAGATCATGTCTGGTAGGTGAATTCAAAGAAAAACTTCTTTGATGCTTTTTTTTATTATATTTCTGGTAAGGATCAAATTAGGAAACGTTGACACAGTTAAAAAAATAAGTTGAAGTACTTATTTAATAATATAGAAGAAAAAGCAAGTAATTAACAATGATAATTATTTTTAGTGCTTTTCTTTTAATTTCAATTTATTGATTGACGTACAGATGTAGTTATTTGTTTAGAATACAAATGTACATTATTAAACTAAAAGACAGACAATATAATAATTATGCTCATTTTGTTGGTAACAAATTTTAAGTACAAATAAACATTAATAATATACATTGTACGGTACAGCTATCTGGTGGCATGTTACTGAACTCCTAAAGTTGTTTTACTTTTTGTCAACCTTAAAATATTTCTTATTTACTACTTTTTCAATGAAACTTAAATTGTTTGTAAAATTTATGCTAATAATATTTGCAATTTTGAAAAATAATTGTTAATCTAAAAAACTGAGATTATATCCTGTTTTTTCAATAATTAAAATTAAATAGTTTCAAATTTAGTTGTATATAAATAATGAAATACCATTTTATATATAACTTTATTATAATTACAATAAGTAGAGGATAATTTTCATTCACTAGAATTTAATTATTGCTTTCAGTTTGAGCAATTTAATTAAAAACTTTCCATTATAGAATAATTCAGTATTAGAGGAGCATTTTGCATAAAAATGTCACACAATAATCATTTTTATATTGACCTTTTTTTGCGTTATTAATAATTTACTATTTAGCAAAATTGTCTAAATTAGAAAAAGAATTATATACATTGTATACATAATTCGGACACTATACATTCTATGCAATATAACAAATATTTATTTATTTTTATTCACTAATACTTCATTAAATAATCCCTGTACTATCTTAAGATTATTGATGGACGGTAAGGAATCAGAGACTTTGTCCATTTACAAAGTTAAACAAAAAACTATATGTAGGAATAATTTTTATATAAATATTAAATATTGCAACTAGTCCTTACGAGATATTATGGAGGGTTTTCATTGAAGGGCCAATCATCAATTCATTAATATTGCTTTATTTATATATATTCAATCGAAAAATTCTTAGATGTTTTCCTAATTTACATTAAATATAACGGCTGCAACTTAAACATACATTTCATACGACAAAATATAATAAATAAACTATCCAATTTGATCTTACTTAATACAATTTATGGATTAAATCCTTTGGCTAAGAATCTCATAAGATTTAGGTGATTCACAGCTTTATTTTTTCCATTCTAATCTAATATTATTTATGAATCAAATTTGTTACATTAATCGGCCAACGGCATACAAGCAATTTTTATTTGTGCAACAGTTTGGTTGCAGCTATGACAATCTGAGGTTTATAATCTGCGCCCCCTAAAATGCTACTAAAAATCCGGCCCACTTGGTAATTCTAATAAAACTAAACGATTTAAAAAGGCTAATCGTAATGTGAAGTCAAATTATGGGGGAAATTTGAAGTTTTCTTCTTTTGAGAGAGATATTTCTAGAATTGAATACCCTCTTGTAAGTGGCATTCATGGTTCAATCTTTTTGTTTAATGTAAAACTGATTATAAAAACATATTGTTTAGGTCAACTTAGAAAATGCCGTTTGAAAAAATTGGAATTTACTTCCCAACACTAGTGTTTAAAATATCACCTGGCTTACAACACTCATGTGTATTCTATGCCACAAACAGTCACTGAAAGTTTAGTTCCAAAGTGATAATCTCTGTTATACCGATCAACTGCATACATGTGCGCGATTTAAATATGCTGATCAAACTGTTGCACTTAAAACTTGCAAAAGTATGACCATAACCTAAACATAGAATATCCAGAAGGTAGCCAAACCTAATTCTACAGTAATCACAAAAAAGTAGTTTAACTTCCCCATAGTTGATTATTGCCTGAATTATTTTTATTTGTTTTATAAGAATGTAATATTAGTTTCTAAATACTTTATGTATAATTAAATTTATGCGAGCAATTATTCTACTTCTTCTTTTTTTTCAAGTCTATCTGTTGCAAATCACCTTATCAGGTATTCATAATAAACTATTTTGGTTTAGAATGAAATACCTTCACAATAATGTCCACTCCATAATTCACAATATTACAGCCTTTTTCATCACCTCTATTGCTGGAAGATTTAAGATGTAGACTCCATTATTCAGGTAAACAATCCAAAACAGATTCCGTCATCCTGTAACTGAATTATTCTGCATTAACTATTCAATTTCAAGATTTTGTTTGCAGTAACTTATTGTTTGATGTAATTGTAAAACCAGTAAGTTTAAAGAAGAACTACTAAAATATTTTAAAAAAAAATTTAAATATAATTTGAGGATTATTACCTAAGGTGAACTTATCACTGATGGCTGCCACATATTCACACATGCTCACCGACAATAACATACAAACTAAACTAGAATCTCAATAGGATAGATTATTTCTTATATGGGCTAATTTTTTATATTCATGTTTTTGGCACTTTCCCCACCATGAACGTTTGGTACAAATCTTCTCCGCTTTTAATACAAAACATTTAGTCTGTACTACATTAAAGAACAGTTTTCCAACCAAGTTTGATGCACCAGTGTCGGCCATTTTCAGACAGTTCCTGAACCTAAAACAAAATACAAAATAACCAATTTTAATTCATTACTAATTAAGAAAATAATAAATTAATTAAAATGTTTAAAACAACAGATACTGAATGTATATGCAGAATATAAAAAATTATAAATACTCAGTTTATATCTAATGCTCCTCTAGCTATTTATTAATTTTAATATTAGTTTTTTAATAAATTTAGCATCATCAAAATAGTAATAAAATTATAAAAAAAAAAATTTGGTTGCGCACTATGCAGTGCTGAAATATTCTGAGATATTTTATTCTTTTTTTTTTTTACTGCATATAAAGCGCTCATGACAAACTTCCGAATTGAAATTCACCGTCACTCATGTTTTGAGGATCTCTGATTGTGCTTTCAAAAAGTGCCTTTTTTTAGCGAATGATGCATGGATTATATGTGACAAATTATCTTAAAAACCAAAAATTACAGGAACTTCAAACTTGATAGTCCTTTTAGGTAATATTACCGCATGTGGACACTAACAGAGGAATCTATTATAAAATGTAGGCACATTCAGGTAGTTGTTTGCCATAAAAAACCTGGTATAATACCTACCATAACTATATTTACCAAACACGACTAATTGTAAATAAAAATTCCTAATTTGAACAAAAGCTGTCAATCAGAATTCTAATAAAAAGTCGTGCGGTTGTTACTTCTCCTTTTTTTTTTTTAAATAAATGACCCTTCTTCAGTATACAATGCGAGAATGTCGGTTAACATTCATCTTCATTTAAAGCATTGTTTGATATAATGTTCAAAACTAAATAGTTGAACCCACAATAACAAAAAACAGGTTGTTAATAAAAATAAAAAAATCTCAGAGAAATAGAAATATTGAAATCGAATTTAAATATGATAATGACGTGTTAAGACATAATCTTATAACTACTACTGTAAATTGTAGAAACAAATATGTTGCACTTGAAAAATGGATCAATTGTCTGTAACAGAATAAGAAATTATATTTTTTTATAGATATTTACACATAAAACATTGTATATAAAGTTATATATATGTCATGACCAATATTGTAAATGCGGTCAATATAACATAAAAGCTGGGCAATTAACATCATTGGCCGACCATCATCTTGGCTATTAAAATATTTGCTTAGGATATAATGACATTAAAATCGGTCAGATTCTTAAAATGAAATGATCGTATCGCAATACTTTTTCTGAAAGCAATAAGAAAAAATAACACTAAAAAACCATACTATGACTTTTTCATTTTTACAAATTGTACAACTTTTATTCTGATTGGGGATCACACCTTTATTCTACCAGTACGTTTCTGTATATTCCAGAAATTCTCGAAATTCCAAATAAATTAAAAAAAAAAAATCATTAGCCTTAGTTTCACTTAAAATATGCATATGATTTTTCATTTCTTTGAATCGGTGGTAATACACAGAAACTCCAGACTATTTTTTTTTTTTAAATTTTTATTCCAATTCATTGTCTAGAATGTCTATATAGTGTAATACATTAGCCTTTAAATGTAGTATCCAAATATCATTTTGTCGCAAATATAATGCAATTTTAAGGGGCGGGTGTTGGTGTAGTGGTTATGAGCGTGGACTTGTAAGTGGAAGGACCCCAGTTCGAGTCCAGCATATAACTGCTAAATTTTATATTTGTTTAAAAAATGTTAATAGTAAAGTAAGTGCTTCCGCCCCCGTCCACGACACCTAATTTGGTAGTTGGACGTTAAGCCCGCCTGAAATGCAAATTTTAATTTTATAAGATGGCACAAATAACAATAATATTTGTGTCATAACTAGATTCGCAGCTTTGTTTACGAGAAATCAATTTTGAATCAAAAGCAAATGAAACCAAAAACCAAGTTCCATCCAATTATCTCAATAGAGTTTATTAGTGATTTTGTTCGTTTTTTCCGTCATTATTGATAAGATTCCAATTTAGATATGCATATGTCTTTAAATAGGTTAGATATAATTACATATATTTGAACAAAGTGTTTTACCTATTCGCATAAGATTAGAATAAATGCATTAGTAAATATTCCTTCACCCAAAATTTCTTATAGATTATCATTAAAATTATTATTAAAAAAAAATCATTATAAATTATATTCTAGGTAGATTTTATGGTAAAGATCACTTTAAAACTAGCAGCAAAGGCTACTAGAGATTACTTTTCATCCTCAGAAGATGAAATTACTTTCGAAAAACAAGGTAATAATACTAGATTTGAAATAAGTTGAAGTCAATTTACCATAAAAAAAAATCTGCAGCTGCTTTTGAGTTGTGAATAACAATGAGAAAGTTATAGTATCTGGTATTTTATCCGACGTAGCATGCATATTCCTTTTGTTCCTGAACGTTTCATAATTTCAACCATCATCAGAGCAAATCCACCGAGTTCGTGTAGAGAGTTCACTTCAACGCAATGTTTCTGTTATACTCACACTTGTTGGTTTTTGTTGGTTGTATATATATGTGCAGGGAGGTTATAAGGATAGGATATTGTAAGGATAACCTTATATGCATGCTACGACGGATAAAATACCAGATGTTATCCAACATTGCGGAACTATCCACATATTCAAGAAAGGTATAATATATTTGAATTTTTTGCCACTTAGTATTGAAAAGATGTGAAAGCATTAATTGGCGCGGTCATTTTGAAATTAACATTTAGTCTTTAGTATTTATTTGCCATAATAATTATATGAAAGTATAACTGGTGTCTGGTTTAATTAAGTTGTTGAATACAAGAAGTATCTCACCAAATATGGAAACAAGATTACCTGAAAAGTGAGTCAAGTTATTCATAATTCATCGTTCTAATTATTTACTTTAGCTATCTCTAATTACTCTTTGGGGTGGGATAGAATATAGTTTTTCTAAGTTCTCCTTATAAAAAAAACTAGCTTACGAATGAAAATTCTTCGTCAATATTATAAGAATAGTAACAAAATTACTCTGATAGGAAAATCCTGAAAAAAAGAAACTCTTTCTATCCTTCTTTGTGGAAAAAATATTTTGCTCTATCTTGTGAGGAAATAAGAGGGAGAGTTTTCATATCAGAACAGTCATAAATTGGTTAAAAACGGTGATAAAATTCTAGTAAATGATACCAGTGAAAATGATAAACTTACAGATAAATACACCTGTAGGAAGATAAAAAGTGTTCAAGGTTTCTTTTGTATACGGTTCTAAAACAATACCATACTGTATGGAGTTTAGAAGAAGGAAACTTTAATATGTAACATTCAATATGTAACATTCAATATTCAAGAAGGCAACAAAAAAATATATATCACATACCCTATATTTATAGTTTATGCAAGACATGCAATAAAAGATAGAAGCGTACTCAAATAATTTCATGTTAAAAAGAGAGGAAAGAATAATACACGAAGATCAGAGTAATTATGGGAATCGATAGATTATAGGTGTTATAAAATAACTTCATTGTCTCCTGTTGATGTCTTGTTTCTTGTGTGACATAAGATACACAAGACAGCTGCTGCAATGATAATAAAAATCTGAAATATAATTTTATGATCTTTAAATTTATTGTTGTTGTAGCAAGGATCGCCTCCCACTTGATAACTACTTGAAATGTTTTATTGAAAAATATTACGATGTTACATCCTGAATTAATATTTTATCAGTAAATAAATATAAGATTTACAACGGAACCATTTGGTAACTTTAACCACTATGGATATCTTTTATAAAATGTTTCTGTGAGAAAATGCAACTTTCTATTTGGTAATGGAGTAGATATTGCACTCGTGATCTGAACCGGTATCTAGAGAATTCTAGACCGGTATTTATTAAAATTCTATACCATTTGCTTTTTAAGAACACCCCTAATCATTTTTTTTTGAGAATTCAAATAAGCTAAACACAACTGTAAAATGATTGTTTAATATTTTGGTCAAAGATACTCACTCTTTACTTTTTGACCATAATGCTAAAAAGGGTGTATAATGCTGCACTGCGTAAGGTGCAGACAGGTGGTTCCAGGTGAAGAACATTTCGGAATGGTAAGTAGTTCACATATCTAATCTATCTAATAGGCAAACGCAATTTTTTATTAGCGCTGATATAGTTAGGATACATTCGGGGGGGGGGGGGGATTCTGGAGAAAAGGAATCATGTGTTTAGCGAGTTTTTAAATTCTAGATACAAGCCTTTTTATAGGTGTATTTCATCTTTCGAAACTAATGAGCTAATTCCGAATTGAGCTAATTGGAATCGAATTGCCATATTTAAATTTAAAACATAGTAATCATTTGTTGTGGTGGTTGGTTCCGCAGAGCTGGAAAGCATCAGAGACATTTTCCGTGGTAGCCTGCTTCGTTTTGTGGTCATCGACCGGTTTCGGGCAATCGCCCATCTTCAGGATGCGTTTTTCAGACAGTGTGCCAACACAGCTCGTACAGAGACTTAGTTTCACACTAACTGAGGTGTGTTTTTAAATACTCATATTTAAAAACACACCTCAGTTAGTGTGAAGCTAAGTCTCTGTACGAGTCTGTGTTGGCACACTGTCTGAAAAACGCATCCTGAAGATGGGCGAACGCCCGAAACCGGTCGATGACCACAAAACGAAGCAGGCTACCACGGAAAATGTCTCTGATACATAGTAATCAGCTACGAGATGGTAGATGGTAATGTGCACATGATAAAATTGGGTTTGCTGTAATGGTTAATGAGCATGGATTTGTAACTGGGAGGTCCCCAGTTCAAGTCGTCCCTCGTATATTTGCCAAATTTATATTAGTTTAAAAAATATTAATAGTTAAGTATGCGCTTCTGCCCCCGCCCCCTGAAACTTGATTTGGTTCTGGACTTTAAGGGCCGCCTGCCTACAAAAAATAGGCATTACTGTATTTTAAATGGCAATAAGGTCCATAGAAAAGTATATTATTAAAGTAACTATGTATTTATAATGCAATATTGTAATTCAATCATGTTTTAGTGGCCAATTAGTCTTTTAAGGAAATAATAGCATATTTATGATAAATTGATTAAGCAGGTACCGTCTAGTTTATTCAATTTTTTTCCCCTTCCTTGTGGCTCGAACAACCCATTATTGCGTCTTGGTTTCCTCTAACAGCTATTATTAGTTCTCTCTATCTTCTGTGGCTACAATAAAGTGTCCCAAACCTAGTAAGGCTTCTTGAATCATCAGTCATGGCAATTTTTGGTAGTCTGAGTTTCCCGGTGGACTATACTATTTCGTTTAGCAACTTTTTGGGGATTTCTTGCTCTTCCATCCTGAAAATGTGCTCCCGTTCCCATCTGAGTGTTCCTATTTTAATGCTCGGAACACATTCAGTTCTTTCTTTACAATAGGATATTCAACATAGCTCTAATTTTAATAGATAATTAAAAAAAAAATCTCGATAGTTATTGAAAAGCTGCCTTTGGATAATTGGAGAGACAAAGAGAAATGTACAAAGCTAGCTCGTATATGTCAATACAAAGAATTGACATATACAAGCAATTTAACGCTAGAATTGAATTACAATGTAAAACTTCTAATGAAAATATAATAAAAGGAGGATTAGTGGATATAATCTTTCTAATTAGATGTAATCCGCAAAAACGCAAAATTTAACGAAATTTTTAGATGCATAGATCATTTTAAATTTAGTGTGCTGAGGGGGAGGTAATACATTACTTCAGACAGCTGCTGAAAAATACTAACAAAAATCAAATTACCAAAGTCATATAAGTTATTTGAATAACATTAAGGGACAAAGACTGCATTAGTCACACTGTTGCAAAACAAATGTACTAGATTAATAAGAAGTAGAGATGGAGGGTGTAGGTCCAAACAAGGGGGATGTTGCGTTAATTGGGTATGGTTGAAGAAAACGCATGCGTAAAACTTATAGCACAAGTAAAATAATAATATAGCATGTGGTAGCGAAGTAGAATCGTCCATCACATGTGTGGAGCAACGTGCCGCAACCGGCTGCGCTACATTTATTTCGTCTTTATCAATGTGACTTCCACTCGGTCAGGCAATAGAGCAACTATTTAGGGGGAGAGATGTGCAGCCAACCACTTTTCTCTAATGTACAATTTAATATCGAGTACTACTGCATTACTCTCTTGCAAGTTCTTCTTATTACTAAAACTGAAAACTCTCTTTTTACTTTCTCTTACTAATTATAAGAACGAGTATGGCGATCGCGGCAAATTTTCGAAGTTGAGCTTCTTTTTTTTTTTGGAGATCCCGGGAATACGATCGAATGGTCTGTGTGTATATATCTCAAATACCAAAAGTATTTGAAAGCATATTGCCCTTTTAGTTACCACCACCGTATCTGACACGGAAAGATATTGGCCATCAAATCCAAACAGAAGTGCGACTTTACTTTTTTTCTCAGGTCTTCGTGATTTTCACGAAAACGAATTCCAAAGATTTTCTTTAAAGCCGGTATATTATTTACACACATAAACCACTTTTACAAACATAGATTAAAATTAATTAAACACATAGTGACTTAAGGAGGACTTTGGCAGCTTTCTAAAAAGGATCTTCTTTTGATATATTTTCTTCAATACAGCTCATTCGCTGAGGACATCGATTATGCAGACTTATAATGTTGAGGACATTTCTTCAGTTCTGTTTGGTTTAATTAATATTTAGGACAATTTCTACAATTCTTGTTGGTTGATATTTTCATATTGTTATTTTATTTTTTTATATTTGTCTTTCATATTATTATTTTCCTTTTCTTTCTATATTATCACGAACCCCAATACTATTCAAATTTATTTGTTAAACTTACAATATATTCTTCTATTACATGAAATATCATCGATGGAAAATTTAGTTAAATAAATATTCACCCTGAAGGGATACTTCAGTATGAAAAAACACTATTACTTGAACCATTTTTAGATGGCTTATTTTTGTTTTGAGGGATTCTTAGAGAACAGCAAGCTGACAGCGCTATTTGTCCTGTCAGCCACATTCTAATCTGTTCCTAAAACTTACGGGTTTGACGTACCACATTCTATTATCTAACCATTAATTTTTCATTAACTATAGTTAAGAATAACTATACATTTATTAAAAATTCAAAGAAACCAAAAAATTCAATTAAACTTTTATTTTCAGTAAGAGCAAATTTGTGAATATTTGAAACTTAAGATAATTTCTAGAAAGAGAAATTTGGTATGAAACAGTACACGATGTTTATCAAGCCAAGTAATACTAGAATTACAATGTGATTACATTGTAGACCAAAACGAAACGGTTGGGTCAAACTTTCAGAGATACCGAGAAACGTCAAAGATATCCAGAAAAAAAAAAATTCAAGACAAAATGATAATTTTAAATTTAAGGAAAATCGTGGGAGATTTTGAGGAAAAAAATATAAAAAAAAAAAAAAAAAAAAAAAAAAAAAAAACAGGTCAGTAAAGTCGCATTTAATTGGATGGATTTTCCGAAATCTTCATTGTCAAATGCGATGGCAATGTACCAGTTTTTGAGCTCCATTTTTTTTGATCTTCCGCTTTTATATGTTGTTTATTTTTTTCTTAATTAGGGAAAATCAAAAATATGTATTTTCAATTTCAAAAATTTGACAAGTTCGTAATAATTATGGTAATAAGAGAAAATAAAAAAACAGTATTTTTTAACAGTTTCTGAATATTTAATAAAGTTTTTAATAATGCTAGTATTCATAAATTTTGATGAACCAATAGCCTACCTATCATCCAAAGAGATAGACGGGGATCTACCTCTATGATGTGTTTACTTACCGGTTTCCCAGGATATTTCTCTCGCACCATCGTTATTCTAGACAATGGTTTCAGGGCCCTGTTTTGCCTTATCTGGGGAGGAGCCCCTTGTACAGTACTTGCCTTTTACCCCATGTGCGTTAAAACCGATCTGTCGATGGCTATAGGCCAATCGACCGGAAAGATATCAGCTCCCCGTGTTGGAGATGTATGTCTGGTTGTAGGTTTTTGCCAAGGAGACCTCTCTCTGTCCTTTCCATCGATTTGAAAGGCACTTCTCTTCAACACATTCATCCCACACCATAATATCATCATCTGTCTCCAACCAGCCACCCATCATCAACACAATGGCCATTTGAGTATTTATTGTTATATATTAATAAGCTCTTTTTATTATTGTATTATTTTCCATGTGTGAGCATTATTCATTTAGTTAGGCTACAAAACTAGCCTACATTATTTATTTACACAAATGAAGCTGTAATTTTGTAAATTCTTTGATTGTGTACATTGACTTTTAATGATTAAATATTATTTTCATTAAAAAAATAAACTAAACAATCTCTTAATTATAAATTAGAGAATTATTTAATATTAACTGGACCAATTTTCACGATAATTTTCCATAATACACTCACACAACTTTCTCTTTCTGCGAAATGGCAAATTTTCTTCACACCTGTAATTGTTATTAGTGTTTAAAACCGTCGGCATTTTTATGGAGAAAATCACAAAAAACTGAAAAACCTTCAGTAAAGTCGCACTTCCGCTGAACCGATTTTCTTCCAACTGGGAATTTTGGCAATTTATATCATTCTAATTAATATTATTTAGTTGACAGAATTGTATAGCACATTGTTGAAGTGAAATAACACTTCAGAAGAAACCATAACCAGATCGCTCCCTCAAAAGTCCCATTAAATGAACTTTCCCGATGAAATGTTTCAAATAAAAGTTGTAGCTTATTGTACGTGTAGTTGATATACAAAGTTTAATGAAAAAAGTTGGAGCTGTTTTCGAGAAAATCACAAAAACCTGAAGAAAAAAAACATTCAGTTTTTAATTTTCAATGTGAAATGTTTGCTTTTCAATGTGAGAAACGTTCGCTTCTTACCAAAACGAATTCTACGTTAAAACTTCCAGTTAGGTCGTGGCACTTCCTTATTTGATAGATTTTGCGATTCTGCCCGAAATCTTCGTATTTGATTGCGATGATAGTACCTAGTCGGAATACTACAGTTTGGCCTTGCTGCGACTTTTTGTTTTTGAGATATTCTGTTAAAACACACACACACACATGACATTTTGTAAAAACCATTTTTCTGGACTCAGGAGACCTCAAAACGTGTATTTCCGGTGTAAACGTATAGCCATCCGGTCTTGCGTATGTTCATAGCTTTTTGTGCTATGGTACTATAATTTGGGGTTATGCTGCCGAATGTAAAAAAAATATTTAGGTTACAAAAGAAGGCAATTAAAGTCACTTTGGGTTTAGATACGAAAGTATCTTGTCGTTCTTTGTTTAAGAAATTGAACATAATAACACTCTGCCAGCCATATTTATTTTTTAATGCCTCGTCTATGTAAAGTGCAATGAAGGCCAATTTCTATGTTTCTCGCAAG
This sequence comes from Triatoma infestans, assembly GCA_011037195.1. Taxonomy (NCBI): domain Eukaryota; kingdom Metazoa; phylum Arthropoda; class Insecta; order Hemiptera; family Reduviidae; genus Triatoma; species Triatoma infestans. Next base: position 50,912 of record JAAEAF010000849.1, read on the forward strand.
TTCATGATCATTTCACAAGAAAACGTAATAATCTTGTCCAGAATAGAAACAGGTTGACAATAGTTCGTATCGGCTTCCATAGTTTGTCCATCTCTTTTTACAACTATTTACCAGAGAATATAAAAAAAATAATACTTTGAAGTGTTTCAAAACTAATGTTAAAAAACTATTATTAGCTCACCCGCTGTATGAGATACATGAATATTTAAAAATTAAGTTTTTGTCTTGACAATTTTGTGAATTCAAATTATATTGTAACTTGACCTTGCAAATAAGAATGTAACTTTTTTTTCTGGCAATAAAATAAAATATCAAACTGAATTTCGAAAATCTGACACAACGCAATACTTCCTGTCACTATTATTGGTAAGAGAAAATAAACACGCACATATTTAATGCAGTTGTTATATTTTGTTTTTATTGTCTATAACAACATGAATAAAACTGATTATTTTTTCTTTGAGCTATAAAAGAAGATGTCATGAACTTTGTTTATTTAATTAATAGAAGAAAATAATCATTACGATTTATTTTACTTTATTTTTAAAGAAAAATTTTAATATAATAACAGTTAAATTTGTACAAATATAAAACACATGAATATAATAATTAGAAACATATGAATTGGAATTAATAAGTGAAACATTGCTATAATTTGTTTGATTTCTGTTATAATAATGGAGATAAAACTTTAAAAAAGGCAAAATGTCTGAATGTGATCAACCAGAATTATTAAAGATTGTTTCAAATGAGCCTAAGATAGATGAAATTTCTTCTAAACCAACAGAAAATGGTATTCAAATAACTGAATATCCTAGTTTGGTAGGCAATAATGACGTAAGTTCATTAATAATTGATAGCAAGGACTATCATGTTGAAAATAATATAGAAGAATTTCAGAATTGTAGAATGGAATATAAAATAGAAATATTAAATGAAATTGTGGAGAATATTGGTAACAAGCAAAGAGATACTGAAACCCAGACTGAAGAATGGATCAATGACATTGATTTAGACTGTGTAGCACAGGATCAAGAAGAAGCGCCATCAAGTCAGGATGATAATAATCCAGTCTTAGAAATACTACAAGAATTAGGAAAAGCGGCCAGCGATTCAAATATGAAAATGAAGAAAAACATCATGGATGAATCTATAGCAAATATGCCAAAATTAAAAAAAAATCACTTACTTATACCAAGAATATCTACAAGTTTAGAAACAAACGCTTTAGCTATTGTAACTGCAGCATTGGTTGCAAACGATAAAGAATTGAAAAATATCAGTCCCCAGTTGATATTATCTCTTTATTGTGGTATGTTTAATATATATCTAGCATTTCTACAAGTACCATCAATAGTTCGTTATTTACTTAGAGAAGGTTACAGAGTGTCTGAGGTAACTATTGAAGAATGGACAACCAGAATGTCTGTATTAAGAAAGGGAGTCAATCATATTGTGGCGCATTTTGTCGGTGAAAAATTAAATTTATTATCAAGATTATCATGGACACTAATGGGACCACATCTTTGTTTATTAGGACATAAACCAAACAAAAGTAATATACACTATTGGGGTAATAAAATGTTAAGAACATTTTATACTGAAACAAATCTACCAAAAGAAAGACATAACGTTCTATTCCATCCTAGTCTAAGATTCTGTGATTGTTTGACATATATTTTGGAGAATATGAGCGAAATGAGGAGACATATGTTCTTTGTTGTCTATAATACAGCATCTACCGTGCCTAGATTGCCAGGAGCTGTATGTCGGTTGGCTATTGAACAGCTCAGGGGTGAAGGTTTATTAGATTTTATATTGATTGATCAATATTTATTAGTGCAAAATCCATTTTCACTTTTATTAAATTCCATTGCAAAACATGTATCAATACTTTTAGAAGCTTATGAAAAATATATGGAGTTTGGGCATTTAGCACCATGGTGTACAGTCATTGCCACATCGGAGGAGTTGAAAATTTTCAAACATCCGGCTATAAAATTTGTAGCTGCTGTAGCTAGAGGTTTAGCGATTAGAAAAGGTGTGACTGCTTTAGAAAACTATTTTCCAGAATTTGAAACTGATGAAATTAATGATACCGTAGAAAAAGCGATGCTGTTGCTGACAGAAATTCGTGTACAACAACAACCAAATGAGTAAGATTTTTACAACTTAAACCTTAAGTGATGTTATCGAAAGGTGCAATTACTGATTAATTATTTTATTAATTCAAGTCAAAACTCCTTTTTTCTATAACCTGCTCAGTTTGGTATAACCTGAATTTGTTTTGATCTTCTTTTCTCGTATAGCCGCTAGATTTCGGGCTAGTTCGAGTTGAGTTATACTTTTCTTCACTAGTAAGAAAAATTAAAATACATTATCAATAATTGCACTTTTTAATATTTTTATATATTTATAATAGGTATGATGAAGGAGAGAAATGGTTCGGTTTGAATGAACAAACTAGCTAAGGGTGAACACTGTATAATGTTAAAAGTGACACTGACTGCCTGGACTGTACACTAAAATGGTAGAGTATGGTAGAGTGGTAAAGGGTGAGGTAAATGACGGCGAGTGAACTCTGTTGTATATATATATATCTCCCGTCGCTGTATTTAAGCAGTTTCTCCCACTCTAGTCCGAGAGAGTGGTCCTGTCATTTTTGTCTCTCTTTCTCTGCTATGGATCCTCTCATTGGATCCTATTTATACTCTCATTCATGTCTCGAGACATGAATGACTCGTGTATAACAAAACATTACTCACTATTTGTTAAATAACTATTCTTTTAATTTATTTCAGGACGAATAAAGAAGAGAAAATTACCGAAGGCAGTAATGAGGAAAGTCATGAAGGGGAAAGCTAGAGTCATTGTAATTATTTCAAGAACAAGAAAATATGTAATAATTAAAAAATATTTTTAAAAATAGTGAAAACACAATAATTAGTGTGTTTAGTTGAAAGAAATTATAAAACTTTATATGATTTAGGTGGAATAATCAATTAACAGTTCAGTTATTATAATATATACCTTTACATGTTTTGATTAACTGAAATAAATACATATTAAAATAATACTCGTTTTAACAAAACATTAGTAAGATTAAAAGCCAGTTAAGAGGGGTGAGGTTTATATTTTCATGTAAAGATTAATATATGGAATGTAAATTAATCTTTTAGTGGGCATTACAAAAAGAAATCTAAGATGGTTTCAGATAGTTGTGAAGTGTGATGAGAACTCGCTCTCTCTCTCTATTAGTGATGAAACTACATATTAGGGGTCATTTCTTTCTGTACAATATCCTTTTGTCCACACTCTCTTAGCGTACCTTCTCATTTTCTATTCTTGACTTGCATTCATTGTAGTTACTTAAAGTTGTACAACTTGTGTTGTCGGACTACATAGAACATTGACGTATTTGAACACCAAGTGAGACTGGCGCGTGTACATATGTTGTTAAACGTCATTCCTTGACGCTAATATCTTTCACTGATAACTGTTCTTTTTATAAATAAAGACTTTTAAATGGTATTTGATTTTGCGTTATTACTTCTTAATTGAAGGTCTGTTTCATACATGTATTTAAGTTAGCGTGTTTAATGCTGCATGTAGAATAGTTAAAAAAAAAAAAAAAAATCTGGAGTGAAACACTCATACAACTTTCTCTTACTACAGCTAATACAATTTAATTAAAATTTTTTTCTTTAAAATTCACAACGTTACAATGTTTCAGTGATATTTTCCGTGATAGCCTGCTTCATTTTGTGGTCATCGACTGGTTCCGGGCGTTCGCCCATCATCAGGATGGGTTTTGTCAAAACAGTGTGATAATATAGACAGACTTGTATAGGGCAAATTTAGTTGATACACTCTGTGTGCTATGTTATCACACTGTTTTGGCAAAAACATCCTGATGATGGGCGTACGCCCGAAACCGGCCGATGACCACAAAAAGAAGCATCATCTCTGATGCTTTCCAGCTCTGCGGAACTAACCATAAACAACAAAAAACAAAAAATTAAAAAGTTTAGTTAAGGCTAACCATAAAAATATTGATGGGGAATTTTTGCTTGTACACTGACCGGTCACATGTGGAACGCTCTATGTCAAAACAAAGAAAGCTTATACATATTTAAATTTAAACTTACTGACAGACCCCCCCCCAATACCCCACTAAAATCAAATTTTTCTAGTAAAATGTTTAAAATAAAAGAGGCAGGTTTCTCAATCTATGCAGCAAACGTTCCAAGTTTAAAGAAAATCGTAGTAACCGTTTTCGAAACTATTACAAAAAACTCAGAAACCTATTAACTAATTTACTAGTCTACATCACGTTGTCAATATCAACACTCTTTGCTCGGTGACTCTACCCCCTATCGCATATAATAATAGATGGGGTAAAGCTAGAAGAGATGCCGGGGTAAGTGAAGAAGATGCAGGCTTTACTTTTCTTGTTTGCCATCACGTGGCGTCTTGGAAGTTAGTCCAGAAGTAGAGAGATCAGAAGCGAACGTATTGCAATATTCTTCAGTTATTTTGTGTGTTATTCTGTGTTCTACGAACATTTATACGCATCAACTATCTGGTGGTGAATTCGTGAATTTTCATAACGCATTAGTAAATGAAAGATTTCCACGTTATAGTTAAAGTTGGACTCGTAGACATAGTGTTTACCAAGTTTCATGTCGATCAGCCATGTTTCCTTCACAGAGGAGAGAAATGCGGCATCTCTCCTGCCTACAGTGCGTCATCTATCCTACCATAGAAGGAAAGACGGTCAAGCGTAGTGTATTTGTATTTTATTTCTGGAATAAATGAGAATGTCTTTATTTTGAAAAATAACACTTTTTACTTTCTCTTACTCCTAGTATTGTAATCGTGTCAAATTTTCGATATCGAGCATTCACCGGAAATATCCGTTTTGAGGTCCCCTGAGTCCAAAATAGTGGTTTTTAGCAAATGGTTTGTGTGTGTGTGTGTGTCTGTGTGTGTGTGTGTGGAAACAGCAAGCACTCAAAAAACGAAAAAAAAAACCTGTAGAACTTGAAACTTTGGATATTACGGTTAGTCTGCACAATAGGAATTGACGGTGCGTTATTCTGTCAAAATTCCTCAACCGGGAAGGTACCCACTTTAACTAGTTTTTTTTTTTTTTTTTTTTTTACGTTTTTGCGATTTTCTCAAAACTGGATCCGACGATTTTCTTTAAACTTGGTATATCAACTACACATCCAAAGAGCTACAACTTTTATTTAAAACATTTCTCCAGGAAAATTCATTTAAGGGCACTTCTGGGGGAGGGGTGGAGTTAAGTTTTCATCTTAACTGCTATTTCAGTTTATTAGACAATTCTGTCATCTAAGTAATGTTAATTAGAATTAAATATGTAGTTGAAATTCCGAGTTTGAAAAAAATCGGATAACCGGAAGTGCGTTTGTTTAAAAACTTTACTAAATGATTTTTTCAGTTTTTCGTGATTTTCTCAAAAAATGGCTCCGACGATTTTGTTGAAACTTCGTATATAAACTAAAAATGCAAAGATCTACATCTTTTATTTATGACATTTCTCTGGGAAAAATTGATTTAAGGGTACTTTTAGAGGAGGGGTGGGGTTACAGCTTCCTCTAAAGTGGTATCATAGTTGGATTATACAATTCTACCATCCAAACAAAATTAATTAGAAATAATTAGATGGCCAAAATTCCAAGTTTTAAGAAAATTAGTTAGCCGGAAGTGCGCTTTTACTGAAAACAGCTTTTTCAGTTTTCGACGAATTTCGTTAATATATTTGGCACACAAACTATAATAACATTTGTCAATTACAATATTGAGAACAGGAGTGAGAGAAAGTTGTGTGAGTGTTTCATACCAGATTTTTTTTTTTTTTGTAGGTAATAGTAGTTGACATATGTTTTATAAGAATTACCCCTTTAATTTATCTCCTATATTTTAATACAGGGCATAACTTGGAAATGTTGTGCCATCTCTCTTAGCTTTTTACCCTATATACAGGGTGTCCCAAGGTACATGGATAACGACTTTTTTTCGGAAACTAAGATAGCTAGAAAAAAACTAAAAAATACGTGTTCCCGTAGTTTTTTGTTATAAATCCAAATATAATTTGCAAATTTGTTTTGGAGCTTCGAGAAGCACCAACATCATTTTTTCAGATGGGGAGGTGTGGTTTCTATTTAAGAAATAGATTCCTCTATTTTTTGTAAGAAAAATTTACTTGAACGTTTTTTTTTCTGTGAGCGATATTTTACAAGTTATGAATGAAAACATGATTTCTATAAGAAATTTCAAAATTATATTATAACGGTTTTTTGACTGAATAAGAAGAAAAGTAATATTTTATTATAAATTTTACTCCTCATTAATTACAGATCTTGCTCGAACTGGCCCCCACCATTAGAGATGTATTTCTTTGGTCGTAAGGTACAATTAGCCGCGGTGCAGAGGAGGGGGGCTCTGAGGATCGCCAGTGCGTACCGCACTGTGTCGGGGCCTGCGGTTTTGGTGGTTGCAGGGGTAGCTCCTATCGACCTCATGGCGCAGGAGAGATGGCAGGTCCGGGAGATGAAGGCCGAGGTTGGAGAGGCGGAGGCCAGATTGCTATCCAGGAGGACCATGTTGATGAGGTGGCAGGAGCGTTGGGAGGAGGTGCATCGCGGTAGGTGGACGGCAAGGCTCATCCCAAGCTTGGGGGAATGGGTGAGTAGAAAGCACGGCGAGGTCGATTACTTTCTCACCCAATTTCTCACGGGACACGGTTGCTTTGCCGTTTACCTGTGTAGGGTGGGGAAGGTAGGAGACTCGGCGTGCATATACGGAGATGCCGCCAGAGACGACGCCTGCCACACCTTTTTCGTGTGTGAGAGATGGGCGAGAGAAAGACGAAGGCTGGAGGCTGAAATCGGGAGGGTTACCCCGGAAACGGTGGTGAGGACCATGCTCATCCGAAGAGACCGGTGGGCCAGGATTGTTATCTTTGTCCGGACGGTCCTTCGGATGAAGATTATTGAGATGAACCGGCACCTCGACCTCCCGAGGACGGGGTCCAGCTAGTCTGGAGTGTGCCCGTTAGGGCGTATTACGAGGCACCACCCCGAAGTAATACCTTAGCAGTTCCGGGGTGGGCGTATGCCTGCGAGGGAGGAGGGGGTTTTTAGTGGGTGCGAGTCCCACACTTGTGCGAAGGCATTTTCCCCCCCTCCATTAAAAAATAAATTAAAAAAAAATAAATGTACAATTGGCAGGAAGAAGCATGTGTATGCATCTGTAAGTTCAAGTAAATTTTTCTTACGAAAAATAGAGGAATCTATTTCTTAAATAAAAACCACACTTCCTTATTTAAAAAAAATGAAGTTGGTGCCTGTATCTCGCTTCTTCTGGAAGCACCAAAACAAGTTTGCAAATTAAACTTGGTTTTCTAACAAAAAAAACACGTATGGGGGCACATATTTTTTAGTTTTTTTCTAGCTATCCTAGTTTCCGAGAAAAAGTCGTTATCCATATACCTCCTTGGGACACCCTGTATAGTAACGAGGATCCATGTGAGTTTTTGTTTTTGAAATATTTCATTCATATATACTCTCACACTCACACTCACACACACAAACACACACACACACACACACACACACATACTCACAAAGGAAATTTATATGAAGTTCAAACATGATATTCAGTTAGAAATCTTTAGAGAATACGGACTCACAAAATTTCAGTCAAAATCCATCAACGGAAATGCAAATTATCTTAATGATGCTTCCTTCATTGCAAATTAACTAGGAATACATACATGGACTTTCATTTGAAAGATTTTTAAGGACAACTAAAGATTTAATAAAAACTCCTGTTTGAACAAATTTATGAATTAGGTTAATTTAAATATCAGATTTTGTTTTTTATTAGAATCTCGTCCTTTTAATACTGTTCAGGTTTGTGAGTACTGTAATTATTTTAAACAAAATAAATATATTGTTAGTTAAATTAAGATTTATTAGAGATATTGCCAGATTTATCATTAATTATCATTTAACATAAATTAGAAAATGGGGGTGGGGTGGGAATTACAGTGATAATTTGTGTTAGAAGTAGAGAGGTGTTTTCAATTAAAGAATGAATATTTAAATAGAACTATTTGAAGAGAACTGTGGAGGATGACTACAACAATATAAACATTGTATGGAGCGAGTGTTTGGGATGATGCTTGTTAACTTCTCATCACACTTACAAACAATCTAACACAAACACTCCCTCTTCTACTACTAATAAAGTGTTACCTCTCTCTAAACCGAGTGTATCTCTGAGTAGAAACTACGTTTCTTCTTCTTCTTCTTCTTCTTGTTATTTTATTTTGTTTCTTTTTGATCTTCAAGCCCAGGTATAATGGTACAGGACATTGTACAAGTGGTCAAACTTATTGGACATGTCAGATCTATTGAACTAGCTGCACAGTATTTACATGGTGTTCACATATGGGGACATCTCTTCTTTGACCCCTCCCCCCGACCGCCCCCAATTCACTCTCTCACTCTTAGATCTCAATCTTAGCGATTGTATAAATAAAAACTCTGAACAAATGTATACTTAAAAATAAATATCTCAATTTGTTAAACTTGAAAACTATTATTTTTTCTTTTTCTGGAGATTTCGTTTTATAGCAACCACTTCTAAGAAATTTAGAATATAAGAAAAAAAAAAATCTGGGGTGAAACATTCACACAACTTTCTCTCACTCCAGTTTTCAAAATTGTAGTTGACAAATTTTATAGTTTGTGAATCAAATTTGATGAAATTCGTTGGAGTTCGTCGAAAACTAAAAAAAAAAAGTTCAGAAAAAGTGCACTTCCTGTTTATTTATTTTTTTGAAACTCGGAATTTATTTCTAATTAATTTTGATTGGATGGTGGAATAATAAAATCGACCATGATAGCACTTTAGAGGAAAACCTAACCCCACCCTTCCCCCAAACAAAAGTGCCCTTAAATGAATTTTTCCAGAGAAATGTTTTAAATAAAAGTTGTAGATCATTGTATGTGTAGTTGATATACAAACTTTGAAGAAAATCGTCGGAGCCATTTTTGGAGAAAATTGCAAGAAAGTAAAAAAAAAATACCAAAAGACTGAAAAATATATTTTAGTAAAAATGTACTTTCGGTCATCAGATTTTTTTTGCAAACTCGGTATTTCAACAACACATTAATTATTTAGATGATAGAATTGTATAATAAACTGAAACAGCACTTCACAGGACAACCACCACCCCCCTACCCTAAAAGTGCCCCCCTTAAATGCATTTTCCCGGTGAAATGTTTCAAATAAAAATTGTAGATCTTTGTTAGTGTAGTTGATATACCAAGTTTAAAGAAAATCGTTCGAGCCATTTTCGAGAAAATTGCAAAAAAGTGAAAAAAAAAAAATTCAATAAAGTGGTACTTCCGGTCGAGGAATTTTGACCGCTGACTTACTGTCGGATTCCATGGTGATACCCAAACGGAATATCAATTCGATTTTTCGTTTTTGAGCTATGCTGTTCACATACAGACCATTTGCTAAAAACCACTTTTTTGGACTCAGGGGACCTCAAAACGGATATTTCCGGTGAAAACTCGATATCGAAAGTTTGGCACGATTACAATACTTCATCCAACTAGGAGTAAGAGAAAGTAATAATGAACATCAACCCCTTGACTCAAGAATGACCTATAGTCATATCTTTTTTTGGGTTAGTTTCTCCCGTAAGGGTTCCAATTTTCCCAACTATTTTCAAATATTATTTCAATCTTTCATTAGATGCACTTAACGTTGCCCAACTAAAAATAAAAAAACCCGTATTAAAGAAAAATAAAGTAATTAGGCCAACGCCTAATTTCTTTACGCTAATTGCTAACAACAGAATGGAAATTAATTATGCTCAATCTCTGGTACCTTTTTTTTCCATTTATTAAATGAGATGACTCACAGTGACAGTAAAGGAGAAATCACCCAGTGGTGACACTCCACACTATTTCGCTGGGCACACTCTCTTATGAGATCACGAGGCCACTGACGCTTCAGTCGTCGAGGAGAGTTATTTGGAATGGAATCTATGGAAAGTTGATGAATTAATGGATTGTGATGATGGGCGAGACGGGTGTGAAATTTGCGGTAGCTATTGGACAAGGTTACTTATAAATGGAATCTGAAAATCGGAATGGATTGTAAGGTTAGAAACGTAAAACGGAGCATTGGTTATAACGTAGTATTTTGGATTGTAGGGTTTAGAAGCGGTGGCAGTTGGAACGTTTGGTTGAGCCCCATAACTCGCGTCCATAAGTCCAAATAGGTTTTAGCAGTAGATTGTAGATAGTTAGTTTTGTAGATTGTTATTTAAAGTTAGTTTTGAGCGTCTGTCCAATAGTCGCTTGAGTAGATTGTAACGTTTTTATACTTCGTTTCGTTTTAGTCTTGTAGGGTTCCATGTCAGGCGTTTGTTAATATAGAGTCATAGATATTTAACTGTATCCTAATAATTGTTATATGAACTAGGGAAACAAATGGCACGTCTTAGAGTGAAAGTTATAGTTTTGCTTTTTTAAACGTTAACCTTCATTCTCCAACTGCAAAACCACTTGTCTAGGGATCGCATATGTTGTCTAAGGTTACGTGGGCTTAGAACAGGATCATCTGCGTAGGTAAAGATATGAGTGTTTGAATGAGTTGGAATATCGCTAGTATATATTGTGAAAAGAATGGGAGCAAGGACTTCTCTGAGGGGCACCACCTGCCAAAAGGTAATAAGAAGACAAGGATCTTTGGTACTATAAGTGAAAATAGTTTACTTTTAATAATGAGTAATTCGAAATAATTTGTTTGATTATTTTTTTTTTATCTGATGTGGGAAACAGGAGGAGAGAAAGTACCCAAAAGCTTTGAATCAGCTCTAATTAGCCCGAAGGAAATCTAGGGGATTCAGCCATCATGAAGGGTTGTCCAGAATGGTTGTAGAGGCAAGAATGCATAGAGACAAGAAAAAACGTTGTACCAGTGGTTTACAGCAACTTTGAGAGAGTGTGAATGGGAGTATCTGTTCGTGCGTTTGTTGGATTGCATTGATCCCACAGTTCCAGTCGATATAACCACATAAGTTTGGTCATTGCTTGTCTTTTAAGTCTTGTATGGAGTTCCAATGTGAGTGTCAACTTGTCTATTAAAAAGTACTTGGTGTGCGAAAGGGAGACATTTTTTAAAGAAGTTAGGGCAGGACAGTGGAACTATCGCCGGATAGTTTTTGCTTTTAAATTTAGACCATTGGAAATTTTTATCATGAATTCGTATATGTGATACTACAGGAGAGAGTGACCAGTCGAGGAGTGATGATGTTGGCTGATGTTAACTGTCTGGAGAGCGATGTGACTAGTTAGAATTCTGGCTTGTCTAACATGGATTAGCTAGTGTCGGCCTAGCATTGGTGAATCTTTCAAGGGTGGTCTTGAACCTTGACTGTTAACTCTTTAAGTTTATCTGACGACTTCTTCTAAGTGCTCAAAAAAGTTGTTTTTATAAAGATTAGATCCCCCACTAGAATTTTTTGTTACAATAGAATTAGCCAATTATAACTATGTAAATCGCAGTAAAAGAAAGTCATTTGAGTGTTTCATACCAGACTTTTTTTACTTTCTCTTACTCCTAGTAAGAGGAAGTATTGTAATCGTGTCAAATTTTCGATATCGAGTTTTCACCGGAAATATACGTTTTGAGGTCCCCTGAGTCCAAAAAAGTGGTTTTTAGCAAATGATCTGTGTGTGTGTGTGTGTGTGTGTGTATGTGAACAGCATAGCTCAAAAATGAAAAACCGTTGAAGGTTGAAACTTGATATTCCGTTTAGGTATCACCATCGATCTGACAGTGGGTCATCTGCCAAAATTCCTCAACCGGATGTACCCCTTTACTAGTTGTTTTTTTTACTTTTTTACGTTTTTCTCAAAAATGATTTCGACGATTTTCTTTAAACTTGGAATATCAACTACACATACGAAGAGCTACAACTTTTATTTGAAACATTTCTCCTGGAAAATTCATTCAAGGGAACTATTGGGGGAGGGGTGGGGTTAGGTTTTCCTCTAAAGTGCTATTTCAGTTTATTAGACAATTCCACCTTCTTAATAATGTTAATTAATAATTAGAATTTAATATGTTGTTGAAATTCCGAATTTGAAAAAAATCGGATGACCGGAAGTGTGTTTACTTTATCACTTTACTAAATGATTTTTTTTCACGTTTTCGTGATTTTCTCAAAAATCGCTCCGACGATTTTCTTGACACTTCTTTAAAACATTTCGCTGGAAAAATTCATTTAATGCCTCTTTTAATGGAGGGGTGGGGTTATGTTTTTCATAAAGTGCTATCATAGTTGATTATACAATTCTATCATCCAAACAAAATTAATTAGAAATAAATAAATGGTGAAAATTCCGAGTTTCAAGAAAATTAGTAAACCGGAAGTGCGTTTTTACGGAACAGTTTTTTCAGTTTTCGACGAATTTCGTTATATTTGGTACACCAACTATAAAATTTGTCAATTTCAATTGTAAGAACTGGCGTAAGAGAAAGTTGTGTGAGTGTTTCACACCAAATATTTTACAAACACAAACAATAATTGAAATGGAATAAACCTCAACAGAAATAAACTATATATAAAAGAAAATAAGAGATGGCTGGCGAAATAAGACATGGTTGCCAAAGGAGACAAAGTTCCTTTTGTCCCAAACTACTCTGCTGAAAGTCGAGGATCGCTTCCAGAAAATGAATATAGATGAAGTTTAATAAAAATCGTTGGGGCCGTTTTTGAGAAAATCGCAAGAAACTGAAAAAAAAAAAAATCATTCAGTAATGTAGCACTTCAGACTGATTGGTTTTTGTCCGAAATTTTCGTGCCAGATGTTGTGATAGTAGTGTCTAGACGTAATATGTTTGAACTTCCTTCCGACTTTTCGTTTTTGAGATACTTTGTTCAAAAATATGTAAATAAAGTTTCGTAATTAGTGGGACTTCAAAGTGTGTATTTCTGGTGGAAACTCAATTTCGAAAATTTGATACAATCACGATACTTCCTCTTTTACTAAGCAGTAAGAAAAAGGGAAAATTGTTTGGATACATGATGAAAAGGTGGCAGAACTGCTTCCTTCAAAGGGCTTATAGATAATGAAAGAATGGTTTTAAACCAAGTTTCTATCAAATCAATTTGATCAAGAATATTTATGAATGTAGTAACAAAAGATTTTTTGTTTGCCAATGTAAAAGCAATCAAGATAACAATGACCTTGATAGAATTGAAGATATCCATGACCCTGTTTCTTTACAGACTTTTTTTTTTCTTAAATCATATTAATTTAACAAGTGCCAATAATATTGAATCAACATTTAGTGTTTATATTTAGTTAATTGGTCTATCTGTCTGTCTGACTGACTGTGTGGGGCAGCATATTAGAAAAAGTAAAATTCGCAGAATATTCAAACTTAATATTTCGTTAAGTGTGGTAGCACTGAAAATAAGCTTTTCGTAAAAACGTTCAACCGGAAGTGTCATTTTGCTGAATTAATTTTGTTTTAATTTTTTTTGTGATTTGTTTCAAAAACAGATCCAGCGATTTTCTTTAAACTTAGCATATCAACTAAACCATATATAGAGAGCTACAACTTTTCACCCGGAAAAAATTTGTAATTTGTAATAATTGTGTAAACTACATTCAAAGAAAGTCGTGTGTGGGTATTTCATACTGATTTCTTTTATTACTTTCTCTTAGTCCTAGTAAGAGGAAGTATTGTAATCGTGTCAAATTTTCGATATCGTTTTGAGGTCCCCAGAGTTCAAAAAAGTGGTTTTTAGCAAATGGTCTGTGTATGGGGGGTGTGTATGTGTATGTATGTGAACAGCATACCTCAAAATCGAAAAACCGTAGAAGGTTGAAACTTGATATTCTCTTTAGGAATCACCACATTGGATGTGACCCTACGTTATCTGTCAAAATTCCTCAACCGGAAGTACCACTTTAGTAGTTTTTTTTTTTCAATTTTCTCAAAAACGGCTCCGACGATTTTCTTCAAACTTGGTATATTAACTACAGATACAAAGAGCTACAACTTTTATTTGAAACATTTCTCTTGGAAAATTCATTTAAGGGCACTTATGAAGGATGGGTGGGGTTAGGTTTTCATCTAAAATGCTATTTCAATTTATTAGACAATTCTATCATCTAAATAATGTTAATTAAAATTAAATATGTTGTTGAAATTCCAAGTTTCAAACAAAAATCGGATAACCGGAAGTGCGTTTAGTTTACCACTTTACTAAATGATTTTTTTCACTTTTTCGAGATTTTCTCCAAAATTGCTCCGACGATTTACTTGAAACTTCTTATATAAACTACGCATACAAAGATCTATAACTTTTATTTAAAACATTTCTCTGGGAAAATTCATTTAAGGGCACTTTTAGGGGAGTGGTGGGGTTATATTTTTCTCTAAAATGCTCTCTCATAGTTGATTATACAATTCTATCATATAAACAAAATTAATTAGAAATAAATTGATGGCCAAAATTCCAAGTTTCAAGAAAATTAGTAAACCGGAAGTGCACTTTTACTGAACAGCTTTTTTTCAGTTTTCAACGAATTTCATTAAATTTGGCACACAAACTATATAATTTGTCAATTATAATTTTAAGAACTGGAGTAAGAGAAAGTTGTGTGAGTGTTTCACACCAGATTTTTTTTGTTTTAATAAATCGAGCAAAAAGTGGCTCTTATGTAGTAATTGATAACAAAATAAATAATAATAAAAAAACAATTTTTTAATCAATTACTTTTTTAATTAATTGTGGTTATTTAATTTAGATCAAGTAGAGAATCCGATCTAATAATCTTCTTCTTTTTTTTTTCTAATAGATTTATTTTACAAATGAATTTATATTTAATTGCCCAAGGACATTATAAATAACTGACGCAACACACATACACAGACACACTATGTAGCAGTTCACCTGATATGTAAATGAGAAGAAGTTCGCTAGGTCAGAAATTTACCAACACTATGATGACTGGGCGTTTTTTTTTTTTGTTTTTATTCATCAAATATAAAAAAAACACGCGATACCTGTTCCGCCAATCAACTTCCGTCCACTTTATCACCTGATTTCTTCTTACTCCCCACCAGTCTTACATTCTATAAATATAAGGCTCTATCTTTAGGACAGACTTTTTTTTTCCTCAATTAAATTCTTTATATCATATACATTTTTTTGTTTTTGTTTTGCTAATCTAATAATAATTTAATTACATAATTCTGTTAATTACTGGAATAAGATATGACGTTCTTGTAAAACAAAATACAACAAAGAAAAAAAATAATAATAAATAAATAGAAATACAGACACTACTTTCTCTTAATATATATATATATATATATAAAATGATAAATTTTCTTTAAATATCAAAATTTGCTGATTTGTCCTAACCTAAATCTTAGAGGGGGCGAAAGTTACCAATCTATCAGCCGAAGCAGGTACAGAATTGTAGAGCACGCCAATAATATTAAACAAATACATTTCTACAAAGAACTTCAGAACCACGTAAAAACAATTTTTTCAGACACATGTTACAAATAAAAAAAAAAAATCTGGTGTGAAACACTCACACAACTTTCTCTTATTCCAGTTCTCAAAATTATAATTGACAATTGTTATAGTTTGTATACAAATATAACGGAATTCGTCGAAAATTGATAAAACTGTTTCAGTAAAAGCGCACTTCCGGTTTATTATTTTCCCTAAAACTCGGAATTTTGGCCATCTATTTATTTCTAATTAATTTTGTTTGGATGAGGGAATTGTGTAATCAACTATGATAGCACTTTAGAGAAACATAACCCCACCCTACCCCCCAAAAGTGCCCTTAAATGAATTTTCCCAGAGAAATGTTTTAAATAAAAGTTGTAGATCTTTTGTATGTGTAGTTTATATGGGAAGTTTCAAGATGGTCGAAGCCATTTCTGAGACAATCACGAAAAAGTGAAAAATCATTTAGCAAAATGTTAAAATAAACGCACTTCCGGTTATCCGATTTTTTTTTTTGAAACTCGGAATTTCAACTACATATTTAATTCTAATTAACATTATTAAGAAGGCAAAATTCTCTAATAAATTGAAATAGCACTTTAGAGGAAACCTAACCGCACCCCTCCCCCAAAAGTGCCCTTAAATGAATTTTCCCGGAGAAATGTTTCAAATAAAAGTTGTAGCTCATTGTATGTGTAGTTGATATACAAAGTTTAAAGAAAATCGAAATCATTTTTGAGAAAATCGCCAAAATGTAAAAAAAACCTACTAGTAAAGTGGTACTTCCTGGGTTGAGGAATTTTGACAGATAACATACTGGCAGAGATCTCATGGTGATACCTAAGCGGAATATCAAGTTTCAACTGTCTATAGTTTTTCGTTTTTGAGCTATACATACATACACACACACACAATATATATATATATATATACCATATTACTTTGCTAAAAACCACTTTTCTGGACTCAGAGGACCTCAAAACGGATATTTCCGGTGAAAACTCGATATAGAAAATTTGACACGATTACAATAATTCCTTTTACTAGGAGTAAGAGAAAGTAAAAATGATAGGTTTAAATGTGAGCAGTTAGCATTCTAAGTTTAAAAGAAATCGGATAGTCATTTTCGTAATTCTGTGAAAATCGCACTTCCGGTTAACCGATTTTTTTCAAATTTAGAATTCTAAATCAATGTTTCTGTAATGCTTATTAATATTATAAAGATGGCAGAACCATATATTCTACTGGAGTGGTACTTTAGAGGAAAGTACTTAACGCTATTGTTCCCCCCCTCAGAACTCCCAAAATAAATCAATTTTCCTGGGAAAATATTTCACGATAGTACACAACGTTTAAAGAAACTCTTTGAAGCCGCGAAAAACTGAATAAAAACCATTCAGTAATGTCGCACATCCGGTAAATGGATTTTACTCGAAACCTTATCGTGTCAGACGCGGTGGTAATACCTAAACGGAATATCAATCAAATTTGAGCTTGTAGCGATTTTTTTGTTTTGTTTCTGAGATATTTTAGTCTCATATACAGACTCGTTTGCTAGAAACAATGTTATCGTACTCAAGGGACCTCAAAAAAAATACGAACACGATGAAAATTCAATATAGAAAATCTGATACGATAGCAATACTTCCTCTTACTAGGAGTAAGAAAAAGTGATTAATCTCAAAATGAAGTACAATGAAAAATGTTTAACAAGTAATTGATAGGACAGAATTATTTTTTCCTGTCAAAAGAATTACATGTTAAACGATAAAATAGCGGTTTGTTTACGTCCCGATTTCTCTGCCATTGTACAAGTAAAAAAATAAGTTTATGTATTAAGATTACAAAAAAAAGAGAACACAAATACCCCGAATTCGAAAACTAACTGAAATGTTTTGGCAATGGCGGTGCCATTACCTACATAAAGACAAGCGGAAATCTAGCAACTATGCCAACCATTCTTTATTTTGTTCCGCCTTAACGAAATAAAATAAGCCAAAAAAATCAGCGAGACGATGTGATTGCAGAAAACAGGTATATATTGTTCGTGCGAGAAGTAAAAACTTTTCGTGTTAAAAGAAAAAAAAAAATGTATCAAATTATATAGTATTTTGTCGGGACCGCCAGTATGATTTCGTGTTAACCGATTTTTCATGTCAAGCATTTTCGTGTTTTTTAAACGTTTATCACTGTATTTAGTTCTATAAACATAAAATCTTATATCTTACAAGACTAAAAATTGTCTTAAACTTCAGATCAATCGATTTTCAGATCAGATTGTAATGGATGGATGTAGGAGAGAGAATTGGAGAGAGCGAATTTAGAAATAAACAAGATATACTGAACACTGTATAATAAAATAGAAAAAAAAAACTGCGAGGAATTTAGACTGTTAAGTTAGAGAATGAGGTAGCAAGAGAATAGTTTAGAGAGAGATTCAGACTGGTTGAATAACTAGAAAGTAGAATGATGTTTTCTGATTGGTGTCGAAGACTGTTGTAAAAACTGTCCCGAACTGTCCTTTTGTAGCTATATATATCTACAATTCTACCTCCCTAGTCTATCCCACCTATATGGGGAGTAACTAATGTTTGATTTAACTAATGTCTGATTCTTCGTTCTTCGATCTTCGGATTAATAAAAAAATTATTCGTAAACTAGCACTCCGGTTGATGAATTTTGCCCAAAAACCTTCTGGTCAAATCCGGTGGTAGGTATATCTAAACGGAATACTGCGACTTGAGCTTCCTGCAATTATTCATTTTTAAAATATTTGTTAATCAGATGTGATATAAAGGAATTTCGCTCAACACTTGTCTTTGTTTCACTCTATAGAGTTCAATGTGGTGTCCCTATATATTAAAACTTGTATCAGTTATGCAATTTTTTTTTTAAGTTATACTGAGAGCATCCATCCACACAAACATTTACATATATTACAGGTGAAATCAATTTCGTAAATCTGACATGAATGCCTTCCTACATTTGGAAGAATGGAGTAACTAATATTACAATCAACAGTAAAAATATTATTAGAATAAAAATATTATTTAAATTAAATAAAAATGACGATTGTCAAAATTTGTAGACGAGACATTGTACAATACTATAATGCAAAATATCCAAACATGTAGGCCTTTATGTGTATGTGTGGGGGCTGCTAAATTAAATAATGAATATTCATTATAAATTTGCAAATTTTGCTATGTTTGCTTTATTATTACCTTGAGATTCATTGTACAAGCACTTATTAATTTACAATCTGCAATATTTTCCTTTTTATTGAAGTATATTGATTGTAAATATTATTTTATAAAAACATTTTGCTGGTAAAGTTGATTATTGGCGAGATTCTAGGGGAGCAGTGACCTCAGGCTCCCCCTCCCAAAGTGCTGTTTCGAAATATTCTACTATCTACTTAATGTACTGGACAATTTAGTATGTTTAAAAAAATCTGTTATGGAACTAACATTTCCCACAACTTTTCATTTTTAAGTTTGTTTTTTTTCACACCAAAAACACACAAATATTCTCTAGAAAAACAAAATTTCGTACTCACAGAAAGTACTTGAGAAAGTAAAAAATTTATTCACAGTTTAAAGAAAATCAGTTACTCGTTATGTTTTTGAACTTCTTTTTCTTAAACATCGTATACGACGAACAACACTTAACAAACACTAAGACTGCTTTTAACTGAAACATTTTTCTGGCAAAAATTTTGCGGGTACTGGTTGAACTGAATTCTTGACGCCCCACCTGTAAATTATACTTCATCTGTACAACTAACAATTCTGCCGAAGACATCCTGACCAAATTAACCGCGGAAAGCTTTCATTGCCTTGGGTTTGCGGACGATCTGGCAATCGTGGTGAGGGGGCGGTTCGCGGTAACTGTCTCGGAGCGCACTCAGGGGGCGCTCAATATTGTTAACAAATGGTGTAGAGCGGAGGGTCTCTCCATCAATCCCCACAAAAAACTCAAGTGGTTCCTTTTACAAGGAAGAGAAATTTACAAGCCTTACAAACAGCCAATGCTCGGAAGGGTCGCGATTCCCTTTATCATGGAGGCCAAATATTTGGGAGTCATTTTTGACCGAAGGCTGACATGGAACTCTCAGATTAACATCACCGCACACAAAGCCAAAATCGCCATGGGTAGGTGCAGGAGGCTATGCGGTAAAATTAAGCCCGAAGATGGCTCTGTGGATTTATACCTGTGTGGTGAGACTAATGGTAACCCACGGGGCGGTGGTGTGGTGGACAAAGACCTTGCAGATGGGGGGGTCGGGAGCGCTCGGAAGTATTCAAAGGCTGGCATGCCTGAGTACGACGGGTGCTATGATGACTACCCCCACTGCAACCTTGGAGATCTTGTTAAACCTTCCACCACTCCACATTTACGTCCAAGGCGTTGCAAGAGCAGTTGTGGCACGACTACAACAGGAACAAGCTCCCATTTATCCCAGGCATACTGGGAATTACCAAGACCTATGGGAGGAGTTGAAGGCGGACCCGATTTTGGGTCTGCCTACGGACATAATGACTCCTAGGTACGACTTCCAAAAACCCTTCAAAGTTCTGATATTAGACAGAGGGGCATGGAAGAACGGGCCGCCAATTACAGGGGAATCTGTGTGGTACACGGACGGGTCCAAGATGGAAGATGGAGTAGGAGCCGGCGTGTACGGGGCTCATCCGAGATGTAATATCTCGGTGAGCCTGGGAAGGCTAGCTACGGTCTTTCAGGCGGAGCTAGTCGCGATTATTATCTGCGCCGCCGAAATAAGAAGACGGGGAGTGCATAACTCCAGAGTCGTCATTTATTCGGATAGCCAGGCTGCTCTGCGGGCAATTGACTCGTGGGAGATCAGCTCAAGGCTGGTGTGGGACTGCCTAGGTGCACTTAGGAAAATTAGTAGCCATAATAAGGTCTTCCTGGTTTGGGACCTGGGCACTCGGGTTACAGAGGCGATGAGGCGGCGGACCGACCGCCTGGCCCGAGAGGGTTCAATGAGAGCACTTATCGGGCCGGAGCCGTTCTGTGGCGTCTCAAGATGCCTCAGGAGTGCATCCATTAAGACATGAATGCAGGGACCGATCAAGGGAATGGTGGGTCAAAACTTCAGGCCAGAGGCAGGCGAAAAAGTTTATCCATAGCCACTCGCCCAAGCTAACTGCGGAATTACTCCAACTAGGCCGGGCGGCCATAAGGATAGCAGTTGGCGTTCTCACTTGCTATTGTAGATTAAATAAGCACATGCATCGCATGGGCCTGGCAACGGATAGCCTGTGTAGGTTTTGTCAGGAAGAAGAGGAGACGGCACTGCATGTGGTATGTCAGTGCGAGGGGCTGTTTGGCTAACGTACCGTCTCTTTGGTAAAGAGAAGCTGGTGTCAACAAGTCAGGCAGGGACCTCTCTCGGACCTATTAAGACTTTTAAGGCAAGCAGGACTCGAGAGGGTGCTCTGATTTGACCACCTGGGAGCCCCCCCCCCAATTCCACAGTCCGGCTAAGGACAGAATCGGGGGAGGGTCTCCAACTAGGGGGGTGCCACAATAGATCCTTGGGGTGCCGCGGTGGCGTAGGCTGAAGAGCCAATTCCCCCGTTAGAATCTAATCTAACTAACAATTCTACCAATTTGTGCTGGGGAATAAAAAAAATACCGACTTTCTAAAATAATAGTCAAAATAATAACTCTAAAAAATGCAGCAAATTATTTCACATTTTTAAATGTACTTCACTTTCAAAGAATATTAGAATAACGCATTGATCTATAAGTATTACTTCAACATTATTATCATTAAATAGTAAAGGTGAATTCAAGTGTTTACATAATATAAAATAAAAGTAAATTATAATAAAAAAAAAAAATTAAATTAAATTAACTGGTTAGGGTGAATACAATAGAGTTATTGTTAGTGTACCGGCAACTTATTGAAAATAATAAAAAAAATTACCCACTAAAAACAATCGCCGCCAGGTACATATATGTACCCGGCTCTCGATTATTTTCTAACATATTCAAGGATGGTTAATACTTAGTAAATAATACTTTGAAAAAACATTAATTTCTGAACGTAATTTTTTTTGTAATTAAAGGATCTTCAAATTGAATTCACAAATTTGAATAAACACCAAAATGTTCGTACGTTTTTGTTGTCACGAATATTATACAGATAAGGGAATATAAAATACAAGATAAATGTACGAGTATATAAATTGGCCATTATGATTTGGGTCCGCAGAGTTGGAAAGTATCAGAGATATATTCCGTGGTGAAAGCCTGCCTTTATTTGTGGTCATCGGGTGTTTTAGCTTTTTACTCATTTCATTAACATGGAATGAGGTGGATAAAGAGATAACTTGCTATAATAGGCTTCAAAATTAGCTACTCAGATTTTGGAAACAGTTCATCTTTGGACGTATTAGCCCGGTGTATGTTTATCGTACCATTAACAGACTCTCTCGTTCCAGGTATATAAAGTTGCAGCAGCAGCCCGGAACTGAAGAAATACTCTCGGGAAACAAAAAGTCATATCTCCGTGTGATTGGGCATCTCAGAAAGATCCTAAGTCAAGACTGATTAAAAGTGACCTGGGAAAGGGTATTTATCGGAGAAAATGACAAGTCAATACACCTGCTTTATAGCAAATTAGACCACGGGTCCGAACTAAAGTTCTGATGCAGTGTTAACGCACACGATCTTCACAGGATAATTTTGTTTATTGACAAAAAAAAATGTTCAATATAACAAATTTAACCGCCAAAACGATAAGAGTATATTCACATAGCTCTAGAGAAGCACAGGATGTGATTGATAGAGCTGAAACAGGACATCGTCGAAGTTCCGTCATGGTTTGGTTTGGGTGTGAGCTATCAGGGAACTACAGAAATTCATGTTTGTAAAAAATATGTTAAATGTTGCGCAAAGAGTTACCAAGAAGATATCATAAAATCTCTAAATTACATTATAGGGTGTTTCAGCAAAATTCAGCACGTGCCGTAAGGCCTTATCCGCCGAAGAGTGGTTAAGACTGAACTCTTGTGTTTATTAGTGCTGCAGATTACTCTCAGGAAGCTCATACCTACCACCCCTTGGACTACAGTTCCCCCAGGAGCTAGTATTTGGTCATATCTTGAGAGAATAGCTTTTCACAGACTGCATTTGAACAGTTTAAAGTAGCCTTTATGTCGCAGCTCTTACGTCCCCAAAATCAATGTTAAATTAGTTGCTCTTAATAAAATGCTTATGATAGAGTCGAATATTACAGTAATTGGCACTTCCAAAGAAAACTGACTATTTTAACAGTTCTTCAATTTTTAACTAATGTTTCAAGTAACTGACACGCAGTTAGTACACAAAATTGACAGAAAATCGTGAGTAACCGTAAAAAATAAGTCGCACGGTTCACCTTCACCTTCATTTTGGATTGCCATGAAACTGGATATTGGAAATATCAAGTTTCCAGATCCAGAGGGGGGTGAAGTTGTTCGCGTCCAAGATTGTTCTCACGTGTCTTCTGAACATACCACTAAACAACATTAGTCGCCAGCACTGCGCAGAATGGCTAAACAGCTGAAGTTATGGCTTAGGGAAAAAAAAGTTTCCAGATCCAGAGGGCTTCAAAACTTTGTCACAAATGCTTATTAGATTAAGCATATAGAGAAAGTGGAAGAAGAGAAAGCACAATTTTTTTCGCATGTAAATATTATAATCAATATTCCTCTTTGTTACAGATATAAATCTTTCATATAACAGTCCATAGGATAAGGTGGTGATATATTGTTATGGGAAGTTCTTGGACACCAGGGCTCGTCCAAGTTTCTGGGTAAAGGACCTTACATGGAACTTTCCAGCTAGAATCACGTTTAAACGTAAGCTTTAATAATACAGTTTGAAACTTCAAAATGATAAAACGCATCCCTCATATCGTTATGCTCTAGGCTAAGCGGGGAAGTATACCATTCTATAACCGTATTAAAATGTGTATATATCATCCCTAATAATGTCTTTCAGAATCAAAATGGTAACTTAAGCCGTTCACAACTAATAAAAAGTCTTGACAGTAGCGTCTTTTCTAATCAATTAGTCAAATCAAGTTTCTCGTATTCAGAAATTAGCAAACAGTCAGTTTGAACACCACAATTTATTGCCCTAGAAAACAATCCATAATCAAGATCATTATCAATTTTTTTCGAAAAACAATAAAATATAAGTGAAAAATGATCAATAAGTAATAAATGTATGTAAAATCATTTCAATAACTTGTAACATTCAATGGGGAGTTGTCGATAATATTTAAAGTGTACACTATCTATTATTACCATTATTATAATAATATATAAAGTGAATAGCTAATAGTGCATCTGATATTTATACGATCGGACATTTCTACGTAATTAACCATGTCACCCTTCTTCATCATGTGCTAGGGTCCCATACATTTCACCCCAGGGACCCAAATGACTCATAAAAGAAAATTGTAACTGGATATGTTGTTGATATATATATATATATGTATACTATAAAACTCTTATAATATTCAAAGACAATTTCTGCAATTTAATGCAACAGAAATGTCCTACACTATTAGGAACTCTATAACGCCAAACATTCCTAATTCACGATATGTTACTCGAAAAGTAATGAACCAAATCCCTTCTTTTTTTTTCCTTCACAATTAGAGGGTAAAAAAAGCTTTAATAAGCTTTTTAAGCTAACAATTTTTTTCTGCAAAAAGACTTCTTAGTTGAGGAGTTTTAAACCAACAGAATTCTTCTTTGCCTAACAATGAAAAAAGAAGAAATGCCAAATGCGTTCACAAAATAAATAAATAAATGTTAGAATTGTAGAATTGGAAGATAAATTGTTAGAAGAAGTTCTTTATTTATATTTAGACGAGTGACTTTTGGAAAGAGCGGTTTGAAAGCGAGCTCTTGAGTAAAATTGAGTAGGTCGAGTAAGATAAAAACAGTAAAAACATGGCGAAGGAAACTGTAAAGTCCCTCCTTCAAAACAAAATTACCCTTTAGCATGTTTTGTTCCCATAAGGGTTTGTTACTCAAAATAGTTAATTTTAGTTTAAATACTATAAATCTTAAGATTTAGGTTAAAAAAAAAAAACACTTAAGCTGCTATTTTAGTGGAATAATGGTCTCATTGCAGAAAAACATAATAATTTATGTTTTATCATTAGTTTTTCTATTAAAACCTCTGAAGAAGTTAATAAATCTGTCCGAACTGTTGGATTGTTTTCTGTAACCAATCTAGGTTCACGAGGATCTAGGATTACGAGTAAACAAGAAGCACTCTTGGTCTTTGAAGATCGAAAACTTTTATTATCCCAAGTATTTTGTAACAAAAATAACTCCCATCTAATAATAATAATTCACTACAGATAAAATTACCTTGAAAGTAAATCATTAAAAGACAATTTTAAAAAATGTCTGGATAAACCGATAAAAAAAATAAAATATTCAGATACAAATTAAAATAATGTAAAAAAGAAAAGAAAAAAAGTTATTGCGACGTAATTATGGCGTCAGTATCTCTAAATGCCGGTGTAATTACAATGTATCCTAAAGAAATTTTTATACCATAAAGGTTTAATTATAGTAAATAACACATGTTTTAAAATATAATGATGCTGTGTACAACTTATAAAGTCTTTTTTATTTTTTTTATTATTATCTTCAACTTGAACATTGTACTTGGAAAGTTTTAAAGCCACTAATCAGAGTACTTCCGAAGATGTTAAGTCCGAAGTTGTTCTTTTAGTAAGACCAAGAAAAAAGAAACAGTAACCAGTAAAGTAAACCAATTATATGATGGAGATAAGATTTGGCGAATCAATTTAAAGTTTTGAGTTTCTTCCAACACTTTTTCGTTATCTTTTATTACACAGCACTTGATGTTGGGGAACTTTGTGGATTTACAGGTTGAGAAAAGAAAAACAAGGAATCTGCTGAGAATTATTTCACACGGCATTCTCTTACTGCAAATATTATTACAATCCATTATAATTGAAACATTCTTTTAAAGTTGGAAAGTTTACTTTACGTTTAGTTGAGCTTGCTTTACATTACAATGGTGGGAATTGTAACTGTTTACTTGACAGTAGTCTCTGTCATATAGAAAAGCTTTGTAACGGCAGTTTAAACTTAAGCCAAACCTCAGAAACCCTTAAAATCAATTTTTTTTTTGTAAAATATTTCAAATAAAAGTGAGAGGTTTATATCTGTGCAGTTAGCACAAAGTTTAGATCACTGTAAAAGTTCTGACACGGTGACATTAGGAGAAAAAAAAAACCTATGCCACAACAGTCCATATAGGATCAAGGCTTGCCAGACGGCGATATATTGTGGGACGTGTGCAGCACTTCCCTTGCCGTTTATTCTTGACCTTCCCTACTTAGGCGCGCTACGAACCATAGCTTCCCATTTTTTTTCTCACGATGTTGTGTCAACACCGACTTTGCCCTCACCCTGATTTCTCGCACCAAAGGCGAGTGCGCTAGCCTTTAATGTAAAATAAACAAGACACACAGAACAATCTGTGATATCAGAGATATTATCCGTGATAGTCTGCTTCTTTTCGTGGTCATCGAGGTTCATTGAAATTGATGAGTGTATCAACTAAATTTGCTCTGTGCAAATCTATGCTAACACAATGTCTGACAAAAAGCATCCTGATGATAGGCGAACGCTCGAAACCGGTCGATGACCACAAAAAAAGAAGCAGCTATCAAGGAAATTATCTCTGATGCTTTCCAGCTCTGCGGAACCAACCACAACAATTTACCTTCATTTTCAATAACCTCTTCCCAATAATCAAGCAAGTCTTGGATCTTTCTTCGAGTCCTGGATCAGATTTTTCTTTAAAAAACTATCTTAATATTTTTTTTATTGATTTTTTAGATGTGAATTAATTTTCACAAATGACTTTTTTAATGGTCGGAATAGATGAAAATTTGATGGAACAAGGGGAATATGGAAGATGAATAAATACGCCCCAGTAAAGCGTTATTTTAGTTTCTCCCTAGTTTATCAAGATATGTGAGGTCTGCCATTATCGTGCTAGAAAACAATCTCAAACGCTGCTGTCTGTTTTCAAGGTGAAAATTCATGAGGAACTCGAGCTGTTTTTCGGTCTACGTTCCCCCCCCCCCAAGTGCGCATGGGATAATTTTTTTTTTAATTGTCATACGGGAACAACCTTTCTGTCAACTCCCCCTGGTAGTTTGACGGTGGTATCACCCCATCATTTTTTTTAGGAGGTAATTTTTAATGAGTATGTGTCTCATTAAGCAGAAGTGTCGGATAGGCTAGAAACTCTTTATGAAATTTCTCGAATCTTTTCACGACTTATATGTAACGGCAAGAGAGAGAACACAAGCCCGACTGAGAGAAAACAAACTCTCTCTGATACTCTCTGACTTAAGCAGGCTAGAGTGGGGAGAACCTGTATATAAGCCAGTGAGAGATCTATCTATCTATCTATCTATCTATCAGATTCAACCTTATACATCACATCGTGTCATAACTCTACTTTCACCCTTTATTCTATAAAATCATTACAAGTCCAGTGCAGTTTGTGTAAACTTATAGTTTATATTATAACAGTGTCTTCATATCTCGTCTAATTATTAATCAATCCCAATTTCTCTCCTCACCAACTCCATTATATATACATCTAATTAAATCACGATGAAATGAAACTAATAGTTTCTTGCAGCTTCATTTGCTCCTTAGTGGAACGCTTAAAGTAAGCAATTCCTAATTAACTATTTCGAGATAAATCTGATTATTATACAATACTGTGTAAACTTACGAATAAGGAGAAAAACATTATGCTGGTTTTTAAAGTAAACATGTAAAAATCCCAAGCAAAAAAAAAAGGGAAGTCTGTACTGTTATAATTTAGAAATCAAATTAGTTATAACTAATGTTGTATCTCGGGAAGTTACCTACAGCTGGCCTATAACCATTAATTACCAAGGTTTCCAAAAACTATTCGGGGAGTATCTTTTAATTCGAGATTTGCAAGAAAAGCTCCACAGTTTGTTCCCATATTTTCAAACAGATGCAAAATTGAGTTTTGTATGTACATATTAAATTTTAAAATAATTATTTATCAGTAAACATTTCATTGATATAAGCAGAAAAAAAAGATGCAGAACTGCAACCACTTTTATTTAGCATATAAATGTTAACTAGAAGTGCATAAAAGTGAATGAAATATAAGAGCAGAGTGAATGGAAAATGCAACAATATCTCTTGTAGTGCATAGTCATCTGTTTTGCTTTTTTTTTCTTTTTTTTTTTTTACACACAAAGGGATATAAAATAACCACATAATAAAGTAAGATAAATATTGTTAAAGTAAGCAGTCAACAGAAGCAAAGAGCGATTACAAAAAAAAAACTGAAATTTAAATCATCGCGAGAGTTTTAAGAACAAAAAAACAAAAACAAAAAACAACCGGGACGGCAGTAAATATCATAATCCTGTTTGACAATTTTTGCAATATATATTTTTTTTTATTTATTGCGTCTACTGGTTATGTCTGAAGCAGTCTGGATGCAAAATATACCTGCGAGTTATAATTCTCTTTTCACATTCCCCTTTTTTGTGTCCTAATATTTCCAGAATGAAGCCAACACATGTTTATTATGTGGTGTATGTTTTATGAGAATTACCTTACTAAATCAAAGCCTTAATTCATATGATTATAATTTTTCTTTAGTAAATAATTGTGTCTTCTAATTTATTAACAGAGAAACTACCGTACATTAAGAAAAATATAAATATAATATGTGGAAAGAGAATTAAGACTAACTCGGTTCACTCGGCAGTCACAATATTCTAGATGCATGTAACTGAGGATCATCAAGACCGAACCCAGATGAAAGAAGAGAAGTTTCGAAAAGAAGAATGACTAGATCTTTGACAGATTTATCATTCTTGTCTGCTTCCGCTTTCTGTCGCAAAGTGTCAATAATAGGATGGTCAGGGTTAATTTCAAGATGTTTTTTAGCTGCCATGTAACCCATAGTAGGATGTATCTCCTACTGTTACCGGTGCTTTCATAATTCGCTCCATATTTGCGGTCCAACCATATTGAGAGGTAACAATACAGCAAGGTGAATCAACTAGTCTGTTGCTCACAACTACTTTTTCAACCTTCTTATCTAGGATATCTTTCATTACTTTACACAGATTCTCAAACTTTGCTTTATCTTCTTCTCTCTTCTTTTTCTCATCTTCATCTTCTGGCAATTCCAATCCTTCTTTGGTAACTGACACAAGTTGTTTTCCATCAAATTCTTTCATTTGTTGTACTACATATTCATCAATAGGTTCTGTCATATAGACAACTTCAAAACCACGCTTCTTTTTTACAATTATTTGTAAAAAACTCACGCTTCTTACAACTCTGTTGTATATCTATCTCCTGTCGCTGTATTTATTCAGTTTCTCCCACTCTAGTCCGAGAAAGTGGTCCTATCATGTTTGTCTCTCTTTCTCTGCTACGGATCCTCTCTTTGGATCCTATTTATATGGCTAGCTTGGAACCCCATGACTAGGCCTACTATTCTTGGCTTGTCATTAAATTTACAAACTTCCAGAGTTTAAAAACTCCGTACCTCTCCAAGTTTGGAACACTGCTCAGAAGCCGGCAGTACACTGAGGAGGCTCTATGGGGCTTGATCTTTCAAGTTGCAATACACTATCCTCAAAAAGAAACAAAAAAGAATCTAATCTTTAGGTCTCAATACAAATATTTCCGGTGAAAAAAAAATGTATACAACAGAGTTCACTCGCCAGTCACAACTTGTCATTTACCTTACCCTTTACCACTCTACCATACTCTAGCATTTTTGTGTAAAGTCCAGGCAGCCAGTGTCACTATTTAACATTATACAGTGTTCAGCCATATCTAGTTTGTTCATTCAAACCACAAACCATTTCTCTCCTTCATCAAACCCATTACATTGGTGGCAGCGGTGAGATCACCAATTCAGCAGCCATTTTCGAGGTAACCCGCAAAAAAGTAAAAAACAAAAAAAAATTCAGTAAATTGGTACTTCCGGTTGAAGAATTTTGACAGATAATGTACTGTCGGATGTCAGTTACCGTAGTAGTATGTCAGTTAGTAGTAGTTTTCAAAATTGTAATTGACAAATTTTATAGTTAGTACTTAACAAGTTTAATGAAATTCGGTCGATGTCTTTATGGAGAAAATCGCGAAAACTGAAAAAACAAAACAAAAACGCACTTCCTGGTTTATTAATTATCTTAAAACTCGAAATTTTAGCAATCAATTTATTTCTAATTAATTTTGTCCAGATGATAGAATTAATCAAAACTAAGATAGCAGTTTAGAGGACAACCTAACCCCACCTCTCCACCAAAATTGCCCTTAAATGCATTTTCCTGGAGAAATGTTCAAATAAAAAATTGTAGCTCTTTGTATATGTAGCTGATAAACAGATGTTTAAAGAAAATCGTTGGAGCCATTTTCGAGAAAATTGCAAAAAAGTGCAAAAAAAAAACATTCAGTAAAATGGTACTTCCGGTTGAGGAATTTTGACAGATAACATACTGTTGGATGGTGATACCTAAACGGAATATCAAGTTTGAACTTTATGAGATTTTTTTCGTTTTTGAATTAGGTAATGGTGTTCAAATATATACATACACACAAACACACAGAGACAAATTGCTAAAAACTTCTTTTCTGGACTGAGGAGACCTCAAAAACGGATATTTCCGGTGAAAACACGTTTTTCTAAAATTTGATACGATTACAATACTTCCTCTTACTAGAAGTAAGAGAAAGTAAAAATCTGTTCAGTAACGTCGTACTTCCGGTAACCAATTTTGTTCAAACAAGAAATTTTAGCAATATAATTTAAAAATAAATTATAAATATAAATATAATAAAATTAAAATATAATTATTTTAAAATTTAAATATAATTTAAAATTATATTAAATGATAGAATCGTATAATAAATAGAAAAGGCACTTTTAGAGCAACCATAATCTCTCCCCTCCTCTAAAACCTATTCTCAATAAATTTTTCCCGATAAAAATTTCAAATAAAAGACATAGACATATATGTATGTACTGTATATAAGTTTAAACAAAATCGTTGGTAAATAAAATATTCTACAGATTCTTCGTTTTTGAGCTATGCTGTTCACACACAGATCACTTTATAAAAACTACTTTAATTGGACTTAGGGGACCTCAAAATGTGTGTATATAAACATGATATAAAAAATTTGACGTGATTACAACAATAATGCCTTCTTACTAGGAGTAATTATAAGTAAACAAGAAATGGGGAAAAAATATACAGAATGCACTTGATACGATTTAAAAATATTTTATAACAAACGTAAATAAAAGATGTTTGTAATAAAAAAAAAAAATTATACAGATAGAATGCATTTCAATTAATTGTGTCATTAAATGTTCAGTTGTATAATATTAATTCATATTTTTACTATATCATCGTATGACGTATTTGATTTATAAAATGCAACTTTGGACGGTTGGGTGGGAGGTAATATTGATTTGATTTAATTGGAGAAAAAATGGCGATAAAGATTAAGAATTGTTAAAAAAGCAATATTTAAAATAAGGCCAGAAAAAAAAACATGTGTTCAAACGGCGCCTACAATGAATGATTTGTCGTCCCCGTTATACTATATAGACAGACATGCACACACATACTCACGCACATTCAAGATAAGCGGCACTTTGTTTGGCCATAATATAATTCGCAACTAATTGATATGATATAACAAACTTTATGAATATAGTTGAACACCCCCCCCCCCCAATCAACATTATTTATTTTTAAAATAAATTTGTATTTATTAGTTTTTTTTTAATTAACTAAATTGACACTAATTAATTAAATATAATAAATTACTGTATATAACAATAATTAAATTAAAATTTTAGATATTGTCAATTGTATTCTCTTATAGTTTCCAAATATGGAAAGTTGTTTATGAATTAGGAAGATGGTGACAATAGTTGTTCCTCTATTTTATGAACAAAGACAAATGTTTACGGTATTTATTTATTTATTTTTTTTTAACCTAGTCTTAATGCGCTCTCTTATGGGAATTAATTTAAATAAATAAACATTCATTTTGAGAGTAGTTTTTTTTTTTTAATAAAAAAAGAGTTCGTCTTTTTAGCGAGACATTTATTTAAACATTTTATCGATTAATAGAAGTTTTTATCAAGTCCAAGTGATTAGAATTAAAGGTAGCAATAATTTAAAAAAAAAAAAAGTAAAAAATTCTGACGTGAAAAGTCATACGATTTTCTCTGATTGCTGTTAATACTGATATATGAATATATCGTGACAAATTACATAAAAATGACAAATTTATATAAAATGATAAAATACAAATATATGAAATGATAAATTTTCTATAAGCATCAAATTTTACTAGTTCCACGAAAATACAGATGGAAATAGTAACTGTAATAAGATCCGAAGAGAGGGATCCAAAGAAGAGAAAACGAGAGATATAAAAATTGACAGGATCATTCACTAGTTTAGGCCAGGCTAGAGTGGGAGAATCTGTTTAAATACAGCTACGAGGGGGGGGTCTTCCAACAGTCTTGCAACAGTTCATACAGCAGTCACTACGCGTCAACAACCTTTCTCTTTATTCACTCTAAATCTCTCACTTCCATTTTAAATAATATTACGTGTATAAGTCCAGGCAGTGTGTGTTACACTTTCTTACTACACAGTGTTCAGCTTTACTTCCAGTTCATTTATCTAACAAACCCAATTTCCCTTCTTCTCTTACCCATTGTAGTAACCACAATATAGGAACAAGCACCTACCTACATTTATACGAGAAAACATTTCTTTGTACACATTTTTCAAGAAAATTAAAAAAAAACTATTCTGTAAAGTCGCATTTCCGGTTAACCGATTTACTTCAAATTTGAAATTCTATTGGTTCTAATGTATCGGTGTTAGAATCAAGTTACTGTTTACGCCTAGAAAAATGTTACAAATAAAAGTAAATAGATATTCATGTGTGTAGATAGTAGTAGAAGAATTTTAAAGAAAATCTGCGAAAAACTGAAAAAAGAAACTATTCAATAAAAAACCCACTTCCGGTTGAAGAGATATGCCCGATAACCTTTCATGTCAGCTTGCTAAATGGAATTAATATCAACGTTTGAGCTATGTGGGATTTTTCGTTTTTGAGATACTTTGTTCTGACACACACTGACACACACACATATAGACCATTTGCTAAAAAAACATTTTTTTTCGTATCTAGTAATAATGTATTTACGGTGCTGATTATTCAATTCTGAAAATCTAACACTATCGTAATAAATTCCTCTTTACTAGGAATAAAGTAAAATAGGAAATGGCTAATTTCGTTTAGTCCCAAACAAGACTCCATGCATCATTTTGCTCATAACCGATGTATGTTTTTTTTTTTTTAATAAAAAATCTGGTATGAAACACTCACAACTTTCTCTTACTCCAGTTCTTAAAAATTATAATTGACAAATTTTATAGTTTGTGTACCAAATTTAATTAAATTCTTCGAAAACTGAAAAAGCTGTTCAGTAAAATCACACTTCCGGGTTACTAGTTTTCTTGAAACTTTGATTTTGGCCACCTATTTATTTCTAATTAATTTTGTTTGGATGATAGAATTGTAATAGCATTCTGAAATCAACTATAATAGCACTTTAGAGAAAAACATAACCCCACTCCTCCTCCAAAAATGCCCTTAAATGAATTTTCCCAGAAAAATATTTTAACCCGGGAGAACTCGCACCGTGAGATTTTCTCTCACGCTTGAAGAAAAACACTCATAATCCGAAAGTGGGAGTAGTTGGAGGTCCTAAGTTTCGTCTAGCTGAGTTTTTATCTTTTGTTTACTTCCTCTTGAAATATTTTTCCTCTCAGTCTTGTGTTAGCTTCAGGAGAGGAAGTTAGACAAAAATATTCTAAATCGTGAGTGAATCTCTCACGCGCTAGTGTTCGCGTTGCGTGACACAAAATTAGTTTTCCTTATGAATTTTAGATTTTTTAAATTCAAATGAGTCGTGACAAACATATGGCCGAGATGGGAAAAGCGTTGTACGATCTCTGTAAGTGGCATTTTTCAGGATATTTATTTACTTTATATTTTCCTGGTAATTTTATTTATGTTAATTTTTTTCACTTAGAATATTTGTCATGGATTCCTGATCCCGAACAGGGTAAAACTGAAGTTCTCCCCAACCTTGTAGACAACGAAAACCGCTTGGATGCTCGGAAAGCTTCGAAAACCCGAAAGTGATTCAGAACAGTCAGGGATAAAAGAGAAAGATGAACTCGAAAACGACGATCCTCGGAAACTGCTTGTTTGGTAACGTCAAAACTACTGTTTGGCATGTTTCCGCTCCCCGCAAAAATGTGCGCAGAAGGAAACAAAACATCGTTATCCATCTTCCAGGTGTGAAAACTATTGCAAAGCAAGCTAAAACTCCGTTGGAATGTTGGAGTCTTTTTTTTCCTGATTCCATAAGAGAGGTACTGGATGAATTTATATCCAAATGTAAACAAAATTACCAAGTTGGTGAATACTGTACTACAGATGAAATGTTGGAATCGTTTCGGGGACGTTGCAAGTTTCGGCAATACATCCCTAGTAAACCAGCAAAATATGGCCTCAAAGTTTTTTCATTAGCAGATGCACGTACACCAAAATGTGCTACCTGTCCAAAATGTGCTGTTACTGAATAATTCAACAAATTATATTTTTTATATTGAGTTCTGCTCCAGTTTTTTTTTTTTTGTTATAAGTAAAAAAGTGTAATTTATATTTTTTATATTGATATTTGTTTAAGTTTATATGTATTTATATTTATAAATATGACGTTTACTTAATTCGTATTTAGAAGCTAATAATATTATTATGTGGTGAAACAATATGAAATTTGGGATGTGAGAGAAAGTCTCACGCGCGAGTTCTTGCTATTCATTTTTTCTAGCGAGTTCTCCCGGGTTAAATAAAAGTTGTAGATCTCTGTATGTTTAGTTTATATAGGAAGTTTCAAGAAAATATTCGGAGTCATTTTTGAGAAAATCGCGAAAAAGTGAAAAAAAAAATCATTTAGTAAAGTGGTAATGTAAACGCATTTCCGGTTATCCGATTTTTTTTTAAAACTCGGAATTTCAACATCATATTCAATTCTAATTAAATATTATTTAGATGATAGAATTGTTTAATAAACTGAAATAGCACTTTAGAGGAAAACCTAACCCCACCCCTTCCCCATAACTGCCCTTAACTGAATTTTCCCAAAGAAAAGTTTCAAAATAAAAGTTATAGCTCTTTGTATGTGTAGTTGATATACCAAGTTTGAAGAAAATCGTCGGAGCCATTTTTGTGAGAAATGCAAAAAAGTAAAAATATACAACAAGTAAAGTGGTATTTCTGGTTGAGGAATTTTGACAGATGACCCACCGTCAGATGCCATAGTGAAACCTCAACGGAATATCAAATTTCAACTTTCTATGGTTTTTCGTTTTTTGAGCTATGCTGTTCAGAATACATACATACATACACACACACAAAACACACACATACTATTTGCTAAAAACTACTTTTTTGGACTCAGGGGACCTCAAAACGTATATTTCCGGTGAAAACTCGATATCGAAAATTTGACACGATTACAATACTTCCTCTTACTAGAAGTAAGAGAAAGTGAAAATCTGGTATGAAACACTCACCCGACTTTCTCTTACTGCAAGTTAAAGAATCATAAGTTACAAATTCTCTTCAAACTTATCATTTTTACTAAATGTTTACTTCTCTTTAATTTTATATCAATGGGAGAATTTATTAAATAAATTTAATAAAATGATTTTTTTTGTTTGTTGAGAAAAGCAAAACCTCCTCCTCCCAAGTCCCACAACGTCATTAAATGAATTTCACGGAACAAAGTTTCAAACAGATTTTAACCACAAAGTTTTAGTGTTCAGTCCACTAATTATACATAAAAGACATAAAAAGTGATTACTCATTTATTTATTTTGTTGGTTTTATAAATATTTTTGTCTATTATAAATTTATTATTAATGTAATCCAAAGTAAATCATGACACCAACCATACTGGTGATAAAACAAAAAAACAGTTTAAAACATTAAGTATCTCTACTAAATTTGATAGCCCTAGTAAACCGTTATCATGAGATGTCCGTCCCTCGGAGCTAGTTAAAGTGAT
This sequence comes from Triatoma infestans, assembly GCA_011037195.1. Classification (NCBI taxonomy): domain Eukaryota; kingdom Metazoa; phylum Arthropoda; class Insecta; order Hemiptera; family Reduviidae; genus Triatoma; species Triatoma infestans. The sequence goes on from JAAEAF010000849.1 coordinate 86,799, forward strand.
GTTCACCTGGCCAGTCCTGTTCATTTCATCATATCATGATACTCTTAATTCTACTATTGTCATCTCCAAATGTTTTCGTATTTCCTAAAAATTTACTCCCAAATTAAAAAACTTTTTCATCGTTTTTCAGAGCTCATTAATAAAAACGGATTATTAATAGGAAGAACTTTGCAGCTCCCTAGAGACTCAAATAAAATTTTTTTTTGTTTCAAATAAAAATGATAGGCATTTATATGTGTAGATAAGAAGATTGAAGAAAATCGTTGCGAGCTATTTTCAAAACAAAAACAAAAATCGCGAAAAATATAAAAATTCAGTAGTCACTCTTGTTGAATTTTTACCGAAACTTTGCCAGATGCGTTGTATTATTTACACCGAAATATGGAGTTTGTGCTACCTGCGACACACACAAGCACCGTTTAAGCGAAGAAAAAATATAATAAAATATAAATAATAATTTTACAAAAAAGTCATTAAATATACACTATTATTTAGGAATCCTTAATTATCATGAATATAATAATAGATAATAATTATTGTTGTTTAATGACTTAGTTGTTTGTTAAAACAAACATTAGTGTTAACCTACATATTCAGCTTACATATACATAGTTTACAACTTGTCTGGTCTAGACGTATTTATTGTAAGGCAATGATATTCTTCATTCAATTTTCTTTTATCTATCAAAGATATTTAAAGTTTCTTCTTCAGGGGAAACGTGTATTTAAACTTTTAATGGAGTTAAGTTTATTGTTTGGATATTTTCTTATCTGATATTTAAATATCTTTAAATCTCATAGCTCGGATTCACTTTAAAGAATTATTTAAGAAAGTTCCAGAAAGAGGAACACTTAAAACTACGTCGAAGTCAAGCCAGTTGAAAAATACTGAAACTAATTTTTTTTTAAACTACTATGAAATTTTATATTTCAACTTTTACAAGAAAGAAAACCAACTAAATTCTGCCACCAACTAATGTGGTATACAACACTCATAAATGTTTCTCTTAGTCCAATTAATAATAATAATTAAAAAAAAAAACTAAAGGCCCAAGGTTTGCCAGATTTGTATTGGGGGTAAGCACGCCGCGGTCCCCCTCGCCGTTTTAGTTCTAGCCTTCACTACCTAGGTGCGCTACCACCACTTTTTCTCACGATGTTAGGTCAACACCGACTTTGCCCTCACGAGAATCGAACCCTGAATTCTCGCACCAAAAGCGAGTGCGCTAGCCACTAGACCAACGCGTGAGGACTAATCCATATTAATACAATAATTATTATAACGGTCACATTTTCTTCAACATGCCATTTTTACTTAAATACTAGATGAATGAATATTAGAAGTTCGAAACACTAGATCTAGTGGTGGAACAAGAATGTTCATAACATTGAGTGCAGAGGACATTAGGTTCAGACCCTCCCAATAGTACTTGAAATCTAACTTCAGCGACTCCGCAGAATCCTCTCTAAAACTGTTTTATATTGGGTGCTCTTAGCATTCTATGTTCACAAGAAAATACGTTGGAATTGTTTACGAGAAATTTCCAAAAAACCATAGAAACCTATTCTGTAAATTCGTTACTTCCGGTTTCACATTTTCAACCAAAAATGAAAATCCATTCAGTAAAGACGCACGCTAGAATGATGGATTTTGGACCGAAATCTTTCATTTTTTTCATGCGGTCAAATGCGGTGATAGTACTCTATACGTAATATCAACTTTGGCGCTTTTAAATACTAATATATTTATGTTTGTTTATCTTTAAGCCTCACAATAAGGCTATAATAATAATAGCACTATTAAGTTAAACGATAACTCGTGACTCGTACATAACTATGAAGAAAGTAATAATAACATATACATATAATCTATCTATACATGTGTATTAAAATAAATAGGTATTTACAATGGTTAACATATCTCATAATATGTTTCAGAGAACATTTCTATTTTTTATCTATTTTGCTTTATATTTTTAATAACAAAAAATCTGGTGTGAAACACTCAAACGACTTTCCCATTCTAGAATTCCCAGAGATATGATCGATAGATTTTCTTAAATGATTAGATCCCTTAACCTTTATTAGTTGATGGAACCTTACATGTGTGTCTAGATGGCGTTATAGAGGGAAGCCTAGCCCAGAACATCATAAAAGCTCTCTTCGAACCTGTAATAGTGATAAGAAATGTTGGTGAAGGTGATGTTGAAAATAAATAACACTCATTATTGACTTTGGGTTATAATTTATGTTTTTTACATTCTACTGAGTAATGATAGAAAAGAGTAGGGATTGAGAGTTATCGTGAAGACGAAGTGTATGGTAATCTTATATACGTACGAAAGAACAGAAGTTGTTTACTTTTTACTTTCTCTTACTCCTAGTAAGAGGAAGTATTGTAATCGTTCAAATTTTCGATATCGAGTTTTCACGGAATATCCGTTTTGAGGTCCCTGAGTACAAAAAGTGTTTTTTTTAGCGAATGGTCTGTATGTTTGTGTGTGTTTGTGTGTGTGTGTGTGTGTATGTGTGTCTGTGTGTGTGTATGTATGTGAACAGCATAGCTCAAAAACGAAAAATCGTAGAAAGTTCAAACTTGATATTACGTTTAGGTATCACCATGGGATCTGACGGTGCGTTATGTGTCAATATTCCTCAACCGGAAGTACCACTTTACTAGTTGTTTTTTTTACGTTTTTGCAATTTTCTCAAAAATGGCTCCGAAGATTTTCTTTAAACTTGTTATATCAACTACACATACAAAGAGCTACAACTTTTATTTGAAACATTTCTCCAGGAAAATTCATTTAAGGGCACTTCTGGGGGAGGGGTGGGGTTAGGTTTTCATCTTAACTGCTGTTTCAGTATATTAGACAATTCTGTCATCTAAATAATGTTAATTAGAATTAAATATGTTGTTGAAATTCCGAGTTTGAAAAAAAATAGATAACCGGAAGTGCGTTTTTACTGAAATATAATTTTCAGTTTTCTGGTATTTTCTCGAAAATGGCTCCAACGATTTTCTTTAAACCAGCGTTGTTAACTATACATATAAAGAGCTACAACTTTTATTTGAAACTTTTCCCCTGATAAATTCATTTAAGGGGACTTTTGGGGGAGGGGGGTTATGTTTTTCTTTAAAATGCTATCACAGTTGATTATACAATTCTGTCATCCAAATTGAAATAACTAGAAATTAATATATGACCCAAATTCCGAGTTTCAAGGAAATTAGTAAACCGGACAGTTTTACTGGACAGTGTTTTCACTTTTCGACGAATTTCATTAAATTTGGTACACTAACTATAAAATTTGTCAATTATAATTTTGAGTACTGGAGTAAGAGAAAGTTGTGTGAGTGTTTCACACCAGATTTTTCAGTTTAGGTTTGTTTAAATAAATTGATTTAAACTTGGTAAATTTTTTCAACTTCAAAATTTGGTTCAATCTGTTGAGGTCTAAGATTTAGAATAGGCCTACTACCGTTCAGGAGTCGTAAGAGGCGACTAAAGGACCACACTCCACGTGGCATTTCCCCTATTCTACCCTGTTGCTCTGCCCGTTCGAGGACCCACAAATTTAGCACTAGGGTGTAAACTAGTGGATTCCCTGGCCTGTGGGGAAATCACAACCTTTTTTTCAATCAAAAGAATGCCTACATCATAATTCCACCCCACGTCCTTACCTAAAGGTACGATATCTTTTGATATTCCACTGTAGTTCGTAAGTTTTAAACAAAATTCCTTACCTCCTTTTTTTCCCCCTATTCCATTTTATCCATCCATAGGTGAAGATGTGAAGATGGCTCTGGAATTAACAACAAACTTGAACTGGCTTTTAAGACTTTTGGAAAATGCTCATGAGATAAAGCCCCCTCTCCGGAGGCGGAATGAGCATTTTTGCATTTTTTTGGACTGCATGCGCTGAAGCTAATTAGAGTGTGTGAAAGACGGGTAACACTGACTCAAGCTACGAAATTCAGCCCTTATTTATACAAAATGTAAAAGAGTTTGGGTGGAATATAGTGTTTTTTAATCCTGCAGCTCATTTGCACGCTTCGTACGTACGTAATAAAATGCGCAGTAACTATGGTGCGGTTGGCCAAGTATGTAAAGATAACAAGAAGTTGTTAGCACTGTTGTGGAAAAAAATTCACAATGTGTATTCATTTTCACGGCCAAACAACCTTAAAATCAATGTTCCAATATAGAGTAATAGGTTTTGATGTATGTAAACTAAATTTAAGGAAAAATGTTTGTAGCCATTTTGAAGAAAATCGCGTAAAAATTAATAATATAATTGAATTTTCAATGTTGAAAATGGATTTTGAGGTTCGGTCATACAAAAGAACTCTTTTTCTACCGACGTTTCGGCAAATTTATTGCCTTCTTCAGGGTAAAAATTTTTTAGTTAGAATTCCAGTGGTAATTAATCTAGTATACCTGTGACATATCATCACCAAGTGTTAAATAAATTTGCCGAAACATCGATAGAAATTTAAAAAAGAGTTCTTTTGAATGACCGAACCTCAAAATCCATTTTCAACATTGAATACAACGGTCGTAACGAACACCAAAAACATTGAATTTTCAGTTTTTGTTTTACAGATTAAAAAATATTATCCAACACATAATAAAATAATATATTGGCATCATAAATTTGGGAAATATTTGAGAATAAAAAAGAAAAGAAAAGAGATAAGCTCGAAAATTGATTTACCTTTACAAATTTTCAGTTTTTCGCATATTTGTTGAAAGTGGCTCCAATGAATTTGTTTAAACTTCCTTTACTATGTATTTGAACAGATAAATATCTATCACTTTTATTTGATACATTTTCCAGGACTTTTCGTGGGAAGTCCTAGGCAATCTAAGCAATGTTAAGCATTTCTCTAAAGAGCCCACTCTTGGTCCCTACCAGCTGTATATGTATATGTTACGCTTAAAAATCGAAAATGCTCATTGAGCGAGAAAAAAGCCACAACGCGTTGTGGTCACTGTAAAACATCCACATCGCGAAATTCGTGTTACGGCTCTTATGAAAACGCTCACGATGCGTTGTGGCAATTATGGAAAAAAGACCACATAGCAAAATTCGTGTCGTGGCTATCATGCTAAACGACCACAACGCATTGTGGCAATGAAGAAAAGCCATGACGCGTTCTGAGCACTAGTTGGTGTAACAATTATCACGACGGACAGGTTATACCTTGTCGGCTTTAGTTCAACTCTCGCATTAAACCATCAGTAGAGTTGTTTATTCATTTCTCGTCTGTTTCTGAGGGTGAACGTATAGCAGCGCTAACCATGATCAATAAGAGAGAAGTGTTTTATGTTAAATTACGTGAGTTTGTGGAAAGAAGCACTGATCGCAGTTTCATCATGAGTACAGAAAAAGTATGAAATGTTACTTAATGAAACAAAACAGTTTCAGCTTCTTAAAAAAAAAAAAAAACAACCAGTCTCTATCTTCAAAGCAGTATCGTCTTCTTAAACGATATGATGTCTTAAAAATTGGTGACACTGAAAAGTTGGTTTGAAGCTGCAGAAGTTTGCACAAGTTCAAAAATCCGTTACTTCTGCAAAACAGATGAACTGTTTGATATTCTGGAAAAAGCACATACTATTACCGATCGGACAAAAAATATTTCCTAAGGATAGCTACCAAAAAGTTTCGATTCTAGTAGGACCCATATGGCGAATCACTGCGCGTCGTATTCTAATATGGTTTCATACGGGTCGTGGCTTTTCTTCATTGCCACAATGCGTTCTAGTCGTATGGCATGATAGCCACAACACAAATTTCGCTATGTGGTCTTTCTGAGATTGCCACAACGCGTTTTCATAAGAGCCATAACACGAATTTCGCGATGTGGATGTTTTACAGTGACCCCAACGCGTTGTGAGCTGTTTTTTCGCTCAGTCAGCATTTTCATCGTTGAGCATAACATATATAAATATGAGACAATTTGCTATAATTCCGAATTTGAAGAAAAACACAGAATAGCTTCGAGATTTTTTTTTTTTTGGAATTTTCTCGAAAGCAAGAAAATTAGAATTTGCTAATGGGCACCGCATCATAAATTCGCAATCATAAACGTAAATAAATCGCCGATCTGATGACTATATATATTCTTTGATCAAACAATTTTAGCATTGTCGATCAAGCAATCACCTTTAAATAAAAAAAAAAAAGATCCACATTTGTTGAACTTAAAAGAAAGGTCTTGCTCGTATATTATTATTATATATTATAGATATATATATATATATATACTTACAATAAACTGTTTAATTTATAATCTTTTTAAACCAATAACATTAAAATATATGTACGTCTGTAAATAATTACTGGTGGTTATTAAAAAAAAAAAAAACATAATCTCCATTAAACTCTCTATTTATATTGAGTATATAAAGGTATATAAATGATGTTATTTTGCAGATATACGAGTATTCTTCTTTCAATACAAAACTATAATGGATAATGAAAATTCAATACAATCACAGTCTTTCTTATATTAAACAGAATGGCTTGTAAATTACTTTTTTTTTGTTTATTTTAAAAAATCTCTTTATTTATTGTAGTCTTAAAATAGTTAATTAGTATATAAAATGTTTTTTTAATTACAATTAATACTGAGACATGTAATTAATTTTTTATTGAAATTAATTAACAGAAACTGATTAAAATTTTATTATTACTTTCTTTTTTTTGTTAAAAATATTTTTTTCCAATTAATAATTATTGTTTTATTTTGATATTTTGAATATTTAAAGTATTAATCCTTTTTAATCCAGTTCAAATCTATTGGATTTATTCTATTGATCTGAGAAATTATTATATCTATATTTTGGCAATAAAATATTAATTACAACATAGATAGTACTGTCGCTAAATATTTTTATCGTCTCCTAAGATACTCTTTTATGTTTCTTTTGTTAAGTAAATGAATTTTACTTTAAATAGTTAGTTTGTTGTATAAATACAGATAACTCGATAGAAGTGATATTAAAATGAACTTTGTTATTAGCAAAGTCTCAATTTCTATTTTATAGACTTCAAACGCGGCTATACGAGTATATATATTTTTTTTTTGTTCTATGTTAACTTCACTATTTCACTGTTTAGTGAAAACTAGACATATTTACCAAATACCTAGGAGATGTAAGAAGTTTCTTGTAAACTATTTTATAAAAAAAATAGGCAGCTGGTTCTTTTCATATATATAGAAATGTCTACTACAAGTGAGACTACAGAAGTTTTTTTTGTCCCCTCCTAAAGAGCCGCTATATCATATTTCATATATTTAAAGAAAAATGGTCTTCCTTCTATTATTTTAAACAAATACTACTAGACTACAGTCATGAGATGAAATTTTGTCGGTTATTTCTTCTTTTTTTTATGGTAAATAGAGAGATCTACTGAACTTAGACACACTGTACTATACAGAGTGGTTTTCTCTTTCAGTCTTTAGAATTATTTCAAAAAATGTAAATATGACCAACTTAATATAAGCATAGCACAAATTTAAATATCTAAAATAATCTATTATGAAAAGCTATAATTATTAGGCAAAAAGTTGAGAAATAGAGAAATATATCAAGCGACATCTGGGAATATCATCTTAGCTACGTGTAAAAAAGCTCCTCGATTATTTCTAATTGGACAAAAAATACGAATTCTCCGAGTTTTGTAAACTTGACGAAATTGATAATTTCCAGCACTCATTGATCACTTGCTCTGTTTTTTCCTCACTCAGACAAAAAGTATACCGCTACATGCCCCCATTCATAACACAATGGAATCTCTACTACTTATAAATGATAAAAATAAATTAAATAACGATGGATGTTTGTACGGCAATGGCCAGAGGAATTTTTAAAGAAAAATAATTCTTTGTTGCTCTACGTTTCGGGTACCATTGGTGCCCTTCTTCAGGAGCTCTGTAAAAATTTATTGGAGAAAATATAGTATTTTACAGTGTATAGTAGTTCTAAAAAAGTGCATAGATTTATAACAAAAAAAAGAAAAATTTAAATCAAAGGAATGTTAACAGAAGAATTTTTCTTTTTTTTGTTATAAATCTATGCACTTTTTTATAAATACTATACTGTAAAATACTATATTTTCTCCAATAAATTTTTACAGAGCTCCTGAGAAGAAGGGCACCAATGGTACCCGAAACGTAGAGCAACAAGGAATTCTTTTTCTTTAAAAACCCCTCTAGCCATTGCCGTACAAACGTTTATTGTAATTTTAAGGCCTGACGATTTTGTTTTTTCTTTTTCTTTTTTTTTAAATTTAAGGCGCTTCAATACCTGTGGTCATTAGCGCCCGGAGCCTTCTCAGTGCACTGCTGGCCTCCGGACAGTGTTCTCTCGCTACAGACAACACTGTCATCACCGAACAGTGAGCTATAGAGGCTCCTAGGAAGAAAAAATCTAAGGGTAGCACTGGACTCGAACCCGGGTCCTCCGCGTGGGAGTCCAGCGCGCTAACCACTTAGCTAATCCCTCCGACGATTTGAATACCATTTTAAATTTTAAATAACATTTATATTTTCCTGATTAATGGTCTAAAATTAAGGAAACTATTAATAGAGAACAGTGACGTTCTGGATTTATGTTGGGTTATGTTTGTTGGTAAATACATGCGGCCTTCCTACAAAAGAACATGAAAATGTTCAACGCAAGAATAACACTTTAGATATTATGGTATGTATAAATTACACATTCATAATTTGGAAAAAATATACTTTTGTACAAAAGAGTGTTTTGTTTATTTTTGTTCTGTTTTATGTAATCGATACAATATGTACTGTATTAGAAATGTTTTGTCAAACTCTGGCTATAAGACAAAGTCTTTGTAAGCAATAAATATACAATACAATATAGCGAGCGACATATAATTCGAAAAACCAATTCTGTAATGTCGCACTTTTCGGTTAAACATTTTTTCTTCAAATTTGGGAATTCCACCAAGTGTATGTTAATATTATGTAAGTAGCAGAACCATATATTTTATTAAAATAGGTACTTTAGAGGAAACTTTAACGACCATACTATTCCCCCAAAAGACGCAAAAAGTTATTCTGTAACAATCGCACTTCCGGTTTACTGTTTTTCTTAAAATTTAAGAATACTAGCAATGCTTCCTTCTTATGTATCTAATATTAGGTAGTAGGAAATTTTGTATTAAACAGGATATTATTATAGTATTATAAAAGGCGGTAAAGTCGCAGATGCCGGTTGATAGATTGTGCCCAACACCCTTCGTGTCACAAATGCGGTGGTAGTACTACAAACAATACTAAGTCTGAGCTCCCTGAGATTTTTCAGTAAGAGAAAGTACAACATATGAACTTATTTATACTCTGATATTCAAAAGAGAACTGGACGATATGATCTACAAAAAGAGAGAAAGGGAGACATTGCACTAAAAATATTTGTTTCGTAATTAGAGCATCTCAAAACATGTATTACGGAACATCAATTTCGACAGTTTGACTCAATCCGTAATACTTCCTATTACCATAATATCAGTAAGAGTAAGTAAAAATGTATGTGACCTTAGAATGTCATATTTTTTTATAATCCTATAAAATATTCACAAAATAACAGTAATGCCACAAGAGGGGGGGATAGACTGGCAAAATATAGTTTCAAATCAATTTTCTTGAAACATTAGTACATTTATAGTCACTTCTTTAGTTAAAACATGTTGCCCAACAGAAATGTTTTTTTTAAATTCTAGAAATTATAAAATATATTATTTGAAATTCAATTATAATATGAGAAAATTAACTGTCTTCTTTACCAAAAGATAAAAATGTAGAAAAATAGTTGATTCTATACAGTTCTTTATGTAAAAATAGAAAAACTGTTCAGTGCAAGTGATATTTTTGAAAGGATTGAGATCAGCGGGTAGTATGAGGGGTAAATATAAGGGAGAGAGGACATCAGCAACGCCATCCAGTGTTGTCAGTTAAAGTTAAGTGTTGTTGATAGGCGGAGGAATAGGAGAATAATATACCTTGCCATTGTATCAATGTAGAAGTGAGAGACAAGAAATGAAGTGAGGAATAAAAGAGAGATACGACGAACCACTACATAAAGGTTATTTACAACTTCACAGCGCGCGATCTACCCGGCCGTGCCGCTCCTGCTGGTGGCATCATCGTCACCACTGTGCGATTGAATATCGACCTTCATTTCTCTCACTCTCTCTTCTTTGTATATATATATAACAATACATTAAATGGCCTGTTCAAAATGACATGCCTGGTAGGCCTCACCCAGTGTCACTTACCCCACAAACTCCTCCTACAGACACTTGTCTTCATCTATTTGCGATTCTAAACAAGATTTTTACATTCAAACAAAATGTTTACACTTTTCGCCACAATAATACTTAAAACTCTTATAAAATTACTTTTTGATAAAAACATTTCAATTTTATGAAAAGAAAACATTTACAATGTCTATTTATAATATTCGATAATAAATGTCATTTAGTAAAAAAAAAAAAATTAAAATTAAATTTAGTTTCTGCTTTTAATGGCCATTAAAAATATCTAGTGGTAGCAGAATAGAACATAATATATACCTTGGCTCTCCCATTAAGATTAAAAAACCCAAGTATGTCAACAAAAATCGTTAGTAAGTCAAATTAATTATGTTGAATATTAGGCAAAATTGTAAACAATTTATAACCTTTCTGGAAATTTTATGTAACCTAATAAGACACGTTGGCACTCATCACTTATCTCTGAACTATAAACAAAAAATCAGGGCCGGTTGGTTGGTGTAGTGGTTATGAGCTTGGATTTGTAACTGGGAGATCGCTAGTACGATCCCGCAGTATAAGTGCTAAATTTTATATTCGTTTAAAAAAATGTTAGTGGCAAAGTAGGTGCTTCCAGCTCCGTCCAACGACACTTACTTCGGTAGTTGGAGTTAAGCCCGTCTTAAAAAATATATAAACAAAAAATATAGTGTGAAACACTCACATGAGATTCTCTTACTGCCGTTTATTAATATACAATAATTATAAAATTACGAAATTTACTTTAAATTTAAATTTTTTTATAATTGGCCCTTACAGAAATAGAGGTGGTGGGGAGACAAGTACCTACCTACTGACCTTGGCAGGTAGAGAAGTCATTAAATCTTTTGTAAAAAACATGAAATAAATATTTATTTAATATGAAACAAAGCTATAGTAAACACTCTACATGTATCTATACATAATATACTCTCTCTCTCTCTCTATATATATATATATATATTTGGGAGATCGCAAAAATTTTTTTTTGAGTGAAAGGGGATCTGAACTGCAAAAAGTTTAAGAGGGCCTGCTCTAAAGGAGTGATGGCGAACGTTTATACCCCCAGGTATGTCAGACTTCTTTTTATTTTTTAGCTTAAATCATGACATTGTGAATGTGCCACTATCATACAAGCATAGTACAAACATAATCACAGATGGTGACTATACATCCTGCAAAAACACATCGATGTAAAAAATCTATGAATTCCTATTGTGCAATAAATTTGATAAAGTGAAATTACGAACTTACATTATATTTAATGAATTTTCTGTAGCTGTATACTGGCAATGGATACTGGTAGAAGGCTTTGTTAGTAGGGGTATTATAACTGTGTATTATTGTTATACTGGTGCTAAAAGTTAATTAGTAAAAATTCCAAGTTTCAATGTTTGTTGTTTAGAACTGCAAGGAATTTGCAGTAAGGCAATGTCATGTGAGTATTTCACATCAGATTTTTCAACACAGACACAAATGTCTGCACATCAGACAGCAAACAAAACCCAAAGACTTACTTATATTAAATATTTGTTCCTTAAGAAAAAAAAAACAACTCTATTTCGTAAACTGTAAACGACCGTAATACTTTCATTTGGAGCGTTAAAAGTATAATACTAAACAAATGGCTAATAAATAATGAAATAAATAAATCATGAAATAATGTACATTATTGGGCTTTTGTCTAACTTCATTATGGATAAACCAAGAATGCAATTGGCCTCTAGTACAGATCCCCCCCCCCCCACCACCACCGAGGCATGTTGATTAGTCCAACTGGATTACATCCTTTATTGGAACTCCATTTGCCATAAACGATTTTAGTTCTAAAATAATGATTAGACCTTCAAGATTAAATCTATTGTTAAAACACAATAAAAAAAAAATCAGTAAATTTTTAATATCCGTTGACAGATTTAAACTTAAACCTTGTGTAGTCTAGTTTCGGGCAATTTTTCATTTTTAAAATAGTCTTGTTTATACCCAAAACACTTCTACACAAATGCAGTCCATTTTGCTAAATCAATTTTTTTCTTGATCATGCGAACTCAATACACATCTACTAAGTATTTCAATGAAAACACAAATTTGAAAACTTGATACAGTTACAATATTTCTTATGTAAGATATTATCTGATTACAAAATATATTTCATTTAGTTATAAAAAAAAAAAAATCCGGCGTGAAACACTCACACAACTTTCTCTTACTGCCAGTGACACAGTTGGAAAATTTATAAATTTTACTATCACTTACTTCTAACGTGTCAACTTTACAATATTGAGTTTTTACCGGAAATACAAGTGTACTGAGGTCACCTGAGTCAGGAAAAGTGGTTTTTAGAAAATATGAGGCATGTCCAGTAAGTAAGTGTACTGAATTTTTGTAGGTTACAAAATTTTTTATTTGAACAAAAAAATTACCAAAGTTATATTAGTACATATGTAAGCTATTTTTCGACATAAGTCACCATTCCTCTCAATGCAGGTGGTGAACCGGGGGGTATTGACTTTTTGATGCCTTCCTCGAAGTAGTTTCCCGCCAATCCCTTCGTCCACTTCTCCACCTCCCCTTCCCCTCCTCGTCGGTTGAAAACCTTATTCCACCCATGCGCAGTGTAAAGGGTTCAGATGTCTTGGAGAGGTGTTGTGATGCGATGAATAGTTGGGAGTTAGTTAGAGATTTTTAGAGAGTTGTTACTCGGAATATGAACTACTAATTTACGAAAATAGATATATATATATTTTTTAACAATAATTTAAACGTTTGAAAAGATAAACTACAATTAATCTAAAATGAATAAATTGTAACTAGAATGCACAACTATAATGATGATAAATAAATATATGTTTAAATACTTACATAGGGACTCGCTCCGATGTATGAATTATGTCACTGGTAGAATCTTGATGTTACGCTGGTATAATACTGAAGAATAATCCTCCCCACTTCCTGTAGAGAGACGTTATATTGCCATCACTCACAAATTGACAAGTCTGTAATTACGGGTCACACTAAAACATCTCTTACCGTGTGTTGACCCTAGGTCTTGAATAGGTCTGGCAACAGGTTATCAAAAGACTGTAGCCAGGTGGTCGGTCTTTTGAGTGTTTGTTTATTGCCGTGTGTTGACCCTAGGTCTTGAATAGGTCGGCGAACAGGTGTGGCAACAGGTGATGGCAGTTATCAAAGGACTGTAGCCAGGTAGTCGGTATCTTGAGTGTTTGTTTATCCTTGTACATTGGCCAGGCGGCTTCTGTGTACTGACCGTATAATGACCCTTTTGAAGGCAGCGTGTCTGTTCAGGACATCCCATTTAAACGAGGCAAGCAGTTCCTTCGTGGCGTTGGCCGTGTATGGTCTGGCATTGTCGTGCAGCAGGAAGACTCCCTTTGTCAGCATGCCTCTCCTTTTGTTCTGAATCGCCCTCCGCAATTTTTTTAGGGTCTCACAGTATCTTGCAGAGTTGATGGTCTCCCCTTGAGGCATATATTCAATTAAAATTATGCCTTGACAGTCCCAAAACACGGATGCCATGATTTTCTTGGCTGAAATTGTGGTTTTGAACTTTTTGGCGGAGGGTGAAGAGGTGTGACGCCACTGTTGAGACTGCCTTTTGGTTTCAGGTGTGTAGTGTGCAACCCAAGTTTCATCTCCAGTAATGATGGAGCGGAGAAATTCATCTCCATGGAGTTTGTAGCGTCTCAAAAACTCTTGCCCGACCTTGAATATTTCACACTTGGCGGGAGATTGGATTGACATTTTTCACGAAACGTATTGTCGCGTCGACAGTTCTCAACGTACTGACCTCGAACCGGTCTCGTTACAAAGGGGAGGAATCAGGCTACACGACAGTGTAGCCAACATGTCGAAAACAAAATCCCTCAGGCCGTGAGAGCCTCAGTACACTTACTTACTGGACATGCCTCGTAGTTTCTGTGCATGTGTAAACAGCAAAACTCAAAAAAGGAATAATCGCAGAAAGTTCAAAAATTGACATTTCATTTACATGGGGATCCGACAGTAAGTTAACTGCCAAAATTTCTCAACATGGAAATACCATTTAACTGAATGGATTTTCCATTTCTTTTTTTATTGCGATTTCACACGATCGTAATACATTTTCTTATAAGGTGTAAGAGAAAGTATAAAATTGTTGCAAAGAAAATAAAAACTTCCTACCTATTTAAAACAAAAAAAACCTGTCTTAATTAATTTATACAGATCCGCTACTTTCGGACTGAATTTTGTAGAATAAAGATATGTGACAAATAATAAATAATATTTGCCAGAAAATCAATAATATTAATACAAACAGCACAATAATTTTATAATTATCTAAATTACAAGTTTTATATATACATACATACATACATATATCAACATTTATTTATTATTGATAAAGGTCGTAGCTAATAATCTGGTTTATTAGTGTTATTAATGAAAATAACCGTCAAGCCACTAGTAAGAGCCTCAATTTTCTAATTACGATCCTAAGTTGGCGAGAGACCTCCATCGTTACCGGAACACGTATTTTCAATGCCTCACTGCCAGTCTAATTCCTACTTTTTATTTAGTGCAGAAATTTATTGATTTTTTTGTTTGTTTTGTTTTACTGCTTAAAGTGAGTTTCAAAAAAAAACTTGGTGTACATTTCTTTTGTTTAGTGTATAATAAAAAAAAAAGGAGAAAAAAAAAACAATTAAACAGATAAATACGATTAAAACAAACAAACAAACAAAAAAAGTATTAAGAGATGAATTCATGTTAATGGCCAAAGTGTACAGTGTAAGAGAGGTTTTTTTACTTTAATCAACTTGCTGGCGGCCTGTTTATTACTGTGGGCAACCACCCATCTTTCCACATTGAGTTCTTACTTTACGATCTAGTATTGATTTACATAGAACATAAAGTGTAGTACCTTGTGATCTTACTAATCTGGTGATCTTTTAATCTAAAATCTACTGTTTAATCATCAATCTTCTTACAGTTTTAAGTGGAAGTACTGCGATAGTTTATTTCACTGTATGTTTCAGAGAGCCCCCCTAAATATGAGAAAAATATTTTTGTATATTTTTGTTTGTAAGTGAGAACAAATATCTCTAAAATGAAAAATCGTAAGAAGCTGTAACTTTATTCTGTTCACGTACTGTACCAGACACGAAGGTTCGGGCAAAATTCATTACCGGAAACTGCAACTTTACTTAATTTTTTTTTTAGTTTTTCGCAACTTTCTCAATAATGGCTCGAAACATTTTTTTTTTTTAAACTTCGTAAGCTATCAATACACATAAATGCCTACACTTTTGTTTGAAAATTTGTTCATGGCAAATTGTTTTTCTTGGAAAGTTTTGGGCGAGCAGCAACATTTTTTTTTTTTTATAACGCCCGCGCCCTTACTGACTTCTCATCATTCGGCGCCTTGCAACCCAATATAATCTGCTCGCGTATTTGCGATCGTCCAAATCATTCTTTTGTACATTTTCCAACTTCTGCACAACGAAGCAGGTGTTGGGCGTCCATATCTTTAATCCCGCACAGGGGACAATTAGGGCTGTCCACAATTCGAATACGGAACAAGTGGACCTGCAAAAAATCATGCCATGTCATCATCCTGAAGGCTGCGACCATTTCAGCACGGTGCAGTGCTTTTGAGAGGGGGGGTAACGAGGTGACTTCCCCATGGCTTTCCCTAAGCCTGGCTCAACTGCCTCGCTCTTACCAGCTCCTTCATTCGGGATTTTATGATGCGTTTAGCAGAGGAGAGTGGAAGAGGTGGATGCAGGTGGTGTTGTAACGCTCCTTGCCGCGCCAATTTGTCAGTTTGGTCGTTCCCAAAAAGGCCACAATGGCCAGGAATCCACTGCAGAACCACATGCCATCCACCTGAGATCAACTTGTCTACATGTTTCCTTGCCTCGATCACCTCCCTGCTGTCCGTACAATCCTTGCTGGAAACTGCTAATATTGCCGCCTGGAAATCCGCAAAAATTACCAACTTAGGTGGAGTTGTCCTTTTAGCCACTTCCATTAAAGCCATTGAAATGGCCTTGACTTCTCCGTCAAAATTTGTGGAACTTGCACCAACCGGCGCAGAGAGCGAGAAAGATTCATAGTAAACTCCGGCCCCTGCATTACTATTACTTGATTGGGCAGAGCCATCTGTGTATAAATGCAACCATTGTTCAGCGGGGAAACGCGTACGTATGGTTTCTTGAGCCAGTGCGCGCAATTCCCATTCGGGGGTGTCGGCTTTATTTACTGATTGAAGATGATCCAGCTTGGATTCTGCCACATGTTTCTGCTTTAGAGAGAGGATGTCCGGGAGAGTCAACCTCGCTTCCGATTGAAGCCCGTTTTGTGCACTTATTTCCTCGACTTTATTGGCTACGGGCTTTTGGGTTTTTAACCTAGGCGCGGAGGGTTTTTTTGTGAGTCCCAGTGTTCAATCCTCAAGCGCCTTACTCTCTCAAATATATTAATGGCAGCCATTTCCCTTCGGATGCTTCCCTCCAGTCTGAATTTCCATAGCCGGAATAGGGGTGGATTTAGCTCCTCCAGTGACCATAAGTCGCAGGGCCTTATTTTGAACAATATCCAGTGCCTTTAGGACATTTTCGGTGGCTGTAAGTAGTACTTCACTCCATATTCTAAAGAGGGTGTGATATATGTTTTGTACGTCAGCGTTGTATATATCTTGTCTTGCTCCCCAGCTGATACCAGCTAGTCGTTTCAAAAGCCGTAATCTGCTTTCTCCCTGTTGCGCTAACTTCTCTATGTGATACTTCCACGTCAATCTATTGTCCAATGCAACTCCGAGATACGTTGCTGAGTCCGTTAGTGATAAGGGAGCTTCATTATATTTTATACAGATGTCTTGTCTCTTGGGTGACAAGATAAACACCTCCATGAGTTGCAACATTAAACTTCCCTCTAGGCTCTAGGGAATCATTCTTTTCTGAGCCATGTACAGTTCTACCACCGATATAATATACAATACTACGTTAAAACTGGTGATTGAATTCCAAGTATAAAAGGAGATCGATTAATCGAAAGTGCGATTTTATAGAATAGGTTTCTGAATTCTGTTTTTGTTTTTTACCTACTCTTCCTATTAGTAAGAGGAAGTATTGCGATCGTGCCGGATTTTCAAAATTGAGTTTTCATCGGAAATACGTGTTTTGGGGATGCCCCTCCTTGAATACGTGAAAAATGTTTTTAGCGAATGGTGTGTGTATGTGCGCGAGCTACAGAATAACTCAAAAACGAAAAGTCGCAGGAAGCCCAAACTTGGTATTCCGTTTAGCTACAACCACCACATCAGACACGATGATTTCGTGTCCAAAAATCGAAACAAACCAAAAATGCGACTATTCTGAATTTTTTTTTTTTTTTTTTTTAGTTTTTCGTGATTTTGTCGAAAACAGCTCAAACGATTTTCTCTAAACTTCGTATACTATCTACACATATAAATACTTATCATTTTTATTTGTAACATTTTCTAGGGAAAATTGATTTTTTTGGGAGTTTTTGGGGGGAACAGTAGAGTTATGCTTTCCTCTAAAGTACCACTACAGTGTAATATATGGTTTTGCCACCAACATAATATTAATATACGTTAGAAGCATTGATAAAATTCCAAATTTGAAGCAGTTAAACGGAAGTGCGATTTTACAGAATAGGTTTTTGAGATTTTTGGAATTTTACTCGAAAATGGTGATAAGGATTTTCTGTATACTTGGAATGGTTGCTGCATAGATAATCACCAATCACTTTTATTGGATACATTTTCCCAGAAAAAGTGATTTTTAAATGGATTCAAGGGGAGCTATGACGACGTCAGGTGAATCTCTAAATTGCACAACGAGCAATATTACGTACTGTACGCACTTTACAACTATACGCTTATTATCGTATAAATTTCAAATTTAAATAAAGTTTGTCAATTAAACGTTTTTACTATTCAGCAAAAACGCACTTCCTGTTGGTGGGGATTTTTACTTAATGTCAGATACGATATTGTTATTATTATTTTTTTTTCCGACGCATCGACAGCAGTGGTCATTAGCGCCTCTCACACAATTTTCTTCTCGAACTTTGTCCACAAAAGCTGGGATGGCACTATTCTTCATTACTTTATGGCAACCAACGCAATACCTTGGTCTAGCAAGGTAGGTGGTGCTTCCGGTTTAGATCACAGATCCACGCATCCCCTCTTACATCGTCGAACCCCGGTCGACGAGGGTTATTTATAGTATGCATGTATTTATTAGTGTGTATGTATTTATTAGTGTGAATGTATTTATTAGTGTGAATGTATTTATTAGTGTGAATGTATTTATTGGCATGAATGACTGTGTGAATGAGTGTAAATATATTGTTTTAGATTTAATTCATTTAAAGGGGTGTAGGAAAATTTATAAGAGTACTACACCTAAAATAGATTTAGGAAACATTCAGGGAGAAGAAAATTTACTAAAGATGTTATTAAAATGCTCATAATCAAGTATGAGCTTTCTGGGAAATCTCGATTTTTGAAACATTTTGTTCAATCACTGTTCCAATTTAGCCATTAAAAATAAAAATAAAAATAAAATTTAGATTTTAAAAGTTTTCTAAATATAAAATATATTATTTGATCAGTTTTATGGCTGAATGCCAAACTGACTGAATTCTTGGAAAACTGAATGTTAGAATACAGTTCAAGTAGCAAGTAATTTTAGTATAATCTATCATTTATCTGATAAGTTTGAATACATTAATTAAACATTTAAAAAACTGCATTGTACTAAAAACAAAAAATGTGGTGGGAAACACTCACACAACTTTCTCTTACTCCTGTTTTCAAAATAATAATTGACAAATGTTATAGTTTGTATACCAAATATAACGAAATTCGTCGTAAACTGAAAAAACAGGTCAATAAAAGCACACTTTCGGCTTACTAATTTTCTTAAAATTTGGAATTTTGGCCATCTAATTATTTCTAATTAATTTTGTTTGGATGATAGAATTGTATAATCCAACTATGATACCCCTTTAGAAGAACGTATAACCCACCCCTCCCCAAAAGTGCCCTTAAATGAATTTTCCCAGAGAAATGTTTTAAATAAAAGATGTAGATCTTTGCATGTTTAGTTTATATACAAAGTTACAAGAAAATCGTTTAAAAGTGAAAAAAATCATTCAGTAAAGTGTTAAAACAAACGCACTTCCGGTTATCCGATTTTTCCCCAACATTATTTATATGACAGAATTGTCTAATAAACTGAAATAGCAGTTAGGATGAAAACCTAACCCCACCACTCCCCCAGAAGTGCCCTTAAATGAATTTTCCTGGAGAAATTTTTCAAATAAAAGTTGTAGCTCTTTGTATGTGTAGTTGATATACAAGTTTAAAGAAAATCGTCGGAGCCATTTTTGAGAAAATCGCAAAAACGTAAAAAAAAAACAACTAGTAAAGTGGTAATGCAGGTTGAGGAATTTTGACAGCTAACGCACCGTCAGATCCCATGGTGATACCTAAACGTAATAAATATCAAGTTTCAACTTTCTACGGTTTTTCATTTTTGAGCTATGATGTTCATACACACACACACACACACACACACACACACACGCCATTTGCTAAAAACCAGTTTTTTGACTCAGGGGACCTCAAAACGGATATTTCCGGTGAAAACTCGATATCGAAAATTTGACACGATCACAATACTTCCTCTTAATAGGAGTAAGAGAAAATAATTTCTCAAAATATCTTCTCCCCGGGAAATTGTTAAAAAAAAACAATAAAAAAAAAACATAGACTTCAGTAAAGTAATATAATATGAGTTCCTCCAGTTCAATACCAGATTATTTGGCTTCTCAATCTTTTAAATTATGGAAACTAAAAACTTCGGGGGAGAAAAAAGTACTGTTAGGATAATTAATTTTAGTGATTTACATAAATGTTAAGTTAAAATGAATGATAAAGTATGTCAACAACATACTGGGGCTGGTTGGTCTTCGGAGACAGATTTCTGCTCAAGGCCAATTTTTTTTTTTTTATAAGGATAATCACACTTATGTGTCCAATAAAAAGATTAATTTGAGGGGGGAAATATAGTCACCAACGATTTGCGGCATCTTCAAAAGAAACCAGAAGAAAATGATGGTGAGTAATATGGCTAACACAGCTCCTACTAAAGAAGACTCCTTGTCGAATAGAAATTAAATTTTTTGAGCCAATGGGAGGGGAGGACTGATATTTCTGGTAGAATTATTTGTTTTTAAAAACCAAGTTAAAGAAAAAATCACAAATATTACAAAAACTGTTTGGATATAAATGTATATATCGAGGAAATCGTGAAAACTAAATAATAATAATAATAATAAAATGAATAAAATCGACAAGTTGGTTTAAGGATTTTATGACGAACTTCGGAGTATTAGATTCACTGCTAATTCTTAAACTGCATTTCACTTTTAAGTTTCCAGATTTTTTTGCTATTTATTCACGCACACTCACATACGAATACAATAAAGAAAGGCATATAAGTATTTCATTCTGTGGTGTTTTCAAATCTACTTTAGTTTTTTGTAAAAAATATGATTTTAGGAGGAGCCTTCTATAAGGAGTGTAAAGAAAATATGCCAAGTTGAGAAAATGCTTACAGAATCGCAAGAATGTTTCACATATCAGATTCAAATATTTTACGTACGTACATTCCCTAAAATACCATTAGTATAATATAAATAGATTAGTCATAGTAAAATTTATTGGTTCCAATATTTAAACAAAATGGAAGAGTAGGTGGTGTGAAAGAGCCAATACAGCTGGACAGCTAGAGGGCGCTGAGATCATTATCTGATCTGAACTGTCGGTAATTTAATGTTCACTTCTAATCACCACGTCACTTATATCAAACAAGATAGAATCAAACATTATTACCACTTACAGTCCTGTTGTACACATTAACTCTACTTATTTAATTTAAAAAAAAAATACAACTTACTTTACTGTTCCTAAATATTTTTACTTTTCTATTAGTCTGGAAGTATTGTGTCTAAATTTACAAAATTCCGTCTTCACTGGGAATACATGTTTTGAAGGTCTCTGAGTGGTTTTTAAAATTTAGTCTGTCTGTTTATCCTAAAACTTCAAATTTGATATTTTATATAAGTACCACGAGGTGACCCGCGAATAAGCTTTTGGTGTGCAATTGGACAACCGGAAATATCATTTCAGATTTTTCAATTTTCTCAAAAAGTAGTCTCCAACATCTTTCTTGTGTTATGTGCATCAATTGTGGAAAAATTCATATTAAAGGTTTTCTTGTTAAGATTGTCTTTAAAGTGCCATTCTAAGAAAGTATACGACTTTAAAATCTACATAATATTAATAAAAATTATATGTGGTGCAAAAAACAAACTTTTTTTTCAATTTTCTTTGATTTTCTCTATAAAGACTCTACCGGGGTTTCTTTAAATTTAGTTTACTAAAACTATACGCGAACATATTTTTCCATTTAAAAGTCTCAACACTAAATTCATATTTACCTATTTCACAGCGCAGTATATATACATTATGATAGATAGTGGGGAACGCAGCAATGGATAACATCAGGAGACAATTTTCCGTGATTGCCCTCTTCATTTTGTGGGTCATCTTCGCCGATCCCGGATGTCTTTAGAAATAGCTGTGATATCATATAGCAGTAAAATGCAAAGTGTTTGTAAGTGTGTGCTCTGACTTTGCAATATATTCTAGTCTATGATTTTACACAAGATATCTTGTAGAAGATAAGCGAACACTCGAACCTGGTCATGATAAAAAAAAAGGAAGCATGCTTATCACGGTAAAATTGCCAGATATTATCATTGTTAGGAAATTCTGTATATATTAAACCAATTTACAAATTATAACCAAGGTTCTTCTTCTCGCTTTGTTCAAATCATCCACCAAGCCATCGAGGACCTTTAAGAAAATTAAAACTGCGTATTTAACACACACACACAAAAAAAAAGATATAATATACAATAAAACTTTCTATTACTGCAATTTATATAGTTGTAATTTAGAAATTTTCTTTAGCATTGCGCATAATGATACTTTTAAGGGAAGCATGATAAGCCAGACCCTCCACAGTCCCCCTAAAATCAATTTTTCTCTACAATCTTTGAATAATGTGACGATTATTATACTAAATTTAGTGAAGAAAGTACAACTTTCCCGCACAAGTGTGTCAAAGCAACATTATTCAAGTCCGCAAGGGGTATCTGTTGCATGCAGTTACTTAAAGAGTAGCACCCCGCGGGTTAACACAGCTCACTACTCCATGCACTTGGTTCAGAACAGTATACAATATCTCGGAGGCCGGCAGTGCACTGAGAAGGCTCCGGGGCACAGTTGATCTTTCAGGTCGCAGTGCAATAATCCTCTATAACAATCTGATATCTAACATTATTCCATTCTAATTAGTCCGTCATCTAGCGTCGCAATACGCGAAAACAAGATCAAAACAAATCCAAAATACAGCGGATTTGAGGTTATACCAAACGGAACAGGTTATTAAGAGAGGAAGTATTTAACTTGAAGTAAAATACATTCTCAGTATTTGCAACTTTTCACATTTTTTTTATATTCATATAAATTAAAAACCAATTTAATACAGTTGCAAAAAAAGATCTAATATTTAACTCGTGAGCGAAGTATTTTTAACAACTCTCGTCCAGTTTGACGCACGAATGTTAAAAGTGATATGTCTCTCTGTATATGTAGTTAGTAGTAATTGCTACCACGCACTATATTTTACAACAGCAGTTCTGACAATGCCTTAAGGTCGGTCACCAGTAAACTTGAAACTTCCAAAATAAACTGTCGGTAGTAAGTATACAGCATAGTAAATACAGGAAAGAAATAAAATAAAAATATATATTGAGGTGAGATACCTCGAATGGGCTCTGTTTAATAAAAAAAACAGCAAAAAAATTAAAAATATAAATTGAGTGAAAAATATTGAATGGACAGTATATAATATAATATATGAGTAAATGGGAGATTAAAATATTATAAATTATATGGGGAAAAAATGAATACATAAATTAAATTTAAAATGGGTAGCAAATATTATTTATTATCACTTTCAATAAGCCAAAGGAATGGCGCTTTGCTTGAAACGCATAATCCCTAGTTGCTAGTGTTGGAACACCCATGTGTCCTTAGCCCATAGCGGGGAAAAAGGGAGAGGAAAAATAGGAATGAAGAATTAATTCTTCTATACTTCCAATTCTTGAATCTTTACCGATACATTGCTACTTGGTTGATGATCTAGATAATAATTAAACGGGCTACCAGAAGCTGCACGGCAGGAAACCCACCGGAAGTAACAACCAATTCATAGGATATCGATAGAGGATCTTAAGCTATGTCCTTTTAAGGTTTTGGTCCGATTTGTTCGGTCTGTGGTAAAACTGAGATGGGTAAAACCTGCGACTGGACTTTTGTTCCAGACCCAGAAGTTGTTATTCTTTAGGGGTAGCTATATGGGCCCAGGGAGGCTTTGGATAGCGTAGGGTTTTGTCCTCCCCTTCCTTGAATAACAACCAATTGATATCACAATAAACCTATGTGGACCCGAGACAACCGGAGTCGCTTACTCGACAAAAGATCGGTTTATTAACACTATCCAGGAAAACCAGAAGTAAGAAACTTGGGTTTTCAAAATTAATGGCAACCGAACTGGCATGAATTGTATAAGACAAACTTACTACTACGACTTACTCCAACGAGTGTTAGATAGCGACTGGCGTAGAGAGGATAAAAAGGTTAACCCCTCTCTACACTTAGGATTCAGCCTAATAGATTAGTAAATTATTATCAAGGCAGTAAAATACCCTCCCCAAAACAAAATTAATGTACACTATTGGCGGGAATTTATATTTATATTAAATACCGAACACATTCAAAATTTGAAATAGTTGCAGGAGTTTTTTTAAGAAAATTGACTAGTAACTTCGAATGGAATAGCTGTTAATTCCTAAATAGAATATACATTTTGAACTTTTATATAATATATAGAAAATTCTTTGAACACTTTTATTTCGTACCAGGATACCTCAAACCATTTTCCCGAGTGAAAACTCAATTTCCAAGCAATATTTCTCTAGATGAAGTAAACAGAAATAATAATCAATTGTCATTCCTTTAAATTAATTAACTTCAATCTTAGCGAAGTCTATTTCCAATAAATTGCTACACTACCTATTTTATTAATAAAATTACCGACTGTATTCCGTTAGCTTTTAAATGGGCGATAATTTTCGTTACTAGAGTTGACTATCTCCTTAAAATTACTCAGCTTTAAAATTAAGTTTTCGGATTAATATGTAAGTATAATCAATAATATACTCTTATTATTAAACATTTAACATTCTTGTTATAATTTCACAATTGCTGTTTTGTTTTTTCTGAACGTTTTATTGGCAAAAACTAATGCTTTCCGGCTATAATTAGGACCTAGCACTGTAATTTGTCTGTAGCGAATTTAACAGAGATCCTAAGAGTTATTTAGGCACTTTAATGCTTAAAAAAAGATTTTTTTTAAAGTTGGTGCTATTATAATAATGTTAGTAATTAGAAAACTAATTAATAGAAGCGAATTCTCTTTACACTCCCCCTATCCCCTATATATTTTTAATTTTGATATTTTTTTATTACTTTCTCTAAAATAAAATAGGATTCGATCGTGACATATTTTTCGAAATGTATATTTCACTGACAATGTATGTAGAGAAATGTTTTTAGAAAATTTTATCATTAGTGGATACACGGAAGCACCGGACTCTAAAAAAGGGTACATCTTAAATACCGCTCCCCATCAATATACCGATGTAACTCTAGTATGTTGTGGTGTTAGTTCCGCAGAGCTGGAAAGCATCAGAGACATTTTCCGTGGTAGCCTGCTTCATTTTGTGGTCATCGACCGGTTTCGGACGTTCGCCCATCTTCAGGATGCGTTTGTCAGAGAGTGTGATAACATAGACTTGCACAAACCAAATTCAGTTTCTGTGTATTTGTGAATTTGCTCTGTGCAAGTCTGTGTTATCACACTGTTTGACAAACGCACCTTCAAGATGGGCGAACGCCTGAAACCGGTCGATGACCACAAAATGGAGCAAGCTACCATGGAAAATGTCTCTAACTTTAGTATCTTAACATATTCTTAATTTCCATCTCTTCAGGCTTTCTCTTGAAAGTGTTGCCCTTCTAAAAATGCGGAATTTAGTACTGGCGAAATGGGGGACACTGAACTAGAATAATATCAATCAGTGTTAAATTTTGGCTGTACTCTGTTTCTTAGTTACTATATCACTATTTCGGTCAGTGAACTTTTCTCTGTCCAACCCCAACAAAGACCCCTACTATATTAATCAATTCAAAGCCCTTGCGATTTTTTTCTCAGTTTCGCGAAATTCCTCAAAAATGGCTCGAACGATTTTTTTAAATTTCTATCACTTTTACACACGTCACATTTTTCTTGGAAAATTTGATTTTGAGAGGATTTTTAGAGGAACTGTAGCAACGATAACCATTCCTCTACGATTCTACCACCTACAAAAATATGTATATTGCATTGTTATAATTCCAAGATTGCAAAAAAAATTAATAAAGTGAAAAAATTGTTAACGGTATGAGCAAATTTAGTCAACGGTGGTGTTTCTGAGTTTCGAAATTTTCCGTTTATTTTTGGAGGGTTTTAGAGAAGAGGTGAGGTCCATAACCTTTCTACTAGAGCGCTATTTTAGTTAATTATACAATTCTATCTATATAATATTAATTATATAGATGTATATAATATTAATTAGAAATTTAATGTGTTTAAATTCCCGAGTTTGAAGGAAATCATTGCCCAGAAATGCGACGGAATAGTTTTTCTCATTTTCTGCGATTTTCTCCGTGAAAACGCCAACGGGTTTCACATACCAGCTTTCACATATGCATACAGAGTACTATCACTTTTAAATTAATTATTAGATGGGGTTTCATGCTTCACAGCATTCATCCTTATGGATGAGCATAGTTGGTCGTCGGCAGTCCAAGATGCTCATCGGGGGTCCGGACAGAGCTATTAGTGAGACTTTGCGTTGTCTTTCACGGAGCTCTCTCAGGCATCTGGTTGGATCTCTTACTGGACATCGTGGTTTAAGGTGACATCTCTACGTAATGGGACTCATGCCGGATCCATTTTGTAAAGTCTGTGAGATAAAGGAGGAGACACTCATCCATCTTATGGCAGATTGCTTGAGTTGTGAGGAAATTAGGTTCAGGACCTTTGGTCGAAACAAATGTCTGTCGCAGAGCTTAGGCTATTTCCCTTTAAGGTTATTGTCCGATTTGTTCGGACTGCGGTGAATCTTTGATGGATTAGACACGGGTCTGGATATTGGGGTAGCTAAATGGGCCCAGTGTTGTTGTTTTTCTTGAGGTAGCTAAATGGAAAAATAATAATAATAATAATCATGCTTCCCTCCAAAAAGCCCTTTTATTGGAGACAACTAAACATTTTGTAAAAATTATACGTTTGAAGAAAAGTTTGCTAATTTAACCTTTTAAATTGCCAAATCTAGGAAATATTTTCAATTTAATGAATACTATTATTTGGAACCCCACATTTCACTAAATTAAAGTTTCAAGTGATTGATACAAGTTTTTTTTGCGTAAGAAACGTATAAACTTAGCGGCTCTTAGTCTTCTGAGCCATATCATTTAGCACTCACAGTATACAGGTTATAATGGAGTTTTTGAGGAGAGAAATTAGTTTTGATTGAATAAACGAAGTATGAAGAGACTGTTATAATGTAGTTATGCGTTACACAAACTGCACTGCACTTTATAATGAAACTGATAGAATAAAAGTTGGGAGTAGAGATATGACACAATGTGATGTATGGTTGAATCTGATAGATAGATCTCGATAGATTCCCACTGGCTTATATACACAGGTTCTCCCACTCTAGCCTGGTTAAGTCAGAGAGTAGTCTCTGTTAACCAGAGAGGTCCTGTCTTCTCTCTGTTCTCTCTGCTTGCTATTACATCATCACCTCTCCTGAAGAAATTTTTCACGTGTGAAAAATTTGAGCGTGCTGCTGAATGATGTATCTTTGTAGCTCATCTGGTTTGGCTACGAGTTTCTTGTAACTAGCGAAGTTGATGTAGACTAGCTTTTGGTGCAGAAAGCTATCGACGATGCTGTTCTGAGCTAGCCAGTATTGTTGAAAGCTAGCTATGATGAAAACTAGCTTATGTAGCAGAAAGCTAGTGATGGCCTTGTTGAGAGCCAGCGAAGGATGGTGAAGCTAGCGATGGTGATGTTGAGTGCTAGCTGGTGATGTTGCAAGCTAGCGATAATGATGTCTTCTTGTGTCATATAAAAAAACGAAGGAGAGAGAGTCCATGGCAGTAATTAAAAAAATATACAATTATCGTGAAAAATATTTAGCTTAAATCGAGTATTGAACTTTAAAATAATCAGATAATGAAGATGCTTCAGTTTGTAAAAAAAATATTGACAAAAATACTGAAAAAATTATAAAATCAAATTGTTTTCTTTTATTTCTGAATCGTTAACATTGAAAATCATTAAAAATATACATAAGTAAAAAAAATATTTACAGTTTTAAGTTAAATTAATGCCTAACATTGAAAAAAGGCGAAAAAAAGTTTTGAGTTAAATTAATAGGCTACATTGATAAAATTGAAAATCATGAACAATATAGTTGAAATATTTACAGTTTAAGTTAATTTAATTACTTAACATCGAAGATATGATGATTTCATAGAACATAGAACAGAGAGAAGACAGGACTTCTCTGGTTATCAGAGACTACTCTCTGACTTAAGCAGAGAGGTCCTGTCTTCTCTCTGCTTGCTATTACAAGGTGATACCATAATTGCAATCAATACTTCCTCCAAAGTAATCAATAGAAAATATAAGTTTTAAAACTGTACTACAAATAATTATATCTTTAAATCCAAAACAAAAATATAATAACAAAAAGAAGCAGGCTATCACGGAAAATATCTCTGATGCTTTTTAGCTCTGCGGAAGCAACCACAACAATTATATCCTTAAATATATTCAGCAAAGTATTTGAAATATAATTACTATTATTAAATGCAACATTTGACAATTAACTTCCTATAATAAAAAATATTTTAAGGAACAAGGAAATAGAAAAAATTGAATTAAAAACGCAAGAAGAAAAAAAAAATGTCCTTGCATTCTATTTAGGGTACCTAATAATATGTAACCTAATAAATTAACTTTTTAAAAAATCAATTCAAACTTTCATCAGAGATTAGAATCTTAATTTTTTTTTTTCTCAAACTGATTAAATATTAATTATATTATTAGAAAACTATTTATCTAAATATTTATAATAATTATATTGCAACAGGCGGTATATCAAATAATAATAGACGGTTCCATCTTTAATTACATGTCAAATTGTACACCAATAGAGATAGTAGGGATGAGATAAAGATCCTAATTTCGTGCAAGAGAAACGGTAAAGTAAATAACGTCTCTGATAGTCAATATTATAATGATGAAGTAAGTCTCTTAGAGAATGTATAGTCATAAAAATCATTTGTCAAAAATTATCAATTAGTACATCTCATACTTAACAATCAAGTTAACTACCATAAAAGATATTAATGGTATTGTTATTGATATGGTTCAGAGCATAACTATTGTTTAACTAAAGACTACTTAATCTTTTTTATTTAATTTAATATTGGTGAAGTTACATTAATATCTAATGAATTAGGATGATTGTTTATACCTATATAAAGTTTCTCATCATATTCCGATTTTGTTGCAAACCATTCTTCTTTGAAATAAAATGCTATGATCATGACAAATATCTGAATCACATTTTTCCATAGGAACTACTTATTTCGGAGTTTCTTTGTAGGGACCACAATTCGGATAATGGTCTATTATGAACCCCTTCCCATAGAATATTTCTCAAAAAAAAAAAAAAAAAAAAAAATTCAAATATTACTGAGGGATTTTTAAATGATTAGTTAGCACTAAAAATTAACGAAACCCTGTTGTATGGTATTCGAAAACATTACAGATAACTGCTCAGGAAATTCGAATTTCTAGTAAATTGATTAATGCTTATTAAAGGTAGAAGACCGTACAATATCTTGAAATGGCACTTAGATTACTAAGATTTACTTTAGAGGGAAGCTCCCCCCCCCTCGCAAACTCTTGAAACTGAATTTACCTAGATAAATGAATACCCTACACATAAATAGAGCTTTCAATTTGGTTTGAAACAATATTGTAGTCAGTTAAATATGAAAATTACTTTCACTTACTCCTAGAGTAAGAGGAAGTAATGTAATCGTGCCAAATTTTCGATATCGAGTTATCATCGGAAATATCCATTTTGAGGTCCCCTTAGTCCAAAAAAGTGGTTTTTAGAAAATGGTCTGTGTGAGTGTATGTGAACAGCACAGCTCAAAAACGAAAAATCGTAGAAAGTTCAAACTTGATATTCCGTTTACGTATCACCATGGGATCCGACAGTAGATCATATGTAAAAAATTCATCAACCGGAAGTACCATTTTACTGAATTTTTTTTTTTTTTTTTCACTTTTTTGCAATTTTCACAAAAATGGCTTCGACGATTTTTCTTTGAACTTGGTATATCAACTGCATATACTAAGATCTACACCTTTTATTCGAAACATTTCTCTGGGAAAATTCATTTAAGGGCACTTTTAGGGGAGGGGTGGGGTTAGGTTTCCTCTAAAGTGCTATTTCAGTTTACTATACAATTCTATCATCTTAATAATATTAATTAGAATTAAATGGTGTTGTTGAAATTCCGAGTTTCAGAAAAATCGGATGACCGAAAGTGCGTTTTTACTGAAATGTATTTTTCAGTTTTCTAGTATTTTCTCGAAAACGGCTCCAACGATTTTCTTTAAACTAAAAATGTGAACTACACATATAAAGAGCTACAACTTTTATTTGAAACATTTCTCTTGGCAAAGTCATTTAAGGGTGCTTTTGGGAGAAGGGGTGGGGTTATGTTTTTCTCTTAAGTGCTAACATTTTTCTTGTATTTGACAATATCAATCCTATAATTGGCCTAACAAAGATTATGGTTTCCAGCAATTTTTGCACTTTTTCCTGCATTCTCCAGATTTTCTTTTTGTATAACCAATTTTCTTGGAAAATAAAAAGCAAAGTTCATTATAAAAACTGCGACAAAAATCTTTTACCTCCCTTAAACCCAAATTCTTGTTAAGTGCGTGATTAGAAAAGTATTTCTTAACACGGTTTTTTTCTTATTTAGAAATGATTTAGCATTAACATATTTTGACAATGGATGTTAATATTTCCAAAGCTGATTTAACACTGCAAATCTGTCCCAACCGAGACCAGAGATTCCAGAGTAAACTTTCAAAAAATAATAATAAATTATTAACGCTAATACAACACTATATAAATATCCCCACACACATTTTACCAGTAAATAAAATACTATTTTTTAACTATTAAGTATTAACATAAATCAAGGGATATATTTTTGGACAAATCCGACATCCAATGAAAAATTCCGGAATGCTATTCCATTTGTAAATAATATCTTAACAGGATCTTTTTTTAAGTATTTAGTGATTTCGTGAGACACAATTAGTTGATCCACTTCTTATCCACAGTAAAGTTCCGCCTATGTTTACGGTTTCCAACAGGTCTGTTTTCAAGTAAACCTTTTCTCTTTTTTAACAAAATTGTTTTTCAAATATGCTCAAACTGTTCTCTTTTCTTTTTATGTAGCCGATTTTAAATATTTTGTTATACAAAAACTCGGTGCATACAAATAAAGTGAACTTAGCGCGACCGTCAATAATTTCATTCATCTTGTTTTACTACCGCTACTTATCTATCAGTGCACATATCACGACTTATTTTTTATTGTTACATTATTCATTGTCTAATTTTGGCTTCTAGCCGCCACTCCGGTAATGTTTATGGTTTTTGTGACCCTGTTCTCATCCACTTCCTCCGTAAATGGCAACAACAAACGTTAATCTGACGTGTAAATAAAAAAAAATTAAGTAACTTTGAAGTCATAATAGTAGCAATACTGTTATGAATTCGAGTTAATTGCTTTAATTTTTGCCCTGAAATGAGTAAACGGAAGTGTATGTTTACTGAAGAACTACGAACTAAGTTTAAATGTTTTAAAACATCACCAAATTCAAAATCGGAAGCAATGTGCACGCGGTTTGTAATACGTCAGTTTCATCCGTAGACTGTAGATTGTTGTAGGGGATTACAGCACTGCAACCTGAAAGAACTATTGTGCCCACCCCCGGAGCCTTCTCAGTGCACTGCCAGCCTCCAGCAATGTTCTCTAGCTACAGACAACACTGCCCATCACCGGACAGTGAGTTGTAGAAGCTCCTAAGGAAGAGGAAATCTAAGGGCAGCCTGCTGGATTCGAACCCGGGACTTTCGCGTTGCTAGTCCAGCGCGCTACCATGAGCTAATACACTTCCTTCTCCCTTGGCTTACGCCAATTAACTAGGGACGGGATCCTAGTTTCTGTACTGTGTTTTTCCTTGTCTGTAAAGAGTAGAGTGTATTGTGTACTGGCCTGACGAAGTGCATGGTGCACTGAGCTGAGGTAATCCAAGTAACTGCATGCAACAGATACCCACCCCTTGCGGGTATTCATTGTATATGTGATTTTTTTTTTACTGAAAAATATTCACCTCTGGATTACAAAGTATCAACTGTTGAAGGAACTTTAACTTTACACACATTAAAACATCATTTTAGTTTTAACTCTGATACTTGCTTTGAAACAAAACAAACTTTTAGCAAAAATTTTTGATGGTTCTGGAAGTAGCTAGGTGAATTTCATCTGAAAAGACAAAACTAAATTTACCTAACGCAAATAATGTTATCGCTCTATGTTTATAGTAAATATAATGTAATCATGGTCCTAAATACCGGCTTTATCAGTGGTGCAATGAAAATTTAATATTTTTGAAAAATGTCCCTCTTTTTTTGTCTTTTCCAGTTGGCAAACCCTATTTTATGTTATTTCTCTAAAGAGCTTTCAAAAAAGAATTAACTTTTCTGCTAGAACAACTATTTTATTTAGCATTAACTGGGGAATATACTTTTTTTTAGACGGTTTCATAATTCCACATCTATCTAGTAGCCTATTACAATCTAGTTACAGTTTCCCCCGGTAAAAGAATTTAGATTATATTTAACTCACTTTTATCTCCGTTTACTAAACATTAAACGTTCGTTAAAGAGTTTTGTTTATAAAAAATAAGTAAATAAATAAATGGTGTATCGATTGTTTACAAATATATATATATATATATAAATCGACCACCTACCCAAATACTGTATATATTAATAGAGGTATCTGTTGCTATTGTTCTTCATGATTGATAGGTATCTAACTTATCTACATATCTATATCTACATAGAGAGAACAGCCCACCTCATCACCACAAAGAACTAAAACGTAGTCCTCCAACTAAACGGTATAAGAAGTCCCCCTATATCGTTCTACTTGCTCTCGAATTATCTCCAGTTAATCCTTTATATAAACAATGTAGTAAAAAAAAAAAAAAAAGACAATAATAACTGTTGTGTCTATAAAACTACAAGTAAAACCAGAACTACTTTAATGGTCAAAAGTGGTTGAATAGAGAATGGACAAATTTATTTAGTATGATATAATCTGTTATTAATAACTTCAGCAGGATTGTTGATAAACTGGTGAAAATGAGATGAGAATACACAAACTGACAATAGAGAATAGAGTGACCGAACGAAGAATTATGTTTGTTGGTGATTGTTATGAGTATGGTTAGAGCGTGACTGTATGTAGGATTGGTGTAGCGTTGATGTTGTGAGACGCTGGAATAGTGATGTAACCAGTTAGAAAACTCCTGCTTGTTCTAATTAGCAGATTGCTGCTAGTTTGGTGAATCTTTCAAAATATGAAGTTGATGTGGTGTTTATTCTTTCAAGTTGATTTAATGACTGATTCTTAAGCCCCTCAGATGGTCACGTTTATTGAATTTCTCTTACCGCTAGAGATAGCTTCTAAATGAAGGAAATTGGCTGTCGAAGATGAAGATATTCGCCAATACTAATGGGGTGACAGAAAGTGATTTAATTGGGGTAGTTGACGTAATGCTGGCGTATAATTAAAAAAATTCTCGGAATTTAAATTTCAAGCTTAATTGCTTCCAGATTTTTGTTATATTTAAAATGAAACATTAGCGATATATGAGCAAATATATATAGTATACATAATGTAAAAAAAATGTAAACAATTCTGTAAAATCTGATGTATCTGATTGTTGGCTTATCGACCAGGAAGTTTCCAGGGTAAGAAAAACACAAAATAATTTTAGTGCTTTTTTTTATTTATTTAAAATCCGACGTTTCGGCAAACATTGTTTGCCATCTTCAGGAGCTCTCTCTTAAAGTAAGAGAAGTATGGAAAACTTATTACAACATTTTCGGTTGTGTCAATAATTGTGATATAAAAAACGTAGTAAAATTATTTTTTGTGTTTTTTCACCCTGGAAACTTCCTGGTCGATAAGCCAACAATCAGATACATCGGATCACATTCTGACGACCAACAATTGCAACAATTTTAAATTCTGTAAAATATTTACTAACACTAATTTCGATGCTCTTAGTGAA
Organism: Triatoma infestans; assembly: GCA_011037195.1. NCBI lineage: Eukaryota > Metazoa > Arthropoda > Insecta > Hemiptera > Reduviidae > Triatoma > Triatoma infestans. The sequence goes on from JAAEAF010000849.1 coordinate 120,878, forward strand.
AGCTTTAATGATAAAATAAAAAGAAAAAAAAAAAGCCTGTCTGCAATTGTAACTGAGGCTTGCCAGTAATATGAACTATTTTCAACCACAGGATCGGATTTGTTTCACAAGACAACTAACAAAGAAGCCATAAAAAAATACTTTTTCGTCCTTCGTCCAAGAAGAAAAAAAAAAAAAAAATTGACCTACATTCTGGTTTAGCGGTTGCAGTTATATTTAGTAGCAGACACGCTGACTAATTTAACTGGTCATAGACGCCAAATAACTTGCCAAATATTATATTATTCTGCATGTTTACCATACTTTAAAACTTCTCATAAAGCTTTTTCTCTTAATTTTCATAACAAAATGTTACAAATAAAGTATTCCATGTCTATGAGTTGTAATTATTTGTTTTATAGAAGTATTATGTAATTTATTTTCATTTAATAAACATATTTCATTTATTCATTCAAATCAAGTATTGAAGCCAATCCTAGGGAGCCATTTTTGAGATAACTATGAAGAACTGGTTTTGAGTGGGGGGTGGGAAGTACCTTTCACTTGGTGAATTTGACCGAAATCATCGTGTTAGATTGTGAGTTGTAGTGAACACTGACATGGCGGCGTATACTGTTCTAATCTTCAGATCCCTCCCAACTCACACTTTGATCCTCCTTTCACAGTCAAATGCAATCCATTATATCGATAATATCGAATTACACTTTGGTCTTCTCATGACATCCTTAGAATGTATTTAAATAATAATAATAAATTCATGTTTTCTTTGCGCTTCAAAACACATGTGACAAGGCAAAAAAGGAGCAATTTTACTTGCAAAAATGTTGTGATTTTTATGAAATGTTTTAAATAAAGCTTATAGTGTCCAAATTAATATTAATAATAGGTGTATTTATGCAGTTGACCTAATACGAGAAGATGACCTTCATACAACTTGCACTGATAGGTAAGTGGCCATTAACCTTTATTTTTTGAAGTTTTTAATGTGTGTTTTTTTTTTTTTTTTTAACTTTAAGGCGCGTCAACATATACGGTCATTCACGCCCGGAGCCTTCTCAGTGCACTGCCGGCCTCCGGACAGTGTTCTCTAGCTACATGCTGCACTCGTTACATGTTGTTAGAAATAAAAAAAAAACAAAAAAAATAAGGAACAAAAATTAAAAACGAGAAACATGTAAATATTGTGTTGAATTGTAAAATATGAGAAAAATGTAAAATAAAATAACACATGCAATAATAGGATAATATTATCGATGTGTAATTAATTGGAAGATAAAATGTAGCATTTGTGACTGACTATAGGGTGTATTTTTGTGCATATGTAGGGTGGGTGTAGTTGGGAGAGGTCTCTAGAACAGTGTCTGCAATGGCAGAGGTTGTCACTACAACTCATAATTTACCGACGTTGGTTATACATACGAGCTGTGTAAATTAAGTAATGAGACTGATTTTTTATCTTTTTTTTATTCAAATAAAATTACATTTCAACATTGTCCCCTTCAAAGTAACTACCTTGGGAAGCCACACAACGCTGAAGACTATTCTTCCATTCGTCATAGCAGTGCTGGAACTCGGATACTGGAATAGACTTCAGTTGGTCGGTTACGGCTGTTTGAATATTCTCCGATGTTCCAAAATGATGTCCCTTGAGGTGATTTTTCAATTTGGGGAACAAAAAAAAGTCACATGGACTCAAGTCGGGTGAATAAGGAGGCTGAGGAGTCACAGGAATGTTATTACTGGCCAAATACTCATTAATAGAAATCGCGGTGTGACACGGAGCATTGTCGTGATGCAACACCCACTTGTTTTTGATGTTTGGTCTCACACGCATGACTCTTTTTAGAAAAGTCTCTCAAGAACTTCTCGGTCAAACGACGATCTGAACGCATGAGATCGCGGATTCTGCCAACATTTTCGTCGGTTCTTGAAGATGAAGGACTTCCGCTGCGAGGCTCGTCTTCAATTGATTCCCTTCCTTCTGCAAACGACTTAAACCACCTACAAACCTGTGCTCTCGACAAACCATTGTCTCCATAGACCTGGCACAGTTTTCCAAACGTTTCCGTTGCACTGTGCCCAAGTCTGAAGCAAAACCTGATAGCACAACGTTGCTCGTAATTGATGTCACTCATTTTTAAAACGCACTGAAAAAACCTTGCTCACAAAAAAAGTCACTACGGACAGTGCAACAACTCTAGCATTTTGAAATTTGCACTGGACGTGTATCAGATGTTTACTTGCCCTACCACGCATGCGCCGCGTCTCCAGTGTTGCCAGATCGAACACTAGAAAATCAGTCTCATTACTTAATTTACACACCTCGTAAACGATTACCATGTTTATAAGCTTTCTGCGATTTTTCATTTTTTTGGATATTTTGTTCGCTCTCTGTCTGAGATTCAGACCATGGCGCTAAAAACATTTTTAACTTCCCCCCCTACTCCAAGAAAGAGAAAGAGTATTGAGCGATCGTGAGAAATTTTTTGAAATTAAGATTTTTCACCAGACAAACATATTTCAAATGAGATGATAATTCCAATAAGTTTACCAGAAGTTCTGACAATAAAGTATGGGTTAAAACCCCTTCAACCGGAAGTGACCGACTCTACTGAGTTTGATGTTTTTTTTTTCTCTAGTTTTTCGCGATTTACATGGAAACGGTTCCCACCAACGATTTTCTTTAAACTTCATGTACTATCTACACAAAATGAATCCCTAGAACTTTTATATGAAACATATTCCAGAGGGACCTCGTACTTGGAGACCTGTCAATTAGAATAAAATTTAAACTGCCGCTAGAAGCTCCTTAGTTGAGACATATTAGTTCCACCTTTTTTTTTTATGCTTAGCCTATCTAAACATTTGTAAACTTAATAACTTCAAACAACATTTGTCTTTTAAAATTTATTAATTTTAGTGAGAATAACTCGAGCATAAGTGTTTCACACCAGATTTTTTTTTTTTTTACGTATTATGAGGCCTCGTTTAATAAGAATATTTGACACTTTGCAATGCTTTATCTTGAAGTTAAAAAGGAGTAACGGGTAAAAAAAAGCTATGCTATTTCAATTAAGAATTTAATGAAGGAATGCCTCGTAAAATATACTTTAAAATCAAGCAAAATGTTGGTTGGGTGGGAGGTGGGGGCAAAAAAAAAACTTTTTAATTTTTAAAGTTTACTCTATCGACGGCGACGTTTCTGAAAGTATTTATGTTTCTATTGTTTTAACTCTTTGTTGCTGCTTACTACAAATTTATAATTTTTCTTTTTTTTCTTTCTTTGTTATTTTTCTTCCATGTAGATCCTGAGGAAGGACACCAAATGTGTCCGAAACGTCTATAGAATAAACTTTAAAAGTTGAAACCAACATTTTGCTTGATTTATTTGATTTATTAGCAACAGCCAAACGTAAACTATTGTCTATATTGATACTTTAAAATATTTAGACATGTTAAGCATTTTTATATAAGCTTTAAACATTTCTTCGAAGAAACGAAGTCTTTTTAAATAAATATTTTTTATTTATTTATGAGAGAGAAATTAGAGAGAATGGGTTTTAAGAGACTAGAATATATGCTGGAACACCGTATAAGAAATGAACTCACAAACTGCTAGGACTTTAGAAGTATATAGAAGTTAGGTAGCGAGAGATATAGACTGAGTGAATGAAAAAGTTAGTAGAATGTTGCTGACTGGTTATTAACTGTTCGTAAACTGTTGTAAAAGACTGGCCTCCTGTAGGGCTAGCTCGGCTATATATATACACAATCTCCCACCCTGGTCTGGCCTAGGTAGCGAGTAACTAAGTTGATTCTTCGTTCTTCGGATCCCATTACACTTGAGACATTTAATAACATTTTTTGTGATATGTTTGAAAAGGAAACAGACATAATTAGGTCAAAATACTCTTATAACTTGTCTAATGAGAGTATATACGTATATAAATTGATTGTATAATTGATTTTACATAAAAGATATAAATTTGTTTGATTAGCAAGAGTTATGATGTCATAGTTTCAAACATGATGCAAAAGAAACACCAGTAGCTCCTCCTTGAAAATATCTACGAAAGAAACTTGAGATTTTATAAATAATAAAAAAAAATAATTTTTAGCCCTGAATCAACAAGTTCCTTTAGAAAGCATCAAACAACTAATACAACATGCACATATAATTTATACATAACATGGTCACAAATTACGGTAGTATTTCCCTTTGAGCTTTGCGCCACCATTCATATACTGTGTACACACACACACACACACACACACACATAAACAGTAGAACTTTATACTGTCCGGCATCCACACAGATGTTATGAAATCTTGAAAGTCTCCCCCGTGACCAATAGGCCCAAAAATCTAGTTCTCTATCCGCCTTCTCCCTAATAGGACGTGACAATTCTTATAGCCACGCGCGCGACAAATTTTCTCTCCTTTACACCATTACTCATACAGAGATCCATGTGTAATAATGCAGCGCCCGTCTCTCCCCCAGGACTGTTAAAAGACGATTAACCTTGACTCGTTTAACTAATGGTGGTGACTAATACACTATATGCATATATTTAGGCAGTTTTAAAAAAAATAATAAATTTTTAACTTCATTTAAGTATTAATAAAAGCTATAAATTTCAATATCATTATTCAAAGTTGGTATACAAAAATAAAAACAAATTATTACACATAACAGAGATTATACCATAAAAAGATATTTGGTTACAACAAAATATTTCACTTTTTAAAAATTAAATCCCATTGGTGTTCCTTATGTAAATATTATGATCTCTAGATAGTGAGATTCGGTCTTTTTTAAAAATAAAAAAAAAACAATATATTTTTGCCAACGTTTCGACAAAAATATATTGTCTTTATCAAGACATAAAAATAAGAAATGTTAAAAAAATCTTTAAACCATGACAACTTTAACTTATATTTTAGGAAAATAAATAGGTGGGAACACCTCAACATCACAGAAAATAGTGAATCACTAAAACAGTGTTCCCACCTATTTATTTTCCTAGAAGAGATGCACGACCTTTGGCCAGCGAGGCTGCTCAACAGAGTTGACTTCCTGGGACACACAGCGTACACATCAGTCACGAAGACATCGAAAACAAACATTTAACATCGAGGAATATACACACAGAAATCCTCGAATAAAATATCGGATAATATTTTCGCATTTTTGTTCATTTCTTCCCATTTGTTAAACAATATTTCCCAAGGAACAAAGATGGAATTGAAAGTTTCTTGCTCATGTTACAGGATATTTATGAACGGAAGTTCTGGGTAGATAGAACGGTAGATAGAGTGGTTTTGGATAGGAATGTCTGCAGTGTATATAGTGTAGAGAACAGGGCCCAGAATGCTTCCCTGAGGTATTCCTCTGGAATAAAATAAACTCCCGTTCAATAGAATAAAAAAACATCTCTCTTTTTATAACGTACAATAATGTAACAAAAAAAAAAAATATATGCAAACAATAAATATTCTATAATCATTGCATATTAAGGGACGAATTAAATTATATTTTGAATCTCCTTCACTAATAACCATATTGCGATTCACAATATAGCAGATCTAACAAAGCCTCCAAATATAATGATAATGAGAAAAGCCATTATAAGTAAAGAATTACCCGACAATTGCCGTATTATGTATACAGTTTAAAATGACTACATAGACAAAAATATATTACTATTCTTATGCAAACAATAAGAAATTGCATACCTGAATCGTAAACATGTAATAAATCCACAACTATAATTTAGTAAATGTGATGCAAATTAAGACATTAGTTCTAGACTAGGTAATTAATAAAACGGATATCAACATACCACCTACGTAATTTATACATCTATAAATAAATTCTTGTCTTTTTTCATTACCCGATTACCTTTGCTAAAGACATAGGTCTGGATCCTCAGCAGGATGGTTAACTAAGTTTTACTTAATATAATCAGTAGAAATAGGGTTCTTATCAGCATTTTGGGTACCGGCACTTACGAATCTTGGGTAGCGGTTATGACTGACATCGTAAGCTTATCGAAAGCATGCTGTTGGAAAGGAGTCGTAAAAAGGAGATAGGAAAATCTCTAATATTATCTAGTTAGTTCCGCCCGATTTAGGAGACTAAGTATAGACTATTAAGGTAATGGCCAGACATCATTGGACGGCTTAGGTAAGTTGAAGGCTGACATTCCATATATGGCGTCAAGGCAATGAGATTGCTTAAAAATTGTAAATTTAGAGATCGTTCCTCGGAGGTTTTTCTCAGGAAGAGAGAGGCTTAAGATATGAGCTTTAAAGGCTATGATCCTTGTCGCTTGAAGCCCCCATCATACTTAATAAAACTGGGACCTTAGAGAAGCACCTGCCCCTGACAAATGCTGCGGAGCAAAAATGAAGATAAATATTTGTATATCCGAATGCCTAAAAAAGTGACCAACCGAAAATGTAAAATGCAAAAGGATGGGGCAAAAAAGAAAACTGTTCAGATCATGCCATTTGCTTAGTGCCGATTCACCTTTGTATGGACAAGAGAAAAAATTTTCATTTGGATTCATATCCCAATTTCCTGGGAATACGAATTTCATTAAGTAACAAAGATGTTTTATTTTGAGGGAGAGAGAGATCGAATGCCAGTACTTAGCAAGGCAGGGCCTACAATAAAAAAAAAAAAAGTTTTAAAATAGACTTAACTAAGCCTAGCAATAGATATAATTTAAATAATGAAATCATTCATTTCCTCCTCCGCAGATCTTTACTGCCATCCTTTCTACCCATATTGACCCAGTAATTTTTATAGATAGCTACAGAATCATGGTTCAAAACTTGGAGAGTCAAATTAAATGGAAACAAATATCAACATGCCACTTTACCTCTCCTCCAATATACTAGAACAGCATCTCATTTACCTGCTGCTGATGTTGTCCGCTATCTTGGGCTTAACATTGACAAACGACTTACTTGGAACTCACACACACGACTTAAAAGAAAAGAACATATGAATTACACTACTCAAAAGACTTCTGGAAAACAGATCGAAACTCACGCTACAAAATAAAAGACTCATCTAAAACCCATCTTAAAACCTGTTTGGGCATACGATATTGAACTATGGGGTTCAACTAAGCGTTCCAACCTTCAACGTATCCAAAGTCCTTGAAACCAATGACGACGCCATTCCCTACTAAGTCTCTAACAAAACAATCCCCACAGATTTAGACATCCCCTTCCTAATAAAAGTTACTAAAACATGATATAATAAATTCCATATGTCCTTAACCTCTCATCACAATCCTCTTGTTCTTCGTCTTTCGTCCCGGACCCTCCCTGACGCCTAAAACGTCAATGGCTACGAGACTTACTAACAGACGATAATGAAATTAACAATATTTATTAGGAGTATCAGAGACATTTTCCGCGATAGGCTGCTTCATTTTTGTGATCATCAACCGGTTTCGGGCGTTCGCCCATCTTCAGGATGCGTTTGTCAGACAGTGTGATAATACAGACTTGCACAGAGCAAATTCAGTTTACACCTATCACAGAAAATGTCTCCGATGCTTTCCAGCTCTGCGGATCAACCACCACAACAATTTATTAGGAGTGCAACCATTGGGGGTAGTTTCTCCTCTCTTGTGTTTATAATTCCTCGCACATATTTACTTATGGCACTTATGCTGTTGTAAATAACAATGAAAATTAAAAAAAATAATAATAATGATCTAGCTTGTAATAAATTAATTTTAGCATATTTCAGGAACTTACTCGTTTCCAAAGGAAAGTAAAAGAGACTAAGTAACTTTTTCCATTTCCTGTCATTCTACATAAAATTTCCCTTTTTTGCTACTTCCAGATACTTTTTGACGAAGAAAAAAACCCCAACAGAAATTATTTATAAATTATAACAACAGTCTACCAATCATAACAATTTATAAAACAATAAAAACTAAATAAGCCACCGGAAGGAGTTCATAATCATTATATTTGGCAGATTATAATAAAGAGTGATTGTTATATTGAAAACTATGCAAAGTAATTATTGGTTTTGGTTTATTGTTTACACATTCTTTTAATGAAGATGAAGAAGGAAGGTAGGAGAGGAGACCATATTAAAAAGGAAGTCCAAAGTAAACAAAAATAATATTAAATATACACAAGAACTATAAATTACTAAGAGAAATTCTTGGAGCTGATATAAACATCACAAAATGTTTGAAAAAATTATATGATAAAAAAAATATCTGCAAAGTCGCTCGCACTTCCGGTTAACCAATTTTCTTGAAGTTTAGAATTCTAATATTGGACTGAAATGGTATTTTAAGGGAAAGCATAGCAATATGCTCCTCCAGAGAGGAGTGAGGTTGTTCGCGTTCGTGATTGTTCTCACGTGTCCCCGAACTAACATCAGTCGCCAGCTCAGCCTTTTTATTCTGGACCACGCGATGTTGAATGGCTGAATAACCGAAGGAGGAAAAAAACCTGCTCCTCCAGAAACTTCTAATATATCAATTTTCTCGGAATAGTGTTACAAATAGAAGTAATAGGCCTTTAAGAGTGTAGATAGTATACGAAGCTTAAAGAAAATCGTTGGAGCCATTTTCAAGAAAACTGCGACAACTAAAAAAACAAAACAAAACAATAAAATCGCACTTTTATTAACTGAACCTTTGTGTCAGATGCGGTGTTTACTTCGTACCTAAACGAAATATCAAGTTTGAGCTTCATGCGATTTATCGTTTTTAAGATATTTTGACGGCCACACATACTGATCCCATTGTAGCAGCATGCTTTCTATAATCTCATCTAAACTCCTTAAAAATTGCGAAAAAATCAACCTACAAAACTCCAAATATATAGCCTTCACATTAAAACTCTCTGTCATTCTTACTCCTGTCTATTTGTATAGCTTACCTATTCCCCCAGCACACCACATGCGGTATCTGGAGTGTACCTAGACAAGCGACTTAGTTGGAAACCATTGAACTAAATAAAAGATACACACTACTAAAGAGATTACCTGACCAACCCTCAAAAGACTTTACAACAAATGACGTTTGTAACTATCTCTTTTGACGACTCCATTATGAACTTAAGGACTCGATATTTACGGTACTCTAAAGTCTAAACAGTTAACAAAATACAAGACCCTACAACCCCCTACTTGAAAGAACACTTTTGTGTCATTTAATCAAACTATCCCACAATGAACTTAAAATTCAATTCGTTTCTGAATTTGCTAAAATCTCATCACAATAGCTTCATCAAAAACGTCTATCACATCCTAAACACTTTAACAGCTAGTTTATTCTAGTTTTTATTATATACTATATTTTATTTATTTACTATAAATTAGAAACTTGTGGGCGTTCATGACAAATTTGTGAGTATAGATAGAAAAACGAACTTTAAAGAACAAACGTTAGAGACAATTTTGGTGAAATCTGGATAGGTTTAGGATCTTCAAAGAGTGCGAGGAATATAAGAGTACTCCACTCTCTTGTAAACAGACGTAAGTGAGGAGTGTAATTGTGTTTAATGGATAAATGTATTTATAAGGATGAAAGTATTTATAAGGATGAATGTATTTAACGGATGAATGTATTTATAAGGATGAATGTTTTCATAAGGATGAATGTGTTTAGGATAAATGCAAGCATAACACAATAAGAATTAAAAAAATAATATATTTATGACTGTGCTAATGATTTCGCAAAAATAAAAGATTCTATTTTGTAGTTTTTTTTTTTTTTTTACTAGAGTTCATTCGTTCCAATAATATAATATATAATTAAAGGACCATTAATGTGCACCTTTCAAAATACAACAAAAAAAATTTAATTGAAATCGAAAAAATAAAGAATAAAAAAAAATGTGGAACTTTGAAACATACACATTTTTTTCATCGCAGAAATATAAAAAAAAAAAAAAAAATTAAAAGTTACTAAAAATCATCTATTTTGTCTGAAAACTTCGAATCAGATGCGGGCTAGTGGTACCTAAAATGGAATACCAGTTTGATGATCATCCTGATATTTTTCGTTTTTGAGATATTTTATTTTTCTCTCTCTCGCTCACGAATGAAAATACACACACACCGAGGGAAAGGGAAAGAGAGCTCGAGAGACCTTTCATAAAAACATTTTTTTCTTAATCAGGTATCTCAAACATGTTTTTCCTCAAAAAACTGTTCAGTCCGGTCATACGGTTTCCTTCAATCTCAGAACTTTTTAATTCTAATTAATATTATATATGGATAAGTGAATGAATCGTATTGTATGTTTGCATACCTCAATGTCTGTATACATACTTCAATGCAAATCAATAGCTCCATTAAATGAGGTAATCATAATTTATACTGTTCTAGTGTTGTGTTGGCTACATATTGATTGACTTTTCATAATCACTATTACCATATAAGACACAAACTTAAAAAAATAAATCAATGTTACAATAAAATTAACTCTATGAAAACAATAAGTTGAAAAACAAAATAAAAAAAAAGTTTAAAGATACTCCAAGAGAATGTTAACAATATGGGAGAGATGATAACTATGTATATATTTTGGCATTCAATACAAGTTTCAGTACTACCGTTCTGCGGAATGTCCTACACAAACTTCCTGGGCTTTACAGTCATGTTTATTTTATTAACCTTGTATTTCTTTATATGAAACTATACTGCTTTACATAATAATACAATATTCTCTACTTATTCCCATATGCAGGAAATGCAGGCTTAAAGTACAATTCTCAGATCAATTAATTGTGATCCCAAATTTTTTAGAAATACTTAGAAAAATTTATAGATCTATGGAGTCATCTCCTGTAGATGACTAAATCTTCGGTTAGGAAGAGGAAATCCGGTGGGTTAGGTCAAAAGTAAAGATAGATAGATCCAAGATTCTAATTCTGTAAAACAGGATCCTTAGATGTTGAGCCCAAACAAATTTATTACGAATTTTTTGTTTGTATTCAAATTATAGCCCGTTGTGATTGACGGTTGTAAGCCATCTTTCTGCCAGCTGTTGGATCCCACGCTGATACCTTTTCCTGAGTTTGGATCAAAAAAACTCCTGCATCCAGTTACTCAACTTAAATGGTTAATTAAATATTCTCACACAAAGAAAGTGTACATAAACCGAAACAAATAAAAATGGCATCAAGTTCTTCAGTTTCTTCTCTAGTATGGTGGGGAGATGTGTGACGAAGCATTATCTTGCTGAAACAAAACTTGTTGGCGATAGACTAAAACCGGATAACGCTGGGCTATTTTTGAGTACATTCTATTTACTTTATTACAAGTAAAAGTCTGAATTCCTCGGGAATGAATTCGTGACGAATTACTCTTCCACAGTTCCAGAATATGTGCGACAACGCCTTTTTTTCTAATTTTCCTCTTGCACCAACCGGAAATGCGGTTTGACCGCGATTCAACCATTGACCACTTGTCTCAGGATTTACCCAGTAAATCCACTTCTCAACATATGCCACTACTCTTTCTTAGAAGCGCACATTGATGTGCACATGGATTTTTTAAAAAGAAGTTGGCATACATCGATTTTCCATTGCGGCTGTTTGAAGTATAAGGTTCATTCGGCCCTATTCTACATTTCCTTTTTTTCTTTCCCATAGTATAGAGATGGCGACTAACAGTATCTTAAGACACTGCCAGTTTTGCAGCAAGTTCACGAGTACTTATGGGTGGATTTGACTCGACAGCTTCTCGGTAAAGTCTCTCGTCGTCACATGGCGGCCACTCTGAACCCGCCTTTCTTTCTAAAGTCGTATCATCACCATTAAATTTTCGAAACCAACACCGGGCAGTACACTCATTGAGGACTTCTCCCCCTTTCGATTTCACAGAAAGCACGCGTAGCTTCAGCAGCTGTACACTCTCTTTTCCCGCAGTGACGTAAAATTACTAATATATCGTAAGACACAGTCATGGTTTTCTCAAAAAGCTCACAATTCAACTGACTATTTGATGGGTCATAATAGTCTAAATATTAATATTGTACAATATTGTTTGTAAATGTCAGACATGTGTGGATGGAACTTTTGCAGTTAGAAAAACGGACATTGATTTATTGTTATAGCTTCCATTACTACATTATTTCGAAGACATCGAGAGTTGGGAATCCCACTGAAATAGATGAGATGGAGCAGCCTTAAGTTTGAAGCCTCCCATTGATATAATATTGAAGATATCTAAACTTTAGTAATAAAAATGGTAAGTTTGAAGAAAGTCGTGTGAGTGTTTCAAATCAGATTTTTTTTTTATTTCTAAACAGTAGCGTCTCCCATTTATCATTCCCGAAAGAGTGCATACTATTCTAATTTAGGAAATATGAAAGGATATCACTTCTCATAAAGGCTCGGTCCCTACTGTTTCTTTCAATCACGTATCTGTATAAGCTATCTTAGAAATCTTCACGATAAATGTCTAATCTGTGACTTCCCCTTTCGAGACTTGAAAGAAAAGAAGTGAACAAACTTCTTTCTTAATCGACAATCATTGAAAAACAAACGACCGGAAATACAATGATTTTACAAGTAGTTGTACATTCAGAATAGAAAAAAAACTATAGGGTTTAACTGGAGCACCAAATATCAATGGCATTTGCGAACCTTTCGTTGAATTGAAACACTTCTTACTTTTCCAGCCGCCACAAGTATCTTGTTATCTTTGTTCATCCGAACCTACAAGATCGCACTAGATCAAGTTCAACATCTAGTTACCTGTCAACTCCAACCCTCAATCACCTAAATTACGATATACTCATTCATTAGTCAAAAATCGTCCTCAACGCCGTAGGTCACAAGATCTTCCCACTGAAGAATAATTGTTCAAGGAGTAGTGAATGAAGTATATGTAACAGCAACCAAACAGAATAAAGAGAAGAGAAACGAACCCAACCACTCTCTCGGACTGAAGTGGGAGAAACATATATATAGAGCGACGGACAGTCCAGAGAGATACAGTTCATACTACTGATTCATACAGCCAATCACTAAGTCATTACCGGTTGGGTTCGTTTCTCTTCTCTTTACTCTCTTTGGTTGCTGTTCCATATACTCGTATACCGTTTTTCTTTGGAAGTTTCACTAGTGAGCGACTTCTTGTCATTTATGATTGTATTTCTATCAGATACAACTTAATGTCATTAATTTACAACAGTTGTGAAAAATAAAACAAAATAATAACCTATAAGCAGCCAAGTAAAATTTTTAAGAAAGTGCAGCGAAAAAGTTATCATAAATTTCAACAGATAATTCTGTATCCAACATAAATTTTAATTATTAGTAAATCACATCAAGATAAAAACACCAAATGAAAGTATTACAGGCCATAAAACATAATATGTTGTCATATCTTAAACTTTGAAATATGGAAAGAGAGATATTTTTAATCTTTCCTTTGCTAAAAGGCGGGAAGATCTTATTTTTTTAGAAATAATGTTTTCTTTACTATTCTATTCTAATTCTAATTAACATTTAAAAGGACACTTTCACACAAACCTAAATGTCACAATCTCTAGGAAGGATTAAGTGAAACAAATCAAAATGAATAATGGATATAGTTTGAAAAAAATGGAAAAAGAAAAGTATAATAAACATCTGACTAATGTTTAAACTATAAACATTTGGGTGTGACGAGGTGATGAGCGCTTTATTTTCTATAAATTAGTTATTCTTTGATATCAATAACATCGCAATTACCAGCTGAATTTCGTAATGTTTCATTTAACGCTAAATCTACACTATACACGGTATTATTCTTAACTTTTCTAAACAAAAAGAAGCACTTTTTAAAATGCCACGTTCTCCTAATAAAATGTTTTTAAATGCATTAATAAAAATTTTAAATGTTGATAAATGTGTACAATTATTGTTACCTCAAGCGCGAGCGCAATTGGCTTTTGTTTTGTAAAACTATAACCTCACATATGCATATTTATGTATTTGTTAAACTTCAATTGAATATCTATGATTCTAATACTTATATAATATTAATATAAATTTCGTATTGCTAGAATTCCAAATTCGAAGAAAATCTGGGCTAACCGGAAGTGCACCTTTACAGCATATTTTTCGAGTTTTTTTTGGGGGGGATTATCTCGAAAATGACTATAACGATTTCCTTTAAACTTCAAGGCTAACTGCACAGAATATACTTATCAAAAAACAATATTATTTCGTTAGTTTTGCGAAATTCGTGATGTTAAATTTCAAATATATGATTGGAACACGTCCTCCACACCATATTTATATTAGGGCAGGTGGAGCAAAAAAAAAAAAACATTCAGTTAAAAGACGCACTTCTGATTGATGGATTTTGCCCGAAATCTTCGTGTCAGATGCGGTAAGTATGTGGTACATGGACGGGTCTAAGATGGAAGAAGGAGTGAGAGCCGGCGTGTACGGGCTCATCCGAGATGTAATATCTCGATGAGCCTGGGAAGGCTAGCTACGGTCTTTCAGGCGGAGCTAGTCGCAATTCTTACCTGCGCTGCCGAAATAAGAAGATGCGGAGTGCATAACTCCAGAATCGTCATTTATTCGGATAGCCAGGCTGCCCTGCGGGCAATTGACTCGTAGGAGATCAGCTCAAGGCTGGTATGGGATTGCCTAGCTGCACTTAGGGATATTAGTAGCCTTAGCATAATAAAGTCTTCCTGGTTTGGGTCACCGAGATAATGAGGCGGCAGATCGTTTGGCCCGGGAGGGTTCCATTGGAACACATACATATAGGGCCGGAACCGTTCTGTGGTGTCTTAAGATGCCTCAGGAGTGCATCCATCAGGACATGGATGCACGACCGATCAAGGGAATGGTGGTTTAAAACCCTAGGCCAGAGGCAGGCGAAAACGTTTATTTCTAGCTACTCGCCCAGGCTAACTGCAGAATTACTCCAACTAGGCCGGGTGGCCATAAGGATGGCAGTTGGTGTTCTCACTGACCATTGCAGACTTAATAAGCACATGTATCGCATGGGCCTGGCAACGGATAGCCTGTGCAGGTTTTGTCAGGAAGAAAAAGAACAGCTATGTCAGTGCGAGGGGCTAGTATGGCTGAGGTACCGCCTCTTCGGAGAAGAAAAGCTGGTGCCTACAGGCCTTAGGCAGGGGCCCCTCTCGGGTCTATTAAGGCAGAGAGGACTCGAGAGGGTGCTCTAATTGACACCCGGGGAGACCTCCCCAGACTCCTCGGTTCGATGAAGGACAGGGGATGCCACAAATAGGGTCTCCAACTTAGGGGGTGCCATGCCACAATAGATCCACGGGGGGCGCGGTGGCGCAGGCTGAAGAGCCAATCCCCCCAAAGAATCTAATCTAATCTAATGCGGTAAGTAGTATCTTAACGGAATACAAAGTTTAAGCTTCCTGGGACTTATCGTTTTTGAGATGACACGCACAAACACACCCACAGACAGACAGACAGACTAGGAATAAGAGGAAAAAAAAAAAGCTGCAACCTTTTCCTGTGACATAATTTCCAAAAGTTTCCTCTTGACAATTTTTTTTTTAACGTTCGACTGTCTATCCGAATCTTATTCTAACATTACTTACAACCTTATATATTCCACGAATAAATCTGGAGAACTAAAAGATCTGAATTATCATTGGCAGCTAAAACTATTTTCAGTAAAACATCATGAAACATGTTCAGTAAAAAATAAAAAAAATGATATAAAAAAAAAACAAAAACTAAAAACATTTTTGTAAACAATCAACAATTAAATAAATTCCAAAAAATACCGTGCTTTAAACCAATTACCTCAAAATATACTAAGTGGCTTGTCAAAGAGATTCAGTTGCGTGCGTTTAGTAAACTCTATTAATAATATCGTTATAATATAGAAATGGAATGTCCCAGCAACAATGTTATTGGTATATAAGACATTATTATTCAATCGAAAGAAATATTTTTGTATTTTTGATTGACACCTACTACCTAAATTAAAAAACTGAAATCATTAACACTATAAAATTATCATAAATGTACTGCTTATATTATAACTTTCAATATAATAATAAATAGATTCATAATTAATTTTCAATTGTTATCTATCATAGTGCATCTAATCAACGCTTCTATAAACTTATTATTTTCTAACTAAACGCTGTTGTTGTCTAGACACTGTGGGAGGTGTTTAAATTAACTAATAGTAAACAATAACTGTTTGTTTAAATTGAAATATTTGTATCGACAGTTTATGACAACTTCCGAATTTCTTAAAAAAACTTGATGATTGGTTTACAACAAAAGAAATAATTCATTGTTTATGTTAAACTTTGTTCCATATAACTATATGAATATTTCTTAGAAATGATCAGATGAATGTTTCTGACTCATTCATTCACAATGTCGGCCATAGAATTACTAAATATGAATTCGTTACTTAACATTTTCTCTTCACATATCTTTTATTTTTTGGAGGGATACAATGCACGCGTGCACCTTGAAAGATTTATTTTGGCCTTCACTGAGATCTCTTAACCTAACAGCATTCCTTCAGGAAACTTCAAGATTTGGGAAGGTTCTAGAGACGACATCTCCTCTTACAATACTTAGACTACCTCTTTATACTTAGACTTCTGTATCAAATCATCGCAGTAATCAGGACATCACTCCGTTCTATGGCCCAGCTTCTTCAGGTGCATCCCCTGCCTGATTTTACAATGCCTATTAAGAAAACCTATAAGCATACAAAGCCTATTTTCGCTAAGAGTGATTCGCGCTTCAGTTCTTTTACTGAGGTAACTGCCCAGAAATATCTTAGGACTACCTCATTCCTCCAAAGTAGTGCTCCCTTCACTCTTCTTTTCTGATCCCTTCTAGGAGAGACTGGTCATATTTTTTCCACTAAAGGAACTGCGCCTTTCCTCGCCGGTCAACTCATTATCTTGCCTTGGCACCAAAAGAAGGTAAAAATCTATTATTTCTGCCCAGATCATTAAGTTTACCAATGAATTCAGTGCTTTCATGGTGACCACATCATATTGGAGAGGATCACAATCTCATGATTCCTATAATTCTTGTAATAAGGTTGAACTGGATTCCTTTTCCACCTGCATGAATTTCTGCCAGTGAGGAGATGTACATAAGCAGCCACAACAAAAAAAAGTAGTCTACCGCTAACAAGTGGCGCTGCTTATCATTAAACGTAGAGTTAAATTACATCTTACACAATAGCTACTGACGTTTTTGTCAGTTAGTGCGTTAGCAGCGATCCTAACACTTTAATCAATATTCAAGAATTTTTTAGTAACCATTATAAACTTTTCTTACCAAATCACTTTAGAGAATACAAGGTTATGCTAAAAACGAAATATAATGTTTGTTTCCGAATCGGGTACTTCTGATCTCCAATGCTCACATTAACTAAACTAGCTCTTTGAGGCTCCATGTAAGCCAAGGTTTGACAGAGCGGCTGAGCACAAATCCTTTGGAATCATTTAAAAGTTCACCGCCAATTCGTTCTGATCTTAGCTACCATATCCGTGTTGCAAACTGTAGCTCCGTCCTTTTTCATTCTATCCTGCGTCAGCACTGTTGGAGCCCACTAACCCTGACATCCCGCACCAGAGTCGAGAGTGCTAGTCGTTAGACTATGGGCGGTGGCGGAGGCTGGCTATCTCGCGTATATCACTTACAAAGGACCTTCTATTCTTCTAAAATCACTAATGAATGCAGAGCGCATGATGTCGGCAATGGAAAGTCTGGCTCTGCATCTGTCTAAAGTTGTTCAGATCTGAAATAGGCTTTGTCGCAGCCCCTTTGAGACAGCCTTATTTCAATATTTAAAAATGGGTCAAATATTTGAATTCCACCATCCTTTATTAGGATTTAAGGATATAACTGTTTTTGTTGACAATAATTTTGTGGTTTTAAAGGAACGATGCTAAAGTTTTTCCGGACATCAGTCTCTTACTTATTGATGACATCTCTATAAGTTGAAGCATATTCTCACCTGTAATTTTGATTTCCAGTAAACATATAGAATATAACGATGGATGAGTCCGCGATGCTGGGAATCATCATGAGGTTTTTCTGATACGGACCGTTTGCTCATCATTAGGATATATCAAATTAAGAGTGTGTTATCAGAGACTAACACAATGTAGCTGTTTACCAAGAAATCCCGAAGGTAGGCTCATTTGGAGCTCGTGAATCAAATGAAAATGTATTCAATCACACACGAATGTGTATATAAATCACGAATATTGAAGAATGAAGAATTTAAAGAATTATTAACGAATATGCCAGGAAGAAATGAGGCTGTAATTTAAATCAAAGGATGGCCTACATGCTTTTACAATTAATGCTGCTATCATTACAATTAATGATAAGAAAAAAAAATTATAATTCTTAATTAATTCTACTGGAAAATAAATGTCGATAAAGATTGTTTAATGTTGATGTTGGAGTTTTCTGTTGACGAAGACAATCTTCACAAGTTCTAACGATTTAATTTATAAAAAACTAAAGAAAGTGAATCCCCTGTAGAAGAAGACAAGGCTTATGAGGTCAGTTCTTCAAGATAAGTTGCTGGCGCCTCTGGCAATAGGCCGCTTTAAACGTGCTTCACTTAAAGTAGACCATGTATGACAAGACCGTTTGCCATTAAACTGTTTCAAACTGTGTAACAATAATATAAAATCACAATCATGATTTCTTGATTGGATTTTTTTACTATTTTTTACCGGAATAAGAAGAAAATAAAAACTAATTAGGAAAGTTAGTAACTTACCTTCTATCACAAGAACAATGCATAAGTGTACTGGGTCGCCAGTTGTATAGACCGTAACGATTGTCCATGGCTGGAATATAGTAGGGACAGGCTGTGTCATGTCTACGACAACATCTGTCAGCAGAAGTGAACGGTCCTAGCTGGCGATAATGGCTGGCAGAATATCCTCGGCCACACCAAGCAGTACCGGGAAGACGTAACACTTCCCGTCGACTCCTGACACCCATCACACAACAACAGTCTAAATTGGGCTTTCATATATTGTTATACTTACCAAAACGTCTCATTTCTTTATTTTCATCAAATCAAATATAAATCAATACTGAAACATTAGTTTAACATTTTCATCTACATAGTCTGTGTTTTTTTGTTTTAACGGGCATCGAACAGTTCTTAAAGAACTGTTACATCGAACAGTAATGTAAAGATCTTTTTCAGATATTACATTAATTAATAAAACACAAGATGAATTTTAATTTTATTACATGAATTAAAAATAAATTTAAGATTAATGGCAGTGATGCAATGTTTTTTAATATAAATTTTGATTGTTATGAAAAGAAAAATAAGTCAAAAGTTTAACTGTGCTAAGACAAATTGAATTCAATTCTAATAAATGGTTAAAGAATAAAAATAAA
This sequence comes from Triatoma infestans, assembly GCA_011037195.1. Lineage (NCBI taxonomy): Eukaryota > Metazoa > Arthropoda > Insecta > Hemiptera > Reduviidae > Triatoma > Triatoma infestans. The sequence continues at coordinate 140,285 of JAAEAF010000849.1, forward strand.
GTCAGAAAATCAAAAGAACTGGAAAGCTGGGTAGCATTTAAATGATATAAATATTTTAGCGTAACTTTACAATGTCTATATAAAAATATCATATTGTAATTGGAGCGGATGTTGGTGTAGTGGTTATGAGAATGAACTTGTAAGTGGGAGGTCTCACAGTTCGAGTTCCCGGGTATAACTGCTAATTTTATATTCGTTAAAAAAAAATGTTAAAAGAAAAGCTTCCGACCCCCGTCCAAGACACCTAATTTGGTAGTTGGACGTTAAGTACGCCTGAAAAAAATTGGCAATTACTTTACCATATTGTAAGTCCGCCAATTCCTATGGACTCCTTTTCTTATAGACTTATTTCTTTATAAATGTTGAAATATCATCTGGGATTTTATTCATCCTGCTCCTTTTCCTTAATTCTCTAACTGATTTCTATTAATTCCTCCATCATCAGATTTTGTTTTATCAAACTTTCATAAAGAGTTGCATGAACTTCTCTTAATGAACTTGATGAGCCAGATTCTGAAGTGGAGGCAAATCCGAAACCAGTCAGAATTAAAGAAAAGAAGCAGGCTATTTCGGATAAAATCCTAAATATTTTCCGGCATTGCGGACTTAGCAGTGCATTTTCAGCAAGGAAGTGTGACGTCTTATTTTCTACAATTCTTTTATTTTTGGATAGATCAGACTTCGAAACTTGACTTCTTGCCAATATACACTTCGGTCTGCAGAATATGAACTTCATTTCTTTTTTTTTAGAATTTGGCCGATATATGTAAAATATATGTATTTCTGAATTCTAAACACTACTATGAAGAGCGGGCATGGTAGATTGCTGGTAAATATGAAATCATATCTAGATCCCCAGTTCCGAGTCTTGCGTATAATTGCGAAATTTATATTTGTTGAAAAAATACTGAGATTGCAAAGTAGGTGCTTCCGCCTACTTATAGAAGGACTATAATGCGTAACGCCATTATATCAGGTGTAAAATTTTAAGTACCTGCTTATGAATGACTCATCTGAATGAGAAACAAAACACATGGTATTTATTTTAAGAACCTATGATTAGGTTTCTGCATACATTTAGAATTTTATACAATTCCTTTACCTTCACGTTATTTACCTATCTATCCAAAATTAATTTTTCTAATTACAATATAATTTTTAAGATCCTTCCTTTTTAAGAGCCTGTAGTAACTCAAAAACGAAAAATAGCAGAAAGCTCTTGAATCTCGATAGTTAGGTTAGAAAATCCACAAGTGATGAGAAGGTTTCGGATAAATAGCAACTAAATATTTTTCTAAAATTCAAATTTCAGAATAATTTGTCAATTAGAAATGGAATGAACGCAGTAAGAGAAAGTTGTGTAAGTATTTCATTCTGCATTTTTTTTTAATGTATTTATATTTTCAATTAAAATATTTTTTTAAGTAAATTTAGTTAAGAAAAGAATTTTGGAAATATTTCGGTGTTTCTTTTGATGTTTGCTTTGAATAAAAAAAAAAAATCTGGTGTGAAACACTCACACAACTTTCTCTTACTCCAGTTCTCAAATTTATAATTGACAAATTTAATGAAATCCGTCGAAAAACTGAAAAAACTGTCCAGTAAAAGCGCATTTTCGGTTAACTAATTTTCTTGAAACTCAGAATTTTGGCTACTTATTTCTAATTAATTTTGTTTGAATGATAGAATTGTATAATAATCAACTATGATAGCACTTTAGAGAAAAACATAACCCTACCCCTACTCCAAAAGGGCCTTAAATGAAATTTCCCAGAGAAATGTTTTAAATAAAAGTTCTTTGTATATTAGTTTATATAGCAAGTTTCAAGAAAATCGACGCATACTTTTCTGAGAAAATCGCGAAAAAATCATTTAGTAAAGTGGTAAAGTAAACGCACTTCCGGTCATCCAATTTTTTTTTCAAACTCGGAATTTCAACAACACATTTAATTCTAATTAATATTATTTAGATGATAGAATTGTTTAATAAACTGAAATAGCACTTTAGATGAAAACCTAACCCCACCCCTCCCCCAACTGCCCTTAAATGGATTTTTCCCAGAGAAACTTTCAAATAAAAGTTGTAGCTCTTTGTATGTGTAGTTGATATACTAAGTTTCAAGAAAATCGTCGGAGCCATTTTGAAGAAAAATGCAAAAAAGTATAAAAAAAAAGAAAAACTGGTACTTCCGGTTGAGGAATTTTGACAGATGACCCACTGTCAGATCCCTAAACGGTGATACCTAAACGGAATATCATGTTTCAACCTTCTGCGATTTTTCGTTTTTGAGCTATGCTGTTCACAGACACACACACACACACACACACACACACACAGACCATTTGCTAAAAATCACTTTTTTGCACACAGGAGACCTCAAAACGGATATTTCCGGTGAAAACTCGATATCGAAAGTTTGACACGATTACAATACTTCCTCTTACTAGGAGTAAGAGAAAGTAAAAATATTTGCTTTCATACCTTCAAATGATTATAATTCGCTTAAAATAGATGATAATATAAAACCAGATTTGCTCAATTATTTTCGGAGTAGGCTTGGACCAGCCAAAGCTACTCCACATGTGTAACAATATATTAAAATGGACTAGTTACTGTATAAAAAAGAAGTGCAAAGAACAAATTCAAAAGAGATTCAAAGATATAAGTAGTACTAAACTAAAATTCAAAAGAAACAGAAAAATTGCCACAAAATAATATACGTGTGCGTCAGGGTGTAGGAATCTTGGTGACACGCCCACCTGATCACTAAACAAAAACAAAAAAGCAAAAAAAAAAAAAAAAAATGGAAATAAAAAACAAATTAGCTCACCTTCGATCGCAGGAACAATGGCTCAATGTAAACGGACCAGTATTTAGGCTGCTATATTCATTACTAAAAGGTGGTATACTTAATTTACACGTATCATGCTTTCTACAACATCTATCCGCCTGCCAGAATCCACCTAAATCTCCATATCTTAAGGCACGATTTGATGGACCGCACCATTTCGTACCAGGTGATATTAATTTTTGTTTTAAATGAATCCTTTAAACAAACAAAAATAAAAACTTTTTTTTTCTTTTTCAATTTTCCTTATCGTACCTCTCTCTTTTTAATTCATTCTTATCATTTATTTATCAAACCAATCATGTATATATGGCACTACAAAGGGACTAGTACTTTTTTTAAATTAATAATACTGTTTGAAATGTCTCGGAGATAATGACGACTGAATTTTCAATACTTAAAGTTCAACAAAGAGAAGATTAACGAACTTTTAATGCAAAACAATGGCCTAGAATTAACAATGCAAAGCAAAAAGGATTTTAAACAAAGAATTTGCTTATATTTCCAAAGCAAAAAAATACTACTTATTTATGGAAATAAACTAATATAATATGTAGACAATGAGTAAAAAAAAAAATAATTATGCAGCTAATTTTTTTAACAAATCAAATACAAAAATTATTCTATTGACTGTCTTTAAGAAATCTGAATAAAAGAGATCTGCGGAAGTGTTCTAAGTGAGAAATAAAAAGAATTAAGATGTCATACTATAATTTGAAATAAATTAATCATTTGTCTTATTACAACTAATTTCAGGTCTTAATTTCTGTCCAATAATTTTAAGTCGTTAGATACCACTTTCTAATTAAAGTGAATCTAACATCATAACTTAGAGAACCAATAAAAACTAAATGATCCTGTTTAATGGTTTCATGAAATTGATTGGAATTTACAAATGCTAAAACCTGATCCAATGGAGCCTACTTCATTCATGGCGCTTTTATTTTAATAAAATTAAGGTTAGGAAAGGCATAAACGATGGGCTCCAAAAAAAAAAAAAAACTGATGGGTAATGATAAATTTGCAATTAAAATTATTGAAATATGAGAAAAATCAGATGAAAATAAAGTACGAGTACATTGAAAAATTGCATAATTATTCTGAATTTTCTGATTCTGACTTTCTAACAATTCTGGCATTTAAAATGCATCTTGAAGAAAAGTTTCAAAAACAAAAAATATGTATTTTAGATAAATAGGATAATTTTGGCAATAAAAAAACAGTCCATATGGCAGCGGTTCTCAATCTTTTGTATTTCGCGTCCACGATTATTTACCTTGACTAATTTTGCTCTCCCTGTATAATATGAGATAAAATTAATCCAATATACGGGAATTAAAACAGCTGTAGCTGCATTAAAATCTAAATATAGAAACAAACTTCAAATAGAAAGGGAGCTATCTTCCTCAAAGGCTATCTCGAATATAAAACCAAAACTGGACTACTTTAAAAGAGGCACATATTAGTGATTAGATCTATATCCTAGAAATGCTTTCGTTTTAATTATATTTTAATTGGAAATCCCCAAGCTTGTGGCTGTAATTTCCAACTTTTATCGGAGAAGTTGTATATTATAAGACTTATATTGTATACAGTGAAAAACGTTTAACACGAAAACGCTTAACATGAAAAATCGGTTAACACGAAATCATATTGCAGGCCCGACAAAACACTGTAATTTCATACTTTTTTTTTAACACGAAACAAATATCGCTTAACACAAATAGATTGCCCTTGTTGGACGAACAAAACATACCTGTTCTCTGTAGTCACATCGTCACGCAGATTTTTTGGCTTATTTATTTCGTTAGACGGAACAAAATATATAGGGGCTGCTACTGCTGCTAGGTTTCCTCTTATCTTTGAGTAAGTAAAGGCACCGCCATTGTCAAAACATTTCAGATCGTTTTCGAATTCGATGAATTTTGTATTGTTTTTTTTGTAATTTTACTAAATAAACTTATTTTTTTTTTTACATGTACAATGGCATAGAAATCGGTATGAAAACAAATCACTTTTTTATCGTTTAACATGAAAAAATAATTCGGTCCCCTCAGTTTCGTGTTAAACGTTTTTCACAGTACGCCATTTTCCTTTATGTTTAAACAACAAACAGTAAATGATATCTATAATGTACTTACATTTTTGTAATTTATGTCATTATAATGTGATTTTTGATTAAATATAGGTTAAAATTACACTTTCCTAGTGAAGTACACATTACTGTTCAACTTACAGAGGACATAATGGAAGGTTATAGGAACACTGCTGCCCCCTCGGGGAAATTATTGAAAGCAAAGTTACATAGTATATCTTTATGGTGATGATTAGAAATACATGATAGTAGTAATGATAAAATAAAACATTAAACATGAATTAAAAGAGAGATGCAAAAATAGCAAATAAAACTAAATAAACAAAAATAAAAATAAAACATATTATTAAAAAATAAAAATATAAATACTCACTTTTTCCCTTTGGCTAAATGATCATGCCGACTTTTTTGTACTTTATTTCTACTATGTCTGCTTGGTTTTATACTCAACAATGATCGTCTATATTCAAGGAAAAATGTAAATAAGTAAATAAAAAAAAAAATAATAATAAAAATATTATAAATTAAAAAAATGTTTGATGTTATTTATGTTAGATTAGTGTTTACTCAAAAATACATTTAAAAAGCCAAATCCCAGAACTGAGTTAGTTATTAATAGGCAAAAAGTTATTAATAAAACTAGTTTCAAAACTACAATGAATGTGTTCAAAGAAATTTCATTGGGTAATTTTGTTTTGATTTATTCAATGCAGGCAAAATAAAAAGAACAGCCTACAATGTTGTCCAACAAACACTCCTGCTTTTTAAAATGGTTATTGTTTCCAAATCATAACTCTGCTTGATTTAATTTATTTATTGTATTATATTCGCCAATATTACAACATTTCATATCTTCTCATTATGCTGATTTATATATATTTATTGTTATATAAAATTATATAAGTGAAAAATATCTATAAGAAAATGGCCAGATTATTTACAAATTCATTTGAGAACAATACCAACAAAAAACTTTTTTTAAGAAGAACTGAAAAGATAATAAAAGAACAAGAGAGTTCCATTCAGGTGGAACAAATTGTTTGTGTATATTCCGTGTTTGTTACTCAAAGATAGCTCATGTCTGGTTATGTCAACTTAATAATTAAAATTAGACACGCGGCATACTTTCAAAAGAGTTTAAAATCGTACATTTTATTGGAATATGCTGAGAAGCGATTGGGCCCAAGATTTTTTAATTTGTAATGAGAGAATATTACAAATCAATATTGGTTAGGAACGGAATATAAACTCTTCGGCATACTCAAATCAGAAGCATCAAAAACTGCTTGCAAAAATATATACAACTTTAGACAGCAAAGACAGATCGCTGAATACATTTCTATTTCAGACGGATGTTTGAAAAGACTTGGGGGTATATGAACCTCATCTCAATTGTATGTTGTGTGTGTGGGGGGGGGGGAAGGTTTTCTTGTACGTACGCTAAACTCAGTGTTGCACACATCAACTACATAGATGGTCTCCATGTATTTTGAGGTATTGATGTAAGCCTCATACGGAGTTACTTTCGAGGTAATCAGCAAGGCAATAAGGATGATAAAAATGACGCTTCCAGGAAATAGCTTAAAGGTTTCTAGTACAAGGATCACAGTCAGATATGTTTTAATAAATAATAGTATCAGATATGTTTCAATAAATAATAGTGCCAGATATGTTTCAATAATAACGGATAAGTAAACTCTCATAGCGTGATTTATTCAATATTTACTATTCGAACTAACCGGACTGCCACGGTATATATATAATAGCAGGCATTTAGCTAATGAAGATAATGTTTATCAGCTCGATCTAGTTTTGTGGCATTGAAAGAAGCAGCAAGCAACTGGGACTTCATTTAAATATGATCGGAATTTCTATTTGTGAACCTGTAGGAAGCCTGATTGAATGGAAACCATTATGAGCCTTCGGAACCAGTTTTAGAACCGCAAGCTAGTTTAAGTATCTAGAAGTGTTTAGCAGTGAGAAATACGAATTATAGAAGTAGTAAAATCACAATGGTTGTACGTGATAGTTGTGACTTCACTTTCCAAAAGCCTTTAAAATTCAAAGTATTGACAAGGAAGGAAGGCTATATCTTATGTACAAAACAATCAAAAGACCTACAAGTACCGTATGGTTGGAAAAGTTGAGTACTTATAAAAGTTTGTGGCAAAGTTCTCGACATTAGTAAAAGAATAGTGCTCCCCAGAATAATTGGATCTATTATCCTTCCTCGTGGAGGATTTTGAAATGAACCATGGAGAATAAGAAGAAATGAAGAGTTTGACGGTTGTTCAAGGAACAGATTTGGAGTCTTTTAAGAGATGGAGTCAGTTAAGATGGCTTGGATGTTTGGATGTCAAAAGAATGCGTGACAGCTGGAAGGAAACCGATATAGAGGAAGAACTTACAAACAAGATGGTTGGTAGTCTAGAAGAAGTTTTAATGAAAACAGTGACAGAAGATTCGCCCTGGAAAGATGACGATTGGTGAAGAATAATGTAGGAGGACCAGGACAATGGAATAGGTAGGTAGTCATTCATACATGGTAGATGGGTCAGCTTCAGTGCTTTTAACAAAATGCGAACTACAAAAACCTCAAAAAGTTTGGAAGCAAAATAAACAAGGAAAGCTTGGATGTATTGAAAAGCTTTTTGATGGCTTCAAAACACCTCATAATAGGTTCTTAACCGCTTTTCATGAGAAGTTTAAAAATACTTAAGGATCTTTTGTGTGAGACGTAGAAAAGTGTCCTCACGCATTGGTCTAGTGGCTAGCGCATTCGCCTTTCGTGCGAGAATTCAGGGTTCGATTCCCATGAAGAGCAAAGTCGGTGTTGACCCAGCATCGTGATGAAAAGTGGGAAGCTACAGTTAGTAGCGCCCTAGGTAGAGAAGGCCGGAACTAAACTGCGTGGGAACTGCGCTGTGCTTACCACACGCCCCCTATTCAAAACACCGCCTGGCAAGCCTTGGCCCTTCATAGGCTGTTGCGCCATAGGGTACTTACAATAGTAAAGGCTCAATTGCTAAAGTTTGGGAGGACAGCAGTCGATCTGGACTTATAGCCTCTTAAGACTTGAGTCTGCTATCACCAGACGTTTGCTACTGGGCTACTTTCCTTGGACCTCTGTTTCTGGACTTCCTTTACTTCCTTGAACCTCTCACACTACACTACAACCCCAACCTTATATTAGACTATTACAGCTTATTTGTAAGAAAAAGAGAAGTGGGTGCTAAAGCGAAAGCAACACCAAATCTTTTAAAACAAAAAAAAAAATAAGAGCTAATCCAAAGAGAAAACAGATTAAAAATGGTAACAAATTAAAAATATATAAATAAATATTTTCTCTAGAAATGTTTTAATTTATCTTAATAGAGAAATACAATAATAAAACTAATAAAGAGCAGCCGATAGTGGTAATAATAATATAAATGTCGGTCTGTTTTCTATAATAATGGCGCCCGTCTTATAACCGCACACAATTATCAGTGTATATGTAATTATATATCTTGTCATAACACTTAGTTGTGAAACTTCCTTGTTTCGGCCTCTTTCATCCGAGTTCTTCTTTAACACTTGTTTCTTATTTTAGTTTTATTTTTAAACAAATATTTAATTAATTTTATTGATTTATATACGTGATTTTGATCTAATTTTACTGATAATTTTTTTTTTTAAATATCTATTAAAATCAAAAGGAATGGAAGTGAAAGAAAAGAAGTCATGTGTGTGGAGTTGTGTTTTGAGAGTAGGGGGCGGCACCAATGCAACAGGTGGTTTCCAGTGAGCTGAACAGTAGGGCATGGTCACATGAGTAGCAGGAACTAGACATTTTCACTCTAAATCATGACCTATTCCATGACACACACACACACACACACACACACACACACACACACACGCATATACAGGGTGTCCCAAGGTATATGGGATAACAACTTTTTCTCGGAAACTAAGATAGCTCTAGAAAAAAACGTGTCCCCATAGGTTTTTGTTAGAAATCCAAATTTAATTTGCAAATTTGTTTTGGTGCTTCCAGAAGCGAGAAACAGACACCAACTTCATTTTTTCAAATGAGGAAGTGTGGTTTTTATTTAAGAAATAGATTCCTCTATTTTTTGTAAGAAAAATTTACTTGAACGGTTTTTTTTTTGAGCGATATTTTACAAGTTATGAATGGAAAACATGATTCCTATAAGAAATTGCAAAATGAGATTATAACGGTTTTTTGATTGAATAAGAAGAAAAGTACTATTTTATTATAAATTTTACTCCTCCATAATTACAGATCTTGCTCAAACTGGCCCCCACCATTAGACTTAGACCAACATTGTTTTGAAAGAAAAATATCCCAAAAAAGAAATCGATATTTGTTGCCGATAGATCTATATACTTGTGAGAAGGCGGTTTATCGTTGAAAGCCGCCAAGCAAATGAAACTCACAAATTGTTGCCATTCTTAATATCAGTAAAATTCCGCTGTCCACAATATAAAACAAATTGTGAAAAAAATAGTAAATGCAATTTTTTAAACCTTAATTAATAAACAAAGTTAAATTCGGTAGGATTATCGGCATTATGATTTCTAGGCCTTGTTATAATAGCAGAGAGAGAGAGAGAGAGAGAGAGTGACATGACCACTCTCTCGGACTGGAGTGGGAGAAACCACATAAATACAGCGACAGGGAACAGATAGGAGAACAGTTCATACTTCTGAGCTCATCACTACGTGTCATTACCTCTTTTCCACTCTACCATACTCTATCATTTCAAGTGTAAAATCCAGGCAGTCAGTGTCTCTTATTATATTATAGAGTGTTAACCATATTTAGTTCATTCATTTAAACCAGACCATTCCTCTCCTTCAACAACCCCATTATAATTGTGAAAGAAATTATAGAGAGATAAATTTTTGAGTTAGAAATCATAAGTAATTATATTTTTTGTTGTTTAAGTTGTTTTTTTAATTACGGTGTTTTGGACAAGTCAGGAGAATGCCTGAAATCAGAGTTTCAAAGAAAACTTTTGGAACTTAAGCTGGGAGAAGGGAAACCAAAATACTGGGAAATCTCATATTAGCCAGTTGGATGAAGCTGGTCTAAAGGTAGTTTAAGGAAAATGGGCGTCTGGAAATAGTGGAAGTACACCCTGGACGAGCCGATTGGCAAAGAATAGTGGACGATACCCAGGTAATAACGTTCACCTAACATCTTCTGGCTAGCTCAGTGCTAATATTCTCGTCTTTTGTACCAAAGGGGGTTCCAGTAAATTTAGTATTGACGATTAGATACCCATCAAAAAAGAGCTGGTTATTAATGATAAAGAAAGTAAATGAGTGAAAAAGGAATATCACAATTCTAACTGGTGTCTATCCTCTGTTTAACCTTCACCTTTAGCAAATAAAGGCAACTGGAGGCAGATTTTATAGAAAAATGTAGATAATATCTTTGCAAACTATATCAAAGAATAGAAAATGATCTGTGAAAATAGTTTTCTTGACAATACCGAAATGTCATTTTTAAACCATCGAGTTCAGCCATGCGTTGAAAAAGTCCGCAAAATTAATAGCCAACTTTGAATCAATCCGCTTATTAGAACCTAACCAGTATTATAAATGAATTTTAAACAACCTGTTTTTTATACATCTAATTGGATACATTTATCATCTATGCGGTTACCCAAATTCTTTGCCGATATTAAAAAAAAAAAAAAAAAAAAAAAAAAAAAAAAAAAAAAAAAAAAAAAAAATAAGCGACCTTTCTTCTAGAGAAGATCGTAATACTGTATTTATAAATTGTGAAATAATCATTAAAATTAATATTAATTGAAAAAAAAAAAAAATCTGGTATGAAACACTCACACAACTTTCTCTTACTCCAGTTTTCAAAGTGTAATTGACAAATTTTATAGTTACTATACTAAATTTAATCAAAATTCGTCGGAGTTCGACAAAAACTGAAAAAACTGTTCAGTAAAAGCGCACTTCCGGTTTACTAATTTTCTTGGAACTCGGAATTTTGGCTATCTATTAATTTCTAATTAATTTTGTTTGGATTGTAGAATTGTATAATCAACTATGATAGCACTTTAAGAAAAACATAACCCCACCCTCCTCCAAAAGTGCCCTTAAATGAATTTTCCCAGAGAAATATTTTAAATTAAAGTTATAGATCTGTGTATGTTTAGTTTCCATAATGAAATTTGAAAAAAATCGGAGACATTTATGAGAAAATCGTGAAAAAGTGAAAAAAAATCATTTAGTAAAAAGATAACGTAAACGCACTTCCGGTTATCCGATTTTTTTTAAACTCGGAATTTCAACAATACAAAATTCTAATTAATATTATTTAGATGACAGAATTGTTTAATAAACTGAAATAGCACTTTAGATGAAAACCTAACCCAACCCCCTCCCCTACAAAAGTGCCCTTAAATGAATCTTCCTGGAGAAATATTGCAAATAAAAGTTGTAGCTCTTTGTATGTGTAGTTGATATACCAAATTTGAAGAAAATCGTCGGAGCCATTTTTGAGAAAATTGCAAAAAAGTGAACAAAATAGCACTCAGTGAAGTGATGGTACTTCCGGTTGAGGAATTTTGACAGATGACCTTCTGCCGGATCCCATGGTGAGACCTAAACGGAATATTAAGTTTGAACTTTCTATGATTTCTCGTTTTTGAGATGCGGTGTTCATTATACACTCGCACACAGACCATGTTCTAAAAACCACTTTTTTGGACTCAAGGGACCTCAAAATGGATATTTCCGGTGAAAACTCCGATGAAAAAAGGCACTAAATTAAGTTAATTAAAATTATCTTTCCCTAAACAGGCTGTATCATACATCACAGTTTTCGATTTTTTTTTTTTTGTTTTCTAATTACACTAATCAGTAAATTAGCACGATATCGAAAATTCACCACGATTACCAATACTTCCTCTTACTAGGAGTAAGGGAAAGTAATAAAAACAGACTGAGTTGAAAGAGTGAGTAACCGAAAAACATTTAAAATTCGATTAAATATTTAATGCATATCATTTAATACTATTAATGACTTCTTATTAGCAACTATAAACAGACAAATAATATACGAACACTCTCGAGTTTATAATTAAAATTATCTTTCTCGAAATCACTCTTGAAACTTCTTACTTTAGAAAGTAATTAATTTCTTATTAAAGGTTCAAAGTTTTCTTAAGTCAATTAAAATGTTCTTCCCTAAACAGGCTATACTTATCATACATCACAATTTTAGATTTATTTTTTATTTTCTAATTACACTAATTAGTAAATTAATTAGGAAATAATCACCGACAAAACTCTATAAACGAAGGATAGCTTAAAAGTCCTTTCTCATACCAGAAAGATCAGGATTTTTAATGTACATATCTTTATAAATCAGGTCAGGTTTCTATAACATGTCATTAGTCAGCTCTCGTTTATTAATTTCAAGTATCAAGGGCAGTGACAGTTAAAACTAATAATAGTGATGGTTGGTGATATTGTAAAAACTTTTATGTTTATTAATTAAATTAATCTACACAAACCAATTATTTATAAATTTCACTTCTCTTTAATTTATAGCAATAACTCCTGGGTAAGAGGAAGTACTGTTTTGAGAGTATTTATTTATATTTAATTTAAGGCAAATAAAAATGTTTTCAGGCTATATTGCGGATCATCCTCACGGCTAATATTATATAAAATGCTAATTCAGGTCAAATCTGCCATTTTGATTTGAATAAGATAAAATAATAGTTATGAAATGTAACCATGTAATAATAGTTATGACTAGTTCCTCAACATAAAAATAGTTTTATTTTGTATTCCACAGGTACAGTTTCGACACTAAAAGTGCCATTTTCGACCTGTATTTACAACATAACCTAGTCAACTAGAAATGATTTATTTAAATTTCCAATTTATAACCTACCACTGTTTATAACAAATGATAATTACCATAAAAATTAAACGATTGCGTTGAAATTTAAAAAATGAAAAATTTACTGAAATTTAACAATAGTGAACTGGTATTTTAATATAAAATAACAATAGATTTGAACTCAAAATTGTTGTATCTCAAAACAGAATTTTCGATGTAAACAATTTGCCACCACGCAATATTTCCTCTTATAAGAAAGATGAAAATTCTATTGTTCACCTAAGTATGTAAATAATTAAATTACATAATAATCGTATCAAAGAATACATTTTTTAAACAGTTCTATATAAATCCACAATTTAATTAAACCATAGTTCGCTAAACATTTTAAAATTTAAATATAACTTGATGATGAGATAAAACTTAATAAAAGAAACTTAAGCAAAAAATTAGTTGGCTAGGGCCAAAGAAAAAACTTTTTATCTTTAAAAGTTTATTCGACGTTTCGGACACCATTGGTGTCCCTTCCTCAGGAATTATTGTTAAGTTCCTTTCTTCTCTCATTCAATTCTGTAGGTGTCCGAAACGTCGAATAAATTTTTAAAGATAAAAATTAACTAATTTTTTGCTTGTTTAATTAACTACGGCCAAAGATAACTATTGCATATTGAAACTATAGATTGTTTTGAATTTATATTTAGAACTAAATAATCCAAGAAGTAGAACCAAGAAAATGAAGCATGCTGTGAAAGGCCAAGATAGAGTCGCATTGCGAACCTAACCACCACTTCAATAAAACCTAAGAGTAGGTTAAAAAAAAAAAAATCATTTATTTATATACAAGGCGTTTGCAAAAATTATAAAACAGTGTGGAAATAGCAGTGCTAATTAGTATTGATATAGACTGTATCTAACTGACTTCATGAAGGATTATTAATAGGAAAATTTGAAAATCTGGGAAATATTTTAATTCATTGCAGTGAGAACTTAGAAAAAGAAGAGAAAATATTTAAAAATTTACTACTACCACCAAGATCTGCACCAGGCGGGCTCTCGCCCAGAACCTTCTGCGCTCATCGCCGCGACCCTCTTACTCGTCAAGACATAATAGTAGTATGAAACAAGCTATATAATTAAGAACATCGCAATTTAAAAAAACTATAACAATTAATTACACTGGAGCCGTCATTGACGGCAGTGTAATAGGCACGACGCTACAGAGCCATCCATTTTTAGGGCTTGTTGCTTTGGCAGGTGAGTTGTTACACACTCCTTAGCGGATTCCAATTTCCATAAGAGCGGTTTGAAAATAAATCAATATTGTTATTTGGCTTCGCAGGATTTACTTGAATTGTGAAACAAATTTTAGTCCAAATATTTGTCGTCTTAATAGGTATTACATATGTTTATTAATACTTCATTAAGCTTTGAAAGGTGGCTTAAATGGGATTTAAGAAAAAACTCAGATTACAGAGATTAAAATGCAGAAGTTATGGAAATAACCGCCACAAATTCCGTAAACAATCTTTAATAAATTTTTTCGGGAAACTGTTTAAAATAAAACAGAGGTTTTTTATCGGTGCACTTAGTCATTCCAAGTTTTTATAGAAAATCGTGTTTACTATAAAATTATTTTTTTTAAAAAAGGCTATTATTATTATATTTCCAAATTATTATGGGCCAGCTCGCTTAGAGCTTTACACATAGGGCTATTGAAAGATAAAGAAACAATAAAACAAAGATGAGTTTTGTCAGAGATCTTGATACAGTCTGGGTTTTAATCGTCTGGATGAAGTAGGCTCGCCTATGTGGTAATGTGAAGCTGAGGGTAGTGTGTGAAGCGTTAGGAAGAAATTGTCTGTAAGTTTAGTCATGTGTGTGTATATATCTGGCATGTCAAGTTCTCTGTGTGTTTGTGTGTTTCTGACAAACCAGGGAGCGTTGAGTGCAATTCGCAGTACCTTGTTTTGGAAAGTCTGCAATCGTTTTGTCAGTGTGTTGGTAGCTGTTATCCAAACTGGACAGGCGTATGTCAGGAGAGGTCTAAGGAGAGTTTTATAGAGTAGTGTGGTGCAGGAGTGTTTGAGTGGTGTGTTTCTGTTAATGAGTGGGTAGAGTTGTTTCAGTCGGGTGTATGCTTGTTGCAGTTTAGTGTTAATGTGTAGTCTCCAGGTGAGTCTTGTATCAAGGATTACGCCCAGATAACGCACTCCTTGGTCGTTTTGTTTCCAGGGAATTTGCTGGTTGTCAAGTGTTAGTAGGCGAAGGTCTTCATTTCGAAACCGCCGGAGAGCGAAGATTTTAGCTTCAGTTTTAGATGGGTTTAACTTTAGCTTCCATCGGTGAAACCAGCCAGATATACAGTCTATTGATGTTTGTAAGTCAGTAATGCTTTCGTTAATGTCTGTACTGGATGAGGCTAACATGGTATCGTCCGCGTAGGTAGCTAAGGTCGCTGTAGTAGGTTCAGGTATGTCTGAGCAGTAGAGGTTGAAGAGTATTGGGCTCATGATTGCCCCTTGTGGTAGTCCCGCTAGTATTTGTCTTTCTGTACTGAATGTATTGTTGAGTCTTACCTGGAATGTTCTGTCTTGTAAGAAGGATCCTATTATTCGAGTTAGGTATGTTGGTGCGTTTGTGTTTATAAGTTTGTAAATTAGTCCAGAGTGCCAAACAGTATCAAATGCAGCAGCTACATCAAGAAATATTGCTGCCGTGTATTTTCTTTCCTCAAAATTGTGTAAATGTGTTCTGTGACTCTTTTTAGTTGGTGAGTGTTTTTGTCTGAATCCAAACTGATGAGGTGGGATTGTGTTAGAGGCTGTCAAGTGTTTTAAGAGTCGTTTGTATATTATTTTTTCTAATATTTTGGAGAGAGAGTTTAAGAGACTGATTGGGCGATAGCTGTTAGGATCGCTTTTTGGTTTACCAGCTTTATGAAATACTATCACTATAGCATTCTTCCACTGTTTAGGAAAATATCCTAATCTAAGACAAGCATTGAAGATCCCAGTTAGGAATGCAAGACCTTTCTGAGGCAGGTTTTTTATGGCAATATTGGGAATTAAATCGTCTCCCGGGGCCTTTTTGTTGTGGAGACCTTTGATT
Organism: Triatoma infestans; assembly: GCA_011037195.1. Taxonomy (NCBI): domain Eukaryota; kingdom Metazoa; phylum Arthropoda; class Insecta; order Hemiptera; family Reduviidae; genus Triatoma; species Triatoma infestans. The sequence goes on from JAAEAF010000849.1 coordinate 156,219, forward strand.
ATGGATAAAATTTCAGAAGGAGAAGTAAATGCGATAGGAAGTTCTGCTGTGTGGTGAGGTTGTTGGAGTTCGGAATAGATCTGGTCTTCAATGTCCTGGTCCGTATGGTCAGTTAGAGTAAATTTGTTTTCTAGATGAGTCGCTATTGCTTCGCACTTTTCTTCATCGCTTATTGCCAACACGTTGCCTGATTGTAGTGGAGGAATCTGAGTGTGTTCGTTTAGCAGTCTTTTTGTTTCTTTCCAGAGACAACTGTCGCCTGGAGTCATCGCTTCTAAGTATGTTCTGTAAGTGGAGATTCTGTAGTTGTCAAGTTCCCATTTGATTTGTCTAGCTAGTCGATTGAAGTGAGTTTTATTTGAAGGGTCTCTAGTTCTCTGCCAAATCTTACGAATTCTGTTTTTCTCATGGATCAGGTTAAGAATTCGACCTGGTAGTCTCTTAGTTCTGTGGACGTTGTCTTGTCGTTTGTAAGTAGAGTGATAAACACCTGTATAAATTGCGTGTGTAAATGTGTGAAGTGAAGTGTCAATGTCGTCGTAGGACCTGTAATGAGTTGGTATTGTTAGTAGGTTATTCATTTCATGTCTGTAAGTTTCCCAGTCTATCTTTCCAGTGATTAATTTTGGTGGTTGTTCATTGCGTTGTATATGAGAGTGAAACGTACATATTACTGGAAGGTGGTCTGAGTCCAGTTCACTGATTGGGTCCAGATGTATTGGCATATTAACATTGCGTGATAATGCGATGTCCAGTATGTCAGGTTGGTAGGTACGTTGTGTAGGATAAAATGTGGGTTCTTCTGGGGCAATATGTTTAAGTTGTCTGTCGCCATCAGTAGCCTGGTACCATTGTTATTGGTAGTTCGGCATCCCCAGTATGTATGTTTGCTGTTGAGATCTCCTAGTAACAGTGTGCTGTTATGTGTAAAAATTTGTTGAAGGTCGTCTTCCAGAAGTCTTGTGTTCGGTCTTAGATAGGCAGATAAAATTATTAAAGGGCCTGTTTGGGTAGCTATCTGAATAGCTACAGCTTCAAGATTATTTAATGGAGTTAGGGGGAATATCTGGTGTTTAATGCTTATTTTCACATAGAGGGCGACTCCACCTGAAGCTACACGTGTCTGTCTATCAGTTCGGTAGGTGATGTATCCTGGTATTTTAAGTCGGTCAGTTGAGTTAAGATGTGTTTCGGTAATGCATCCTATGTCAATGTCGTATCTAGTAAGAAAGTCAGAGAATATAGACGTTCGCGATTTAAGTCCGTTGGCATTCCAATTTACTAGTGTTAAGTTGTGAGTGTGAAGCTGTCTATGATTGTCCATTGTTTGAAAAGAAGAAGTTCTGAACCAGGTTAGAGAGCAATTGTTTTAGGTGTGGGATGATAGGAGTGATTACCTGTAGGAGTAGATCTTTTATGGCATTGAATATAGTTGTTGCAGGTTCGGAAGAAACGTTAGAACTCTGGTCAGACGGCCTGCTGGTTCTTCTTCTTTGTGCCCAGTAGTTGGGAATCGAACTGATAGGAGTGCTTGCGCTAGGTTTCTCTGGAGAAAATTTAGTTCTTATTTTGGGTGAAGAGTCTTGAGGCGTGTTGTTTATCCTTGATGAGGTGTTTTCTTGTGCGTTTCTTGGTTTCTTTCTATTGATTATTTTGATTAAGGTTTGACATTTACTAAAGTTGGCTGTATGATCCCCATTGCAATTTATACATTTGGGTGTTTCCAGCTGGCGGTTTGGGCATACGGAGAAGTGATGGTCGCCTGCGCATTTTACACATTTAGGGTCTAGCCGGCAGTAGATTTGGTATGTCCATATTGCTGGCAATTTGTGCACTGTGGGATGCGGCTGGTCTTTCGTCTGGGCTCCACTGTGATTACTGAGTAATAGAGACGGGTAAGCTGAAATATTGCTCTTCCTTTGTTGTCATTTTCCAGAAGTACTGCGCAAAGAGGGGTTGGTACAGGGGTTCACATTTTTTGTTCATTAGCCTGGTAACTGAGATCACTGGATAGTTTTGTGTTAATTCTTCAAATATTTCTTTATCAGTGACTGAGTACGGTATACCCCTGATTACAACTGATAATTTTTTGTCTTCGGGGTTCACAAATGTGTAGTATTTTGTGCCTGTGTCATCGTAAAATTTTGTGAGTTTTCTAAAGTCATCTGAATTTTTTAATAGTATTTTCAGCTTGTTTTTGCATAATTGGGTTTCAAAAGAAGTGCCGATTTTGTTTTTAATTTCTTCAATAGTAGCTTGATAATTTTCTGTGTTCATTATAAAAATTGGTGGGATTTTCATCTGTTTGTTTGAGTTAATCTGTGGTTCTTCAGGTTCAATTTCGGATAACGGTGCATATTTATTGTGCGTTGGTATTTGTGGTCTATTGTAAATATATGTTTTTTGGTTGCGAGTGGGTGCTGTAGTTTGATCAATCTGCATTTCATCTTTGTCATGTACAGTTAGCCGTGGAAAATCAGAATTGGAATTTAAGTCTAAAATTTTGGGTGATTGTGAAGTTCGGGGTTTTTTGAAAGAGATAGGAGGACTGTACTCACCCTCATCGATAATATTTCCTTGGTCTTCATCTAATATTTGTTGTGCCCACTGAGTTAATGCTTCTTCCTTCCTTATGCTCATGTTAATGAGTGAATTAGATATTTTCTTTGCTCTCCCTTTTTCAGGGATTGCTCGTTTGTCAATTGCCTTGTTTTTCACCTTTAAAGACTTCTCAGAAAAGTCAGTGCAGCTATTTATTTTATAGAACTAAAAACTTGAAGTTTTACTAATCAAGCGATCAGCTGGGAATTATAAAAATTTTGATACATAAGAATTATCATATCAGATGTTAATAATAACAAGTTTAAACAAGTTTTTTTTTTTTATAAAATAGTAGAAAAGTGTTTAATTACAATGTGACTAGGTAATTAACACAATTATTTAGAAGTACCTAAAGTAGTTTTCTTCTTTACTATCACCATTAGTTAAACATTATTCTTCTAACAACTCTATTTCATTATCTTAGGAACTTAATTAGTATAATGGACATTAAAAATTACATAATGAACAATCATAATAAACATTTTTGAGCTAATTTTTTTAAAATACCAATTACAATATATTTAAAAAAGTTTTCCGGAGTCCATTGCATTCAAAATAAATAATATTTAATGAGTTTGATGATATTCCATGGGAAATCTCACAGAATTGGGAAAAAAGATGTTATGGAGACAAAACTGATTTTAGAACTGATTTCTCAATATACAAACAAAATCCTAAATACTATTTTGAAGGAAATAAATACTAAAAAAAAATCGTTGTATAAAATAAATAATCCTATAGAATAATTGGACACATTCTGGTTTAAATCATTAATGAAGAAACAATGTTAGTCTTTTTTCATTTATATTTTGAATTCATAGAATTAGGAGTAACAGTTAAATGGTAGCTGACTCTACCAAAAAAAAAAAAAAATCTGCTTTAAAAACAATGACATGATTTTCTTTTACTCGTATTAATACAATTTAATTAATAAATTCGCTTTATATTGCAACGTTTAGAAAGTTTTGTTGGGCTGGTCATAAAAATAGGTGGCGCCCTGAAAATGGATGGCGCTGTAGCATCGTACCTATTCTCTGCCGTCAATGGCAAAAGTAGTTAATAAGCTGCGTGTTAATTAATGTTTTATTAGCTTATTTCATACTACTATTATGTCTTGACGAGTAAGAGAATGGAGGCGATGAGCGCAGAAGGGTCTGGGCGAGAGCGCGCCTGGAGCCGTTGCTGTTGCAGATCTTGGTTTGGTAGTAGCAAATTTATACTTTTTTACCTAAGGGTTCTGTGTGGAGTTTCAGAGTTTAAACACCAATAACAAACTCTGAAAACCTGCCTGAAATAATTTTTTTCTGAAATTGTTTTTATCTGAGCAATGATCATTCCAAGTTTAAAAAACAAATTGTTGTAGCCATTTTCGAGAAAATTCGAAAAAAGTCGAAAATCTATTCTATAAAATCTCGGTTTCCTGTTTACCGATTATCCTCAAATTTGGAACTTTATCCATGCTTCTAATCTATATTATTATTACTATTATGTAGGTGGTAAAACCATACATTGCACTGAAGAGGTACTCACCCCACTTTGAGAAGGCTCAAACTTGGTATTCCGTTTAGGTACTGCCATCGCACCTGGCACGAAAGTTTCGGGCAAAATACAAAATCCTGGTTTTTTTTTTTTTTTTTAGTTTTTTGAGATTTTCTCAAAAACGACTTCAACGATTTTCTTTAAACTTCGTATACTATCTACACAATAAATACCTATCATTTATTTGAAAAATTTTGCCGGGAAAATTGATTTTTTGGGGGGGTTTGGTAATATATTAGAATTAAGCTTTCCTGTCAATTACCACTTCAGTACTACGTATGGTTTGCTAACTATATAATATTAATTATATATTAGAATTTTTTCGAAAACCACTATAACGATTTCCTGTAAACTTGTAATGCTAAATACCCCCAAGGGTTTAGACCCATCACTTTTATTTTTTTTCCCCAAAAAATTGATTTCAGGTAGTTCTGCGGAATTTGGGACGTTAAATTTCAAATGTGTTTGTTCACTATAACTGTCGTAATCATTCTCTACCTGCTCGGTTGGTAGATTGGCACTTGGCCCCTCAGCGCCTGTATATATATATGTTAAAACAAATGATCAAATTTAGAATTTAAATAAAATCTGACATTTTAAATAAATATATTATAACTGTCATAAGTCATGCAAGGTAGGGGATACACATATTAAAGGTCAGACGTATTTTTTTAGACTTGGAGACATTTGACTCTTAAATACATACTTTAGAGACCAATCATTTTTTTTGCAGGAGAGAGATATCCTGCAGTCTGTTTCTTTACTAAGATTTTATTTTTCTAAAAGATTTTATTTCACCTAAATAAATTGCTTCGATGGGCCATTCTAACTTCTTCAATTAAGAAAATTTTCTAGCATTACTTAGGAGTACCGTTTTTTCCTGACTAAGTTTAGAATATTTGCCCAGCATTGTCCAACATTTGTTGTAATCCATTTTTAGATTTGGCAATCAAGATAATATCATCTGCAAAACGCAATTACTAATATTAACGCCATTTATTTTTAAAACCTTTATCTTGCCAGTGGAGATTTCTAAACACTTGTTCCAAGATGCAGTTGAATAAATTTGGCGAAAGGGGGTCGCCCTGTCTCACACCTCTTTGTAATGGAAAATAAGGGCCCGGCTGTATCTAATATTACTATTGCCCCTTACTATTGTCGTCATACCAATAATTTAAATCATAAATTCTCTTTTGATTTTTGTTATATATTTTTTTAAAAGAAAAGTAATAAAAGGCTTTATTATTATTATTATATCACTCTTTTAAGAGAAGTACTAGAAAGTCGTGTGAGTGTTTCACACTAAATTTATTTGTGAACCAATAACATTAATTGTTAGTTCAGTTCTGTGTAAATTGAAATAGGCGGATTTATTTTTACAAAGCTTTTAAGAATATTATTTATATCTTATATAACGAACGATTGATCATGAATATGTAATGAGAGTAGTGTTTAAACTTTTTGTATATTATTTTCTGTTAAACTTTAATGAATAATGTTAGCAAAATTTTCGATTCTTAAATTTATAGTTGTTTTATTTAAGAAATATGGTTGTACTATTTCTAGGGGATGTTAGAGGTTGTTAAATTTGATATAAGACCTTGTATTTTACTTGATAGGGAGGGCCTTTAATCCGCTAAAAGCTGATGTTTCTCATCCTAGTGGTCGGCTAGCTGCCCTACACCTACTTAAATAAATAAAAACACATGGTATATTATTAGTTCCTAAATTGGGGCATTTTTTAACCCCATTTTTCTTTCTTCCATGAAAGCTTTTATCTCATTTTAATTAAAACGAAATTTTTTCCTTGGGCTTTTTTTTTTTTTTTGAAATTAAGTTTAAATTAAGTTTTCATATTTCCTTGAACTGTTTAATACATAAACCAAATTTTCATATTTATATTTAAATAATTATTACATTTACAGCTCTTAGAGGGATTGTTGCGATCCTGTCAAATTTTCTATATCGGGTTTTACTGGAAATGCAAATATTGAGGTCCTTGGAGTCCAAAAAAGTGGTTTTTAGGAATTGATGTGTGTAGATGTTTTCCGAGTAAATTTATTTAAGGAGATTTTGGGGAGGGGGGTGATTAATATTCTTTTTAGGGTACCTTTTCAATTTATTATACCACTTTATATAATATTAAGTAGAATTAAATGTATTGCCAAAATTCCGAATTTAGTGAAAATATCCGGTATTTTATCCGTCGTAGCATGCATATTCTTTTTGTTCCTGACCGCTTTCGGATTTGCATCCATCGTCAGAGCAAATTCACCAAGTTCGTGTAGAGAGAGATTCATTTCAACGCAGTGTTTCGGTTACACTTAAACTTGTTGGTTTGTTGGTTGTGTATATGTGCGGGAGATTATAAGATTATGTTACTGTGTTCTGTGTGTGTTTAATGACAAAATGGAATTATTATAAATTATGATTATATATTAGAAAAGTAGTGGATAATGAATAGCATGTTTTGAAGGATACTTCATAACTAAATATGAATAATCAGAATTTGCATCATAATTTATAATAATTCCATTTTCTCATTAAACATACACACACACACACACACACACACACACACACACACACACACACGCACACACACACATAGTAATATAACCTTATAACCTCCCGCACATATATACAACAAATAAACCAACAAGTGTGAGTGTAACAGAAACATTACATTGATGTGAACTCTCTACCCGAACTTGGTGCATTGGCTCTGACGGTGGATGAAAATCTGAAATCGGTCAGGATCAAAAGGAATACGCATGCTATGACGGATAAAATACCGAATGTTATCCGGCACTGCGTACCCATCCACATATTTAATGAAAATATGTTGACCGAAGGTACGTTTTTTACTGAACAGTTTTTTCAGATGTCAACGATTTTCTCTATAAAGATACGGTTTCATTAAACTTGGACTTTGGCTCCATTTAATCGATATAGGAAAATAGTGGGAAGTACAAACTTGAATCGTTATCTGTGGACTATACAGTAAGGTTTGAACAAAATCAGTCAACCGGAAGTACCATTTTATTGCGTGGATTTAAATTTTGTACTCGTATACACACTACAAACATATGGATCATATTAAGATATTCATTTGAAATTTTATTACCCTGTAATCAGACTGCCGGTTGGTCTAAACGTTTAAATAGTTTAATTATAATTGTGTCCCTCTGTTTGTTCTATTCACGTGTGTACTGTCTATTCTCAACATTCACTTCTATCCCCCTACTACCTTTATTAATTGAAATTTTGAAATTTTATGAGATGTCCAAAATTTGTTCGTATACGAGTTTATTTGGATTGAAAAATGTTCGTTATTCATTACATTCTTTTGATTCCTTTTGAGACTTTTCTAATGTTAATGAAATTTCTTCTCAAAGAAGCTCAAAGGAGCTATATCCACCTTATTGATTTTATTTTCTTTCATTCACTTCTTGATAAAATGGCAGTATACCCTAGTACAATGAATTCAAATTGTTAAAAAATAAATAGACGTAGAAAAGAAATAAAATAAGAACTTTAGGAAATGAAAGCATTGAACCATAATTTTGACAATAAAATATTAATGATTAATGAAGTATAGATATAAAATTTCAATGATATTATATTGTTTGTCGAAACATTAATTCGTTTTGTTAAAAAAGAAAAAACACAAACTATACTATCTTTTACAAAACACTCACAATTTGTATATTTCATTATTCTTCCATATTTTAACTGTTTTTATTTCTTTCTATAGTAATTTTTTCTTAAAGCAGGTTCTTCATTAAATTCTTGTAATGATGGTTTGTTTGTTCGTCATATTTGCATATTTTTTTTTCATACCAAAATAAATAAATATTAAATGCGGTTTCCTTTTGAATATTTTATGGTTATTTATTCTTAGTTATTACATTTTTCTATTTCTAACAAAACTTTTAAATATATTCACTTCACTAAAAAAAAAAAAAAAAAAAATTCTTAGGAACTTTAGTTTGTTAATAGTTTCGTTTAATGCTTTCCTTTTTTGAATGGGTGGTACACAAACTTTCTGTTGCTTTTACATTTCACTGAATTGTTAAAAACACAAAAAAAAAAGTTTTTGTATTTATAGTTTACCCGTTAACATATTTTTTTTAATTTTTAACAAATTTGTAAACTAACTGCTTTATGAAATGTATAGTATTGAGTTATGAAACAGTTTATTATTTTCATTTCAACAACATTTAATTTACTTTATTTAACTGTGGCAGCGCTTAAAGAAGTTATAATGAAGTCAAAGTTGAGCACAATATTAAATGGCGTAAAGGAACTGTACTGGAATGTTAGTTTAAGTAGCCCACAACAAGATCTTAAAAGATAGGATGCTGAGGAACCATTTTTCTTTCTTCTTTCCGGCAACATTCTACATTTACTGTCCAAGTCGTTAAGTAAGTGTAGTATTTTTTAGCTTTAGGTTTACAGCAAGTTTATCCCAGCATTTATAATAGTTGTGCATAAAATAGGCAGTTTTTAGTATCATTCACTATAGACTTATACTCAGTTAGTCTCTTGGGGCCTTCTTGATGTTATTTTGTTTTGTAAGCTAGTCAATAAGTAGGTCATTTGCTTAAAAAAGCCCAGAATTTCAGGTGTTCGCAAACAGGGGTCAATACGCGGTTTTCGTGTAATTTATAATTAAAATAAATTAACTTTTCAATGTATTGCATGTATTTTTTATTGAACTTCACTTAATTCAAAATCATTCAAAAATAGGTTTTAGATTATTTTAATATATTATATGTTGAGAAATAAAGGTATTATAAATCGACATCGAAATGAAACGTAATCAATAAATGTAAGGAATAAACTCCATTAATGATAAAACTTTTATTATGGTTCTTTGTAATGTACCAGTTATATCTAAATAAATGTTTCTGTTTAACAGAATATTTTTTTTACACTGTTAATTAAATGCATTATGTAAATTTAGTCACAAACGCGCCCAGCTTAATAATATCGCACTAATAATCGAGTTACTCTTTTGGTTAAAGTGAGTGACTCATAATACTTTGTTTCACTTGGCCAGTTTCTATGGAAACATTATTTTCATTTTAAAATTTCGCCAATATTTCTATGTTAATACGTTAACTTGTTTTTTATAGTAAGTAGTATTGCAATTATTGTGTTGTATTTTAGTGTGTAATAACTACAAGGTAATGATAAAAATGGAATATTATCAATAATTACCGTGTTTAATATTGATGCTATGCAGACATCTGGTTTGATAGTGTTGCTGACCTGATTATAACGCTTCTTGAGGTAGTGTAAAGCTAGTCATCCTGTGTGGTACGATGTACGCCAGATTATGAATGGGACTGTTTGCCTACAGTACAAAGCACAACCCCTTTAGTCGGCCGTCTGTTCGTCGCCGGCTATATTCCCAGTCTGTAAAAACCCCTCCTTGCTACAACTAAAACCATCTCAGTATATCGATTGTAGTACAGTTAACCGTCCCCCGCCAAAGTTGCCGCCGCCTCAGTGCCGCCTCTCTCAGTAGTTCACCGGTCCCATACTTTAGTATATCTCGGACGGCCCCGCACAGTACCTCACCCCGCACGTTTTTTGTTTGAGTTTCTTATTTTTTATTTTTTGTATTCACGTCGTTCGTCTCTGCAGTGTTACTACTCCATATACAGTTTGGTAACAGGTATGTGGTGTTGTTCCAAGTCGCCAAACTCCAGTGATCCATTTCATACTATTATAGATAATGGTATGTGACTATCTATTTACAATTTATTATTCTAGTTTAATATATCTACTTTATTTTTTCAAATTCATCTCAATTAATTTAAACAGGAAAATTTGAAAAGCCTTGTTCTTTGTTTCCATTCTATATTTTACTGTATTTTATAGTATTTATTTAAGCAAAACATAATTGATATTTACTTCTTTTTATGATTTACTTTTACTTATTATGATGAAATAATTTTAAATGCCTATCAAATCTTCCTTACTAGCTCATAACTAGTTAACATTTTCCGAAAGTTTCATCTTATGAAATAGCACTTTTAGTTTATTGTATACTAAATACATTTATAATTAATAACAGATGTGACCAATCAATAAAATTAAGTAATGGAATTCACATAGATAACTTTTTAAATTATTATATAGGTTATTTTCACTTGTCAAGAAGGTAGTAGTGTTGTAACCTACCTTTTTGGTTATTGACTGCTCGCACGTGCTTAATAGTTAGCAGTTAGAATGAAGTTAGTTACTAGTCTCTCTGTGCATATAAGAAATATCTCCCTCATATGAGGTTCGGTTTTATTTACTACTTTTTATAATTAATAGTATTTGTTTTTTTATTCTATAGATGCTATCAGTAGATAAGTAATTAACATTCTCTAATTATCCCCACTACTCTATATCTGCAACTTGGTTATTGCTCATACGGATCGTAAGTTAAAATAACATAGAGTGAGATATTGGAAATTTACTAAACTAGACTTATCTAAAATTTACCCCATTTTTCATATTAGAATGTTTGCTATAACTCTGTTATTTCAAGTTAATTCCAAATATTCAAAACCAAGTTTCTTTTGAATCCATTATCCATGTTCACTTGGATAATATGGACAATGTCAGCCAGACAATTTTTTTCAATATTATTTGTTTCCAACTTCATATTTTGTGATTATTCTATTAGGTATATATTATTTTTTAAAAAAACAAAAAACTTTGATGTTGTATTAAGCAATTTTCTATAATTTAAATGTTACTTTTCATTGTATGGCGGTTTATTATATAAGTAATAGAGATTGCAGCATTTGTTGAAAACATTAGCCCAGTTTATTGATCTTACACAAATTTAGTACAAAAATTATTTTTCTTATTGCAACTTTATTGTAATCATTACTTGTCTTTGTTTTATTATTTATTTATTTTATTTTATTTATTAACGTTTAATGAACAGGAATATTTTTACATACGTTTATATACACAATAATTTAACATTATTATTGCTTTGGATATTATCCGTGAGCAGAGTTGCAAATGTGAACTTACATTTTAAGAATCAATTAGCAGTTTTTTATAAATTATAATAATATATAAATATAATAATTAAAAATAATAATAAAAAACAAGAGAAAATACTTATTAAAGAAAAAAATTCTTTAACTAATAGAGATCTATAATATAATGCCTCTTTCAAAAATCTGACTAAGGCAGTCCAGTTTTGGCCGTTCAGAAGATTTAGCAATTCATTTTCCGATAGACAATATTTATTAAAATATCTATATCTGTATGGCTTCAATATGGGACAGATGGCGATCAAGTACTTTAATTTTCTATTTCTCTGGAGTTACAGAGAGAACAGAGCTGACATTCTTCAGGCCTAAATGGTCTATAATTTAAATTTAAACGCTCACACCGAGCCTTCAGTATTAGCTTAACCTCATTTAATGGCCAACAATCTATATAACTAGAACTATTATAATCTAACAAGGGATATAATCCATGCGAACACCTTGCCTTGCATTTACCTCCGCATTAGATCTTTCTTCTCGGTTTATGTTAACAATTAGTTCCACCTATACTAGATTCCCAAACTGTCACTATAGTGTCACCATCTGCCTCCGTATTAATATTATATTGATTACATAAATTTTTCCAAATTTGACACCACTATAAATTTCTTTTAATTACTTCTGTTGCAACAATTCGTGGCAGTCTGAAATTAGGCAATTTTAAAACATTTGCTACATAATTTAAATGAAGTTTTAAAGTATACAAGTACATACTGGAAATCTTCAATTCCAAATTTAAAATATAGTTTGGCGCATTGCTTGGAAGCACAAATAATTTTTTAAAGAAGAATCTTGTTCGTACTTATTATACCCCCAAACTTAGGCGGCATAGCACATGACAGCCCTCGATACTGCATTAAACACCTTCACCTTGGAGGAAAGAGGTACCTTACTGTTACAAAACACTTTCTTCTTTGTTTTATTATTATTATTATTATTATTATTATTATTATTATTATTATTATTATTATTATTACTATTATTATTATTATTATTTGTATCTACGTTTTTAAATAAGAGCTTCTTCTTAGTTTGTATTTTTACCCATAATTGAAATGTAACTCGTGAAACATAAATCATCTTTCATTGATTACTAAAACTGCAAAAATAGTTCTTATATTTAACAAATAGAAACCTTAAATGAATTTGCTTTTTAAATAAACATCTTAGCTATTATATTTCCTTTACAAATGTTGACATTCCTTTAGGGGATTTTCAGTGACTAGATAAAACTGAATATTCTCAGAATTTATAGTTTGCTGGCCTAATTTCCATTTTATTCCACATATTTATTATTAATATTGTTTTATTGATTATTCTTGGACATTACTTTCTACTTAATTAATTAATCAGCATAAATAAAGCAAATTGTTTAATTAGCTTTATAGTTAGTATAGCTTTTTAGTTAATCCTGTTATATTTTTTTTTTAATAATAAATTCATGGATAATAATAAAAATAAAATTAACATCCCTTGATTATTATGATCGGTCCAGTGGCCCCTTCCATTTAACTAATAAACTTTTTATTTATTTATAATTATCTTCTTTTGTCTTCAAACCCCTTTTCAGTAACGGTTCGTTTAATTGAAAAAAATATTACTTATTAACATTAATAGAGCGCTTATTGTTTTTTTGTTTCAATTTTTTAACGTTTTTATTATTCAAATTATTAATTTTATTTTCCTTTCCCTTACTGCTGGTTTTATTTTCTTTTTGGTTTTTATATTTCCGCTGCTTGTTATTTATTTGGCCATTAGGCTATTGTCGTTGAATTAAAGAATTTTTTTTTGGCTCATGACCGCCAATATTGATATATTGCTATTATTATGTAATTTTGAATGAAATTTATCAAGTGAAATTGAGAAATAAAACTAAATAATTAAGGTTTTGTGAATGTTAACTCTTGTTACATTTAATTTGTTCCATAAAATAGGTTTTTATTTTGAAATGGAAAACTTTTGTGCCTTTTTGTATGGATTGGTTTCATAACTGGAATTAATCTTTTTACTTTCTCTTACTGTTTAGTAAGAGGAAGTATTGTAATGTTTCAAATTTTGGATATCGAGTTTTCACCGGAAATAAACATTTTGAAATCTCCTAGGTCCAAAAAAGTGGCTTATAGTCATTGGTGTTGTGCGTGTGTGTTGGAAAATAGAAAATCGTATTATAAGAAACTTAATCTTTCGTACCAGGAGACCTGAGAATAAACTTTTCTTAAAAAAAAATCGTTCAACCGGAAGTGCCCCTTTACTGACTGGTTTTTTCGTTTTGTTTGTTTCACGTTTTTCTCTAAAATTGCTCCAACGATTTTCTTTAAACTCGAAATAAGTGAACTACACATATAAAGAGCTACAACTTTTATTTGTAACATTTATACTGGTAAAGTCATTTAAGGGGCTTTTTAGGCGAGGGATGAGGTTAGCTTTTCCTTTAAAGTGCTATCTTAGTTGATTATATACAATTCTACCGTCTAAATAGAATTAATTAAGAAATAAATAGATTGCCAAAATTCCGAATTACAAGAAAATGAAAACCGTATGTGCATTTTTACTGAACAGTTTTTTTAGTTTTCACGATTTTTTTTTCATAAAAACATCGACGAATTTATTAAATTTGGTATACTAACTAGACAGTTTGTCAGTTACAATTAGTTTACATTGTCATTTTTGCAGCTGGTCCTGTTATGTCAATGTGTTTATTGTTTGCTATTTCACATGAAATAAGCTGGGCCGGAATCAAATGAAACTTCATTCTTTTCTTGTTTTCATTTAAGCTCGTCAACATTTGCGCCCGCAGCCTTCCCAGTGCAATGCCGACTTCCAGACAGTCTTCTCTCGTTACGGACAACTCTGTCCATTGCCGGACAGTGAACTGTAGAGGCTCCTAGGAAGACGTGCTAACCACTTAGCTTATTCCCTCTCCTTATTCTTTTGTTAAAACTTGAGATATCTAAGTTGAAATAATAGCCCCGAAGACCGCATTCAAAGTATTGAATAGTAAGGAGGTACTTATGACAGCATAGATTAAATGCGGAGTGATGCTCCTTTAATGTTGATAATGGAGTATAAGTTAATTAAAACAAAAATTTGGTTTCTATAATAATTATGGGAAAAATGAAGGAAGGACATTGAATGGGACATTGATATTCCTTCCGTGATGTAATAACGTCGTTCATTGTGCTACAAAATAATATTTTGGTAGTGATGGGGGTTGGGGGGTTGGTTTTATTTATTTCATCAATCATTCCCTGTATATCAATGTTTTTTTTTTTCTCCTTCTTGCTAATAAATATTGTTTTCTTTTTTTCGTAAAATCTGATATTTGATCCAATGGAAATAAAGTTAACCTTCCTTGAACTACTGGAATTTAATCATATATAAGTCGAGGTTTATTAAAGCTGGTGACCTCTCACGCACGCATATTCTTCAACCATTAATCAAGGGAGAGTTTGGCGGTATTGATCTCTCTAAAAGGCTAGAGAATTTTATTAAAATCTCAAATATAATAAAACATTTTTTTTTTAAATTTTAAATGGTAATAAAATGAATTGGACATTTTTCTGTTACTTTTTTTTTGCTTTCTCTAAATCCTGGTGAGAGGAGATAAGTACTGCGATCATGTGTAATTATCGAAATTGAGTATTCACCGGAAATACATGCTTTTGAAGTCCCCTTATCTATTTACATTTTATTATTATGTATTTAATTAATATCTCCTTTATTTCCTCCAATTTATATATCTTATTGAATTTAGACAGTAGAATATGAGGAAGTGTGTGTGTGTTTAGTCTGATCAAAATATCTCAAAAACAAAAAGGAACCTCAAACTTGGTATTCCACATTTTGTCAAAATCTATCGCCCAGAAGTGCGATTTACTGATTTTCTTTTTTTTTTTTGTAGTTTTTTACTTTCTCTTACTCCTCTTAGAGGAAGTATTGTAATCGTATCAAATTTTCGATATCGACTTTTCACCGGAAATATCCGTTTTGAGGTCCCCTGAGTCCAAAAAAGTGGTTTTTCGCAAATGTTTTGTGTGTGTGTGTGTGTGTGTGTATGTATGTATGTATGTATGTATGTGAACAGTATAGCTCAAAAACGAGAAACCGTAGAAAGTTCAAACGTGATATTCCGTTTAGTTATCACCATGGGATCTGACAGTATGTTATCTGTTTTATATCGATTTTCTTTAAACTTGATATATCAACTACACATTCAAAGAGCTACAATAGTTATTTGAAACATTTTTCCGGGAAAATTCATTTAAGGGCACTTTTGGAGGAGTGGTGGGGTTGGTTTTTTTATCTAAATTGCTATTTCAGTTTATTATACAATACTGTCATCTAGATAATGTTAATTAGAACTAAATATGTTGTTGAAATGCCGAGTTTGAAAAAAAAATCGGATGAGTGGATGTTCCGTTTACTGTACCACTTTACTAAATAATTTTTTCACTTTTTTGCGAATTTCTCAAAAATGGCTTCAACGATTTTCTTGAAACTTCTCATATATTATGGGGTTATGTTTTTCTCTAAAGTGCTATCATGGTTGATAAAGTATAATTGGATGGTCGATTATAGAATTCTATCATCCCAACTAACTTAATTAGAAATAAATAGATGCCAAAATTCCGAGTTTCAAGAAAATTAGTAAACCGGAAGTGCGCTTTTACTGAACAGTTTTTCAGTTTTCGTCGAATTTCATTAAATTTGGTACACAAACTAAAATTTGTCAATTATAATTTTGAGAGCTGGAGTAAGAGAAAGTTGTGTGAGTGTTTCACACTAGATTTTTGTGATTTTATCGAAAACAGCTCCAACGATTTTCTTTAAACTTCGTATACTATCTACACACATAAATACCTTTGTCTTTTACTGGTAACATTTTCCCAAGAAAATGGATTTTTAGGGGGTTCTGTTAAAACAATAGCGTTAAGCTTTCCTGTAAAGTACTATTTCAGAACAATGTATGGTTCTACTACCGATATATTATTGATCTTCTTCTTCTTCTTCTTCTTCTTCTTCTTAGTCTGTACCTCTTATACCACTAAAGCGATGTCGAAGCCTATGTATTATTAATATATATTAAAAGATTTGGTAGAATTCCCAATTTAAAGAAAGATCGGTTACCCGGAAGTACGACTTTACAGAAGAAGTTTTTTAAGATTTTTTCGAATACGACTGAAACGATTTTCTTTAAACTTGGAATGCTAATTGCACAGATATAAACCCATTACTTTTATTTGTAACATTTTAAATTAAATATTTGTTTTAACATTTTAAAATCAGTAAATATCAGAAAACAGAATATAATTTTGTATAACTTTAATTTAATGATGTAAAATCTGTTGTTAACTCTCCTCCATTTCTTTTCGTTGGACAATGTCTTAGAGGTTATCATACATGTCTTACCAGTTTTTATATATATTTTTTTTAAATAGATTTAACTGTTGTAGAAAAATATCTAATGCTCAAGCGAGAGTGAAATGCGTATCTAACTCTCATCTAGTTACCACATATGGTTGCGCTCTTATGAGCAAATCTAAACTCAAGCGTATAAAACATTTATTGTTAAATAAATTACTATTATTATCAGTTAAGTATTGAAATAAAGCTCTGATATAAATCCATTTCTGATAATCGAATTTGATATTTGACAGCACGTGAAGTAGATCTCATTTCCACTTATCAATGATTCAGTTCTTATTCGCTTCATATATTAATTGAAAATGAACATTAAAAACAATTTGAAGCAAAAAAAAATTAAAAAACTCTTTATTAAATAATTTTAATGCAGGCGCAATGAACTCAATTGTATATATATATAGGAACAACTGCCGAGTTCATTGCGCCTGCATTAAAATTATTTAATAAAACAATAAAATATATATATAAAACAATATCGTGTTAAATTGATGGAACAAAGAATATCATGTTAGATTGATAGAACAAGAGAGAAATGTTGGAAATTCCGAAAAAGATTTTTTTTTTTACATTACCTTTGCTTTGTGGGCAGGTGCTGAATCTTGCTCAAGCAATGAGCATTTGAAGAAGGGCTTTTATTTAGATGTTTTACAACATTTCTAAATTATCTTGGTAATTCTTTGTGAAAGTTTTGGCAAATTTTTTCACAAAAATGTATTTCGGTGAATTGTTCGCTGTTAGCTCACTATCCAAACCAACCCGTAACGGAGCTCGGATAATGCCCTCTTTCAAATCTACCAATCACTTTCTGTGCTTCTCGCGAGCTGAGGTCATATACCCTATCAGTGGTTAAATTTTGTCATATGTAGAAAATTTTGTCGTCAGTGAAGATCGTGTACATAATGTGCAACAGAAACTTAGGTCTGTCTTGTGTTTTCAGTATAAGTGATTCTCCGAAAAACGTCCATTTCCTGGTCGCTTACTATCAGTCTCGTCACGCATCTTTCTGAAATAGTCATCTCGCGAAGTATGATTTTATTTTTGTTATTTCCTAAGAGGGTTTCTTTTTCATACAGCTTTTTCTTCGTATGAACTATACGAAGACGACCGGAACGGGGATGGTCGCTGAAATAATGGGT
Source organism: Triatoma infestans (assembly GCA_011037195.1). Taxonomy (NCBI): domain Eukaryota; kingdom Metazoa; phylum Arthropoda; class Insecta; order Hemiptera; family Reduviidae; genus Triatoma; species Triatoma infestans. The sequence continues at coordinate 173,989 of JAAEAF010000849.1, forward strand.
TTCGCGCTACCTCTTAATAGTACCTGTAAACAAATACACCCTAACGCCCTGAAGATGAAGTGTTTTCAGAATCTGAGAAGTTGAAATGCCCAGCTTGTGAAGAGCTGGTACAGCATTACGGTTTTTTTGTTAACGCAATGTTCATACTGACTAGCATTTAGTAAAACCTTTACTAATAAAGTACAAATTGTAAGTAACTAGTTAGATAACAATATAATACCTATATACAATTTAACTTTTGTAATCTTCGATTGAACTATTGTATCAGTTTTTATGTATGGCAGGAATACGCACAATTCCTGCCATCTATATTAGGTCTAATATACATTTAAAAGTTTGTCATTTAACAAATTAACAAATTACAATTGCAATAATTCAGTAAAGGCACTTTCTGCCTTGACTCATGAGTCAAGTTTAGTTGCCCGATTTTAGTTGATCAGTAAAAGTTGAATGCGACTTGAATCAGTTTTGGTTCATACGTTTCAACTGAAATCGATCAAACCGTTTCAATAACGACACGGAGCACTCTATGAGTTGAAAGCAAACTGAGAGGCCAATTGGGCGATCCGGCCACTTGTCAATACTTGAAAGATGGCGGGTTCAACTGAAAGAGGTTCATACTTGAACGATAAAGTTTGACCCGGTCAAACTTTTGTTGATCCACTAACAAGTTGATCAACTTTATTGAAACAAAAGGTTCTCACTGGGTTTTTCGTTTAACTTCTGTTGATCAACTAAAATCGGTCAACTAAACTTGACTCGTGAGAACGCGCCTTAAGAGAAACTTGCGTATTTCACATCATATTACTTTTTTTTAAATAAGGATCAATTTTATCCGACAACCTTTCGATAATTCCATTCATTGAGTCAGCTAATTTACATATATATAAGGGATCAGCATCATAATTATAAATTATAATGCTAATAAAAATTAGGTAATTAGTTTATACTAGAGATTAGTGTTAATTAATTTTTTTTGCATTATATTTTAATCTGGAAAAACTGTTAATGCATATTTATATGTATATTGCCTTTCTAGATGCATTCAGTAATTACTTTAATGTATTGTACTCATTGTTCGTTCTATTTGCCTTTCTAATTAATTGTTATTGTTTCTTTGCGTCAAAAAACAAGTACTTATCATTATTTGCTAATTATTACTTCCTACATAATTATAAAGTAATTGTATAAGTTACTATGTAGCTTCTTTTTTTTTTATTGCTCATTAAATGTATTAATTTTTTTTGTGTAGATTATTTAATTTGGATTGAGGATGATTTAGTTTTGTGATGTTTATTTTCATTGTTTGATAATAGGCTATCTAATACTCATTTTAAAAGAAGGAAAAGGATCGTGAGTTTCGGTCTTTTTTTGAAAAAAATAAAAAAAACAAATTCTTGCCAACTTTTTTTTTTATTTTTTTCAAAAAAAGACCGAAACTCACGATCCTTTTCCTTCATACAAGCAACGGTCGAGAAGAATCTTCCACTCATTTTAAAACCACATTTTGATTCTAGATTTTTTTTTTCCATCTTTCTCTGTTTGCTCCCAGCTTTCTTTCATTTTATAGTTCTCATAGGGCTTCCTTTGATTCAGAAACTAATAGAAAACTCGATCTTGCGCCCTCTTACAATTTTTTGGGGGTTATTACTCACATAATTTAGCCTCTTTTCCTTACTGTAATTATCTTTTCAATCAACTGTACCCTTCTTTTCTACTTTCTGGAGAAAATAGCTAAAATATTCATGCATTCTCTTTGTTATATTTGATTTTCTTTTCATTCAAAAAGGACAATTTCTTCTCCTCCTCCATTATTGGTCATTTCAGGCAGTTTTTCGTTTGTAATCTTTAGCTAGAAATCTTAGTTAAGGTTATTATCAGTATACACAATTATCAGTGTGAGGTCGACTTTGTGACAGTATCACTACATTTTTGCACTGTATATTATTTGCCCGTCTGAAATTTAGATCCTATCTATCATGCATGGTCTCTACATATTTTCATGGTTTTTATTAGCTTTGAAAGCATGAAATGTCTTTAACGACTCACTGGGGGGGGGGGGGCATACTTCTTAAATACTTGAATAAGTTTCAGTGAAGTGGTATATTTTCGATATTTTGTAGAACTAAACATCTCATTGTTTGTATGTGTGTACTTGGCGGGGTTTATGAAACTAAAAATCCCAGAAAGCTCAAAACCCCCTTAAGTAGTTACCTCATCTAACTACCTAATTCCTTACTTACTGTAGTTGCGACTTTACTGGATGATTTTGCCACTTTTTCTTGAAAACTGCTACAATGATTTTCTTTAAAGCATCATAGATTATCAAAACATAATAATGGCTATCACTTTTATTTGAAATGTTTTTCCCTGCAGAATTAATTTTGGGAGGTTGTGCAAAGCTGCAATCTAAAAAGATTTTCTTAAGTTCAATAAAATGTATCATACTGCTACTTAGAATTATTGGTAGAATCCGAAATTTTAATATAATCGGTTTTTTTTTTTTTTTTTTTATATTGGCATACTTATTGTACGATAGAAATCTTTCACTTTTGTTTGTAACAATTTTTGCGGAGAATTCTAAGGATTTGTGACATTAGATTTCAATGTGTTTCTGTTTGGCATGAAAACGCTGCCTTCTGGACTACAGGGTAATCATATTCTTAACTGCTTAATGCAGAGAAATATAACATGAACCACTAAAACCACTAATTTTTTGTCAGGGTAGCATTGTGTGGAATTTGCAAGTTAGAAAAAAATTTGTCAATATTAGAATCGTACTAATACTGCCATAAGAGATAGTTATGTGAGTGTTTCACACCAGATTTTTTTTTTTTTCTCTTTCTTTTTACATTAAGCATAAAATGAAGATTATGCACATTTTTCTTGATATAAGAGGCGCGCATTCATCTAGGAATGTACTAACGAAATCACTTTTATTATCAAGGAATTTATTATAAGTATTAAATTTTAATTACAGTTAAAAAATTCTTATTAAAGAGGGCTCTAATATAACACTGTTACTAATTATTATTTTATTACATGCCATTTAAAAAGTAACATTTACACCTGTTACAAGTATAACAATAGTAAATTTTGTAATTGTGGACAAATAAACAAAACTGAATGGAAAAGTGATTCAGTAATGTCATTCCAGTTGTACTTTATTTAGTGATCATGAGGTTACTGATGTTTTAATCGTCGAGTAGAATTTGTAGGATTAATGTAGGTAGGAAGTTCACGGACAATAGGATTAACATGAGAGGATAAACGGTTAGGAAATTTGTTGTATTGGAATGGGACGTAATATTTAAATCTGTATGGATTGTATGCTTGGACACAAGAAAGGAGCCGAAGCGATTTTGCGGAGGATTTTGGATTGGAGGGTTTGGATACGGTTATAGTTAGATCGTTTGGTTGAACCTCACATTTCTGCATGGCATGTCCAAATAGATTTAAGTATGACTTTATAAATTAGCCGTTTGTTGATAAGTGTTAATCGCATCTGCATTCTGTAACGTTGAAGTAGTGCCAGTCGTTTAAATCTGGTATGTGAATTCCGGGTGAGGCGTCGATCCAAATATAGTTCTTTTACTTTTTATACTGAGTATAAGGAAACAGTGTTTTTATAAATTGGAGTGATTCTTCGGGCAGTGAAAGGAGCTTGTTATTAAGGACTGGAGTCTGAAATGGTATGCCCAGATAGTTGTTGGGACGATCAATGGTCACGAAAGCATTCCTGGGAACATTAAGCAGCACCCGGTCGCGGGTACGTCCTAAGACTCGCTAGCTAGATAACTTGAGGAAAGACTTAGGAAAGACCGGAACGAGTGCCCTTTTGGTGTATGACAGGGCGCAATGGTCTAATCAAATTGAGCAGGCCATGGACCGTCTCGATCTATAGTGCCATAGGAAGAAGAAGAAGAATCGTCCTACAATAAACTCCTACCACTGCTCATATTATTTTAACTACGTTTCCTTCCCTCGAAGTCAAACTGCGATGTACAGACTCACCAGAGCTTGCCCTTCAAGTTCATCATTTTGTCAAATAACTTCTTGATTGTAAGGAGTTCATTGGCAAGTCTTACATCAATTTGATGTTCTTATGCCAAATTTTATTTAATGCAGAGGAATTACGTAATGAATACTTAGTTACTTAATATTTTTCAGAGGTGACTCATCAATAATCTAAAATTGACAAGAGAAAATATAGTTATTTTAAGAGAAATTTAATTTCCATGTATTGGAGAGTAATAAGGAAGGAAATAAAATAAGTTACTATAGTTACTAGAACATATTACGTAGTTTCAATTTATTACTATCATTATATTTAAAGATTCATTTAAAACACATTAAAAACTTATAATAAACTAAATAATAGATTTAATGTGAAATGTGTTAAAGAAAGATAGATTCTCTCACCCTTCTGTACCTTTAGCTCATTTACATCTCCCAATACAGTATTTGAACTACTACATTACTATTGTTTATTGTTATTAAATTATTACAGTTTGTTTCAAGGAACACCACTATTCCGCGAAAAACGCTTTGAGAACACACAGTAAGCAGGACATACAGTCATAACATTCAATTTATTTTTTTCAAAATAACTGTTATTAATCTGGAATATAGAAACGTTCAAATATTGATATTATTATTTTGAGAAATATATAGCTAATTTTGTGGTGTATATGTATCTATATAAAGTAGGAGAGATAAATGTTTAAAAAAAACACGGCTAAGAAGAATAGTTTAGAATGAGTTGGCATTAGTTTGGCAAAGGTTAGCAGCCTTAATTTATTTTCGGCGCAGTTTTCTCTCTCTATCTAATATTCTCTTTTTTTTTTGCAACATACAGGAAGCTATTTGAACATATTTTGTCTTTCAGAATATTTTAAAAACCTTCTCTTAAGAATATATTGTCAATATTTTTTTTGTTACATATTGTCTGAATTTTGTTTTAGATATTCTTGAACATTGAAAGCATTTTACCTCTACCATTGTTACCTGCATAACTTAAATACTAACGCTGGGTTCTTGTGTACGGACTGAATTCCACATACTCTAAAGATGACGGGGGCGGGAATTTTCTCTATCCACCCACCCTCCTAGAACTTCATTCTAGACACTAACATCTCGGTATCTCCAAGACACTTACTATTAAACTATCTCCTCTATATATTCAAGGGTGTTATGCATGAAGTTAAACCTTCATTATTAGCCACTTCAGAGAATTGTACTTCAAAGACGACTCCCTTGTTTTCTTCTGTTAACTGTCGGCAAACCTAATTCTGCTGGTCCGGCTTAATATATACCTGTAAATATGTTTTATTTGCACCTGTTTTCACCTCTTACTGCAATTGTGGCAAATTTTGTAATTTGGGTTTAACAGGAAATACATATTTTGATTCAAAGATATTTTCCGTGATAGCCTGCTTGTTTTTGGGTCATCGACCGCTTTCGGGCGTTCGCCCATCATCATCAGGATGTTTGTCAAAACAGTGTCATAACATAGACTTACACATTTAGTTGATACGAGTGTAAGTTGATTTGCTCTGTGCAAATCTATGTTATCACATAGATATCTATATATTTTGGCAAAACATCCTTTCGATGGGCCATAAAAAGAGGGAGGCTATCACGGAAAATATCTCTGATACTTTCCAGCTATGCGGACTCAACCACAACATCATATTTTGAAGCCGTCCTAAGGTCGTAAAAGATCCTTTTTAAAGAAAGATAACTAAACTAGATATATTTCCTACAGGCTTGTAACGAGATATAAGATGTATATATATCTTATGATTTTCTATTGTATTCTGATTTTAAAGTATTAAAATTTCCACCAAATCAAGCATAAATTTTTAAAAAATTATCGTCCGCTCGACTTCATGGTCTCCTTGTTTTCACCATCTGCTCTATGATGACGGTAATCGTTTTGATTAATATTAAATTGGTTGTAATTATTCCAAGGTTGTTGAAAATTCGCAGTTTTGATTTTGAGAAATTTTGAAAGAGAAAAGGGTTTTAAAAAACCAGATTTTTAAAAATGTATTTCCTTCAAGTCACCCAACAAAGACAAAAAAAATGAGCTAAATTAAATTACATAGGCAATCCTTTTAGGAGTTAAATCTTTCTTTCTATCAAGTACGTTTTCAAAAATATCAATAAAAAACTTTTCAGTTTTTGTCCTAAAAAAAAATGGGGATTTATTATGTTCATTGTATCTATATTATATAAACCCCTGACGAATGCATTAATGTCATAATTTAGAAAAAAAAGTAGGAAAAAGCACTTTCTTTCTTAGGGTTTATTATTGTAATTTTCAACACTGTGATTCATCCAATGCAGAGCAAAAGGAAATTCGATAATGATGATTCAAGTCCATTATTTTAGTTTTCTGCATGTACCATTTTGTTGAACACTACCTATAGAATCTTTAATCAGTTTATTGTCATACAATAGAATATAAGTTTTTATTAAATGTAATTTTTATCCTTATAGAAAATGAGATGTCATAGGAAATTGAATATTCATTTCATTTATATAGATAATGTGTTGTTTTCATTCTTAAAGCTGACTCATTTCTTGCATACATATTGCTGCACTAATCATCTTCATTAGTAGTAATAGACTCTCAATCGAAATTATGATCATAAAAGCTTTACTTAATTACATTTTATTATATTGTAATATATTTATAAATATTTGTGCTTTTACATTCACTTACATTGAGAAAATGGAAAAATTGATTTTATGAAGGATGGGAAAGGACAGTTTTTCCCCAGTAGTGTCTCTTTAATATATATTGCACAGGGCATTGTAGGCTGTACTTGCTGATAGCGCAGTATGCCGATTCTGCAAGGTTGAGTAAGAGACCCCGGTGCACATCCTTTGTGAGTGTGCCGGCCTGGCGAGGTCAAGGTTTCTTCAACTGGGCGCAGGCAATCCCGAAGCTATGAGCTTCATGACGGAGCCGCTCTCAGCTTTGCTAGGCCTTATTAGGAGGGAGAAGCTGAGAGATGTGCTGTAATTTCAGGGGATCCACAATAGACGTTTTGTAGGTCGCAGTAGAATGAGCCCCCCCCCCCGCTTTTATTCTATTCTATTCTATTCTACTGTATATTGTATGCTTCCACTTCTCAATTATACTTCAGGAAAATTAAAATGTTGGAAACATATTAGTTTCCCTGACGCATTAGTCTTTGGTGAGAGATTTCAGGGTTCGTTTCCCGTGAGGGCAAAGCTGTGTTGGATCAAGCAACGTGAGAACAAAATGGGAAGCTGCGGTGAGTAGGGAGCTTAGTTAGTGCAGCCCAGATCTAAATGGCGGTGGAAAACGCGAAGTGCTTACTAAATCCTCCCTAGTAAAAAAATCTCCCTTTGGCAACGGCCCTTTCATGGGTTGTTGTGCCAAAGATATTTATTTTATTTTATTAGAACTTATTCCGTTAGATGAAAATTTGAGAAATGCAGGGGGATACACAAAATAGTGCTTTTCTTTTTTTTTTATTATTATTTAGCTTCTAAAGCTTAGTCTTATTGGGTATCCCATTGCATCCACTACTTATATCTACGAATCCCATGCTTCAAATGAAATTCCAGCCGTTCAGTAGGAATTAAATTATATTGCATGATATCGAGGGTTAAATGTAAACTTTTATCGTGGGGAACCTCCCATACTTTTTTGCAGATAACGGCTTTGGCATCATTACTATATATATATATCGTATAATAATATCTTAAATTGTGGATAATTGGTTAATTAGAAGAAAAAAGTAGCACTGATACAATTTCTTTTCTAGGCGTGACAAATTTATGATTATTGGCGCACGGAGTCTTCTCAGTGCTGCACAATATTCCCTCGCCCATATCCGCGTATTGAGCGATAGAGGCTCCTAGGATGAGAAAAAATTTAAGAACTGCACTGCTTCTAACCTCGAACCTGGGAGCTCGGCTTTCAAAATCCAGCGTTCTACAATTTAGATAACGTTGGAAGATAATATTATTTAATGACAAATTGAAAGACCATTGCACTTTTCCCTTGAATTCTCAAATAATTAATTAGTATTCATAAATAAGAAATCAAAGATTGACTTTTCTTTTCTACAAATCACCTTTTGTATGCCTAATTCTGTTATATATAGATATATATAATATATATATAAGATGGATATATAGACTAGAAATAGATTTTCTTCATGTATTATATGGACTTTTCTTCTAAATTAAAAATGTGGTGAAGAAATGATGATGCAATATATTTTTTTTAAAAAAAGTCTTTATTGCCTAAACTTTTGGAGATGTACTTTCTCCATCTTCAGGGACATGTTTATTGAGACATTGTTGCTTGTAATTTTGCCGAAAGCTTGGGCAATAAATAATTTTTTTTTTTTAAAAAAGAACTGCAGCTCAATCTTCACTCCATTTTCAAACTAAGTGAATAGAAGTTAAGTATCTATTGTATTCATTTTATTGCATGAAACTATTTCAGAATGTTAAAAATCGAAACAAGATTTCCTCCTTCAGAATTTTTTTTTTTTAAATATTATCGTAGCGGTATTAATCATAAATTATCCTGCCATAAGCCAGTATATTAAATGAAAGTTTAGCTTTTTATTCTCTGATAAGAAATTATCAGCATAAAGGACTATTAATGGAATTTACATGATATCATCTTAATATTGAATACATGATATCTTAATCATTTCATTAGCAATATATAAAGATAGGTATGTTTGCTACAGGGAATATATATCGACCGTATGGATTGCAATCAATTGAATTCATTGTGCTGCCATATTAACCTACAAACAGTATAATACATAATTCTATTTGTCAGCATTTTTTCATCGTAATTGCTATTATTATTAATATTGATTTTTATTAAAATTATTAATAATATATTGTTGAGCAGATGGTTGGAATCTTCTTAATTTAATTAAACATTTGATCATGTACGATTTTTTTTGTATATATTGACCGAACGTAATATGTGATGACGTTAGTTTATTGTTGATATAGGTGAAAGTTGTCATTTTTGGCAGTTAAATGATTTATGTAGATGTAAAGATTTAATTAGGGCACCTTTGTTTTACGCTTCTAATAGAAATGTTTGATTCTAAAGTGATCACACAATATTTCATTTTTATCTTAATAATTTTATTTACTGGTGGTTCCCTTTGTTTTAGTATTTTATATATCTATCTGTTAATTGATGAACTACAAAATGGCTACAAATAAAAAGAAAAAAAAAGAAATTGATTAACATTGCGTTATATTTAATATTTTTTGAAGCTCGAGGTCTCCAGTTTATAACTGTTGCTTACAATAGATTTATACGTTACTTTTCCAAAACCAGTAACCCTTTAGAGAAGCATTAATTAATTGAAAATCTTTGTCCTGAAGATCCGAGTTTCATTCTAGATGTGTAACCTCTCTTCTTTCAGTTTAGGAGGAATTAAACGTGTTTATATATTTATTATGATTAAATTTTATAGCTCACACAAGATAATACACAAACTTTTATAGATATGACAGTAGCTGCACTAAAATTTCATAGAAACTGCCGCCTCTTTTTTCCCTCTAAATTTGTTTATAAAGACTTTAAATTTATAAACTACTGGGCATTTATTTAATTATTATAAACATTGGGGAAGTTAAAAATAAATATTGTTTAATGATTACTTAACATTTATTGATAGATATTTTTTTTTTTACACAGTTTTTACCTGTAGAAATACTCGTGTTTTCTTTATACGTCAGAGTTTCCGGTAACTCTCTTTGTCACTTATTTATATCTAGTGTGTTAAAAAAAAAAATTGAACCAATAAAAGAAAAAGTAAAATAAAATAAAAAATTAAAATTGATTACAGAGTTGGAGACTGCTTGTAAATTTCTTGTGCTCTTCATGGCGTGACTTACATGACGTGAATAAAGTTTAGGGTAGGTTTGCTGTATTACAGTATACGTATATCCCCACCTTGATTTTGTGACGTAAAAATATGAGTGTGTACAGTTGTTGAACACCATACCGGCTTGTAGCAGCACTGTACAACTGTAACAAGTGGCGCTACCGTCCGGCAAATATCCCACTAACTGAATGATGTAAACGTTGCTATGGTGATCACCAGGTCCAGTCTCTGTTATAACTGTTACATAAATATGGGGCTCACTCCTCTTTATCTCGGTTGATTTATTCCTTTGAAGCTCGATTGAATTAAAGCTTATTTTCTGTCTGAAAAATATTTTCCATTTAAATAAGTACTTAATTTTTCATAATTTGTCTTATCTCTTGGTATTTTTTTTTTATATAGTGCACTCTCGATTATCCGAGCTAATGCTGTGAGGAAGGGCACGGATAATTGATAAGGATAATCCGAACTACCAATTTTTATATGGTTTTAAAATATGCTTATAATACATAAATTTCCAAAGTAATAACAAAATTTATCGATAATTCAAATACCAATTCCATATTCTTCAACTAGCTTTGACGTGGATTTTCCATTTTCGAATCTCCCAATTAACGTTAGTTCTTGTTTTATAGCAAACATAATTTTTTTTTGTTTATTTGTTGCGTGTACTTTTTACATTTTTGCAGGTCATAACACTTTTTACGTGTTTAGAAGATGTTATATAATTTTATGCGAAGAATATATTTGTAAAGAACTAAAAAACATAGTGTATGTTACAAAAAGTCCCGATGATCAATGAATGCATTAGCTATTCTCTCAGATATAGGCTGGTATCTCTCAAATATAATCAATACATACTGAAGGGTTGATGCACTCATAAAGGATATTCAAACATATGTACACAAAGAAAATGGAGAGACTTCCTGTCGGCACGACATATAACCATGACTCACCACACCGTTTGTTTCATGTATGATTATCAAAATAGATGTCCATTATTATTAAAAAATTTGAAATTAATTTTAAGAAATTGTAATTACATATTATATGTATTTCAACCACAGATAATCCGCAAACCGGGATAATTGAGTGTACACAGTATTTTTAATATTTTGTTTATTACATATAAAGTGATACAGTTTTATGAGCGTTTATTTTACTATTTCTTGTATTTAATTCTCTTTCTTGATATTGACATTGTCTACTCGTAAATACAGAAGGGATCTTTTTATTGATTATGGATTTCTCTCCACATTTTTCCTATAAAGTTTTTGGTCTTGTTTAAAGTATTAATAGAATTTTTTGCTTTCAAAGACGTTATTCATGTTTTATATTATATAAAAAAAAGCAACATACTTCGCTGTTTACCCGACTTGTCTTCCATTTTCACATTCTATTTTAAAAATCATATACTTTGAGCGCTGGAAAATATAAAGCAACCACGAAAATTAACAAAAACTTTTTCAAGCTTGCAGAATAGATAATTTTTTTTATAAGTATTTAAAATGATTGATAGATAATAGTTTTCAAGCAAGTGAGAATCAAATCAAACGCCTAATTAGGAAAAAGGAAATATTAAAGAGGCTAATTTTAATGTAAGTATTTTTTGTATATCGATGATGAACACTTAAATGTTCCTTACCTCAATCCGAAAAAGTGTGTCTTTGTGCTACCTGAAGGTTTTTGAGAGAAGCTAAATTCATAAGTTTATAGTTCGGATCCTTGTCAATGAACTTTTCCTTCTCAATCTAATTTTCCTTAAAATTGATGTAAAAATCGGTTTTAAACATTTCCTGGGAAAGTACTGTTTACAGTATGTCAAGAGTCAGGAACAGTTATATAATATATATATATATATATATATGTGTGTGTGTGTGTGTGTGTGTGTGTGTGTGTGTGTGTGTGTGAAAGAAAAAACAATCTTACACACAAATGAAATATCACTTTTTCTCTCTCTCTCTCTATCTCTTCCTAGCAGTACGGCCCATTGAGAACCAAGGCTTGCTCAACAATCCTCCTCCACTCCTCTCTATCAGTTGCCTCCCTCCTCCACCTTTTAATTCCAATCTTCCTCAAATCCTCCTCTACGTCTTCTGGCCATCTCATATGTGGCCTTCCTTTCTTTCTTATTTCCCCAATCTTGCTACACAACATTTTTTTGGGCAGTCTTCCTACATCCATTTTCTCCATATGGCCTAACCATCTCAACCTATTTTTTTTTAACAGTAGCAACTATGTCCGGCTGGCTGAACTTTTCTCTAACTTCATAGTTGCTCAGAATTTTAAGTTCACCGTTCATCCACTTCGGACGGAGATTTTTTCCTTTCTCACACGTTGAGAAGCCTTTCACTCGCTTTTGTGAGGAGCCAAGCTTCGCTGCCATATATGACTACCGGTCGTATTTTTTTTTTATTTAATGGAGGGGGGAAAATGCCTTCGCACAAGTGTGGGACTCGCACACTAAAACCCCCTCCTCCCTCGCAGGCATACGCCCACCCCGGAACTGCTAAGGTATTACTTCGGGGTGGTGCCTCGTAATATGCCCTTACGGGCCCACTCCAGGGGGGTCGAGGTGCCGGTTCATTTCAGTAATCTTCATCCAAAGGACCGCCCGGACAAAGATAGCAACCCTGTCCCAGCGGTCTCTTCGGATGAGCATGGACCTCACCACCGTTTCCGGGGTAACCCTCCCGATTTCAGCCTCCAACCTTCGTCTTTCTCTCGCCCATCTTCCGCACACGAAAAAGATGTGGCAGGCGTCATCTCTGGCGGCGTCCCCGTATATGCACGCCGAGTCTCCCACCTTCCCCACCCTACACAAGTAAATGGCAAAACCGGTCGTATTAAGGTCTCGTATTCTAACACTCTCATTCTAAGATGTAGAGTGTTGAATTTTAAAAATCTTCTGGACTGCATAGTTACAGCGATCCCTTGCAGCAATCCTTGCTTTTATTTTTGTTACCATGTCATTATCCGCAATAAATAACGTCCCGACAGGTATTTAAATTCTTGTAGGACCGCAATTTCATGCTGAAGAATCTTTACTGTTGGTTGTCCTCTTCTAGGAGATTCCGGAGACAATCTCACGTACGCGGTTTTATGGTCATTTATTTTAAGCCCCCCGACTACTCGCTCCCTTATCGAATTCTTCAACAATTCCTGACGTTGCTGACAATGTTCTGGCTGAATGATCATCGGCATACGCCATTTGCCGAGCTAGCCGTTTGCATATCGTCCTCTTGGGTTCGTGCGGATGTTCTTCATCACACCTTCCATACTGAAGTTAAAATGGTTGGAGCTAGTGGGTCACTTTGCCTTATGCCACAGCCTACAGTGAATTCATTAGTCAGGCTATTCCGTACTTTAACCCTACACTTGGTATCTTAGAGAGTCGAATTAATTTCTTGGGTATTCCAGATTGTACCATATCTTCAAAACCTTTAGACCTCTCTACTCTGGCATATGCCTGTTTTAGATCTACAAATAAATGATGCAGGCTAACGTAATATTCATGTGCTTTTTCATACATTTGTCTCAATGAGGAGATTTTATCAACTGTCGATCGTTCTCTTCGGAATCCATTCTGATACTCACCCACTTCTTTTTCCATATAAGGTGTTATTCTTTTATTTCATGCAATTTTGAGAATCTTATAGGCTGTACTTAACAGGGCAATAACCCTATAATGGTCGCACTTCATCTTATCTGAAAAATCACAGAAAGCTTAAATTTTATATACCGTTTAGGTATACACAATTTTTAAATACTTTTTTACTGACATTTTGGTTATTGCCAGTATCTCTCAGCAGCGAGTGCCATCTACTGAATGACATTATAGGTCTTTTACTTTAAACTATATATTTCTTTAAACTGTATGTGTTAACAACTACTTATAAAGTTCTATAACTTTTCTAGTAAAGTTTTTTTCAGACAGTTGATTTTAGGCGGAACATAGGGGAACCTGGGGTATCACACTTTCTCTAAACTGCTGTATCTTTATAGTTTAGATACCCATGGTTCTATTGAACGCAACTAAATATTTATTAAAAATTCACTGTTTGATGAAAATTGGTTGTATATGATTGCAGTTAGAGAAAGTCATTTCGAGTGTTTTGCAAGATTTTTTCTTTTTGGAAACCTTGAATTACCTCAGTAGTTATTGCGATAAGTTATTCGCAAGATCTTAAAAATGTAGTAAATTAATTTTTAACATCTATAACCAAAAGAGAATTTTTGCCCTCGCTCCTTTGTATATACTGTTTTTTAAATATGAGAATTGATCGTCTGAATTAGAGTAAATCGTGGTTGGATTTGAAAGAGTACTGATATCCTTGCAGTATATAATGGGGTTGTTGAAGGAGAGAAATGGTCTGGTTTAAATGAATTAACTAAATATGGTTAACACTCTATAATATAATAACTGACACTGACTGTTGGACTTTACACTTGAAATGATAGAGTAAGGTAGAGTGGTAATGGGTAATGACACGTAGAGCCACTGGCGAGTGACCTCAGTAGTATGAACTCTTCTCGTTCTGTCCCCCGTCGCTGTATTTATGTGGTTTCTCCCACTCTAGTCCGAGAGAGTGGTCCTGTCATTTTGTCTCTCTTTCTCTGCTACGAATACTCTCTTTGGATACTATTACAAGTATCTATCTTGTATACAGTATACATATTTAAATGGTTAAAATTTATATTTGACTATAAAAGAGCATACCAGTATTTTGTACGAACTAGTTATTTGTTGGCGGCCTAGAGTATTGCCAGGATCAATTTGTTGTTGCTTTTAATTGCAGAATCATTTATTGTCACCTCAAAAGTATTATAAAATAAATTACAGTGACTTGATAATACTAATTGTCTTGTTTTTATTTTATTTCGATAAAAGTAATTTTTATTATTTAATTATTTTGAGGAGAACGTAGTTCACTATATACATTTTTCTAACAGGCACTCAGGAACCAGAAATGATTGTACTATAATTTGATTCTATTATTTACCTAACTGTATAATTCATTTATGAGCAGTCAATAGGAAACTTAAATTTTATCTTCTTTTAATACATACAAGGTATTTTAACAAAAAACTTCAAAATACGTCCACCTGAAGGTTCCTCTTTGGTATACTTCCCACTGATGCTGTTCCCACTTAGAACATCATTAAGTGTTTGTTGTTTATTTTCAGTTTTCTCATTTATCTCAAGAATTGCCCCAGTGGTTTTCCTTTTGAACTTCATATTAACTAACGACGAGTACAGTGATCGTGCAATAATCTAGTACGTTTTATTTGAATTTTGGATGTGTCTCTCTCTATTGGAATCTGGAAACATCCTTCAAGAAAATTATATGGAAAATTTACATATAAATAGAGAGCCAATTAAATGTTTTAAATTACGAATACAATTAGAAATAATGGCAATTTTAAATAAATTGTGGGAATTGATTTTTTGCTTCAACTTAAGCCAAAGGTCGTCTTGTGGTTGCCTAGCACAAATGGTCTTTGTGATTTTCCCATTCAGACTCAGCCTCAACCGCAAGCCTCTGGCACTTCTTTAAATGCTGAGCATCATTCTCCCACGTTACAGAGTGGGTATCTTGGTGAATCGACTACTCCTATTGTGTGAAGGTGTTTTTAGAGGTAGTCCTATCCGGTCAGAAATCTGTATACCACTAAGTCTCTATTTTTCACCATTTGCTGCCATCTCTCATAGTAAGCTCCCCCCATTTTTTTCCTTTGTAAGGCCGCATTCTCATAAATTCCCACATTGACTAAGGACCCATTGGAGGTGGACAGTCCTTCGCTGTTGCCGAAATTTGAGAATTATATTAATAGATTTGTTAAGGATTTTAATACGTCAGAATTAGTAAAGGATGAAATTGTAATAAAAGTTTTGAATACTTTAGTGATATAACAAAAAAAAAAAAGTAAGGCTTTTAAATATGCAGAATACATTTTCATCTGCTTGTTTAAAGAATAACATGGATTTAGGCCCATGACATTTCATCAACTTTCTCACGCAGTTTAGCCC
Source organism: Triatoma infestans (assembly GCA_011037195.1). Classification (NCBI taxonomy): domain Eukaryota; kingdom Metazoa; phylum Arthropoda; class Insecta; order Hemiptera; family Reduviidae; genus Triatoma; species Triatoma infestans. The sequence continues at coordinate 189,934 of JAAEAF010000849.1, forward strand.
AGCTTTACATTGATGTATTGCGTGTTAGTCTAACTACAAGTATATAAATACCGATCTTTTATAGTAATGTATATTATTTTTACTTTCTCTTATTCTAATTTTTGTTTGATTTTAGCAATAAATTATAATCTAAAGAAATTTTAGAAATGTTTATAATTTTTTTCTTGATGTTTATAATAAATTTAGTATAATTGCTATAACAATTATAATTAAAATTGTTTATTAATTGTATTGTATTATTTATTTTATTCAGCATGAAATAAAAGTTCTACATTAAATGTTGCTATTTTTATTAATTCCTCTTATTCCTAGTTAGAGGAAGTATTGTGATCGTGTCTTGTTAATAGTAAAGTAGGTGCTTCTACCCCCGTCCAAGACGTTTGGTAGTTAGACGTTAAGCCCGTCTGAAAAAAATAGGCAATACTATTGCGATCGTGTCAAAATTTCGAAATTGAGTTTTCACTGGAAATATATGTTTTGAGGTCCTCTGAGTTCAAAAAAAAAGTGGTTTTTAGAAAAGGGTCTGTATGTATGTGTGTGTGTATATGGGGGGGGGGGGGGATGTTTGGTGAGAAAAAATATCTCAAAAACGAAAATAGCTCAAACTTGGTATTCCGTTTAGGTAAGCTACCACCGTATTTGACACGAAGGTTTCGGGCAAAATTCATCAATCGGAAGTGCGACTTTACTGAATGTTTTTTGTTTTCAGTTTTTCGCCATTTTCTCGAAAACGGCTGCAACGATTTTCTTTCAACTTGGAATGCAAACTGTGCGTTGTAAACCGATCACTTTTATTTGAAAAATTGAAAAAAAAAAAAATTAATTTTTGTTTTTTTTGTGGGGCTTTTCAATTACCTTTAAATTTAACCTGATAAAAGTTTAGATCATGACATGTTTGCCTACTATTGTAGATTTCTAATCATTTCAGTCTACAGCTATTAGCTTCTCTAAATTTGTTGATTTTTAAAACAATGATTTATTATTAAACAATAAATCGTTTCTACTTTACTAAATTTTTACTTTCTCTTAGTTTATATTAGTTTTAAACTTGTAGTTTGCCAACTTTAGAGCTGTAGTTGTCGAGTGTTTGTAATAAAGTAGATTAAAAACAGTTCCTTTCTTTTTGCTACTTAATAATCAGAATCTAAGCTAAGTAGTTTATTTTAAAATACAGGTAATAAGTTGAATTTTAGAACATTTTCTTTAATACCTTTATAGACAGTGCTTGACTCTACACGAAAGTTACTGCAATCCGGCATTCCTCACTCCATAGCCGATAACAGTCACCATTAAGTGCACTTTTCTAAAAATGTATTTAAAAGAAATTTATGAGGAAATATTTATAAATGAACTTTTGCTATAATAATTATTCCGTCCTTAAGCCCAGCTTTTTCCAGAATAGGATACAGTAAAGAGCATATTGGTAACAAAAAAAAGTTTTCTTTTCTAGTAATCCTATACATAACTGGGACAGCGATCGATTAACGGTCGGAAATGTTAGTTTATTCTGTTTCCTAGTTATGGCAAATAAATTGCTTTCTTTCACTATTTCTTTGCTATTAATAGAGTTAGATTCATGTGCTTCAATATTCCGGCAGTTTTTTTTATTCTGCCAAGGTTGTTTATTATTTATAAATACTTCCGTATTTTTATTTTTGCCTTTCTTGCAAACTGTTACTTCTTTGCTCCAAAAAAAAAAAAAAAAAGTTATTCAACTTATCATAAAATAATTTCAGCAAGTAAAAATAGTAAAATGGCTGGCTTCTTATTTCTTTTTTTTCTTTGCCTTGATTGTTTATTAACGTCACTGTTTTAACAGAAAATTCAAATAGTTATTCTGGTTTAACGATATTACGATTTGTCCGCAACAGATTTTTTTAAATAAGAGATGTCTTAAAGTGTACTTGATTTCCTACAATTGTCGAGTTTTTTGTTTTTTTTTTAACACTCCTTGACTATTGAAATTGATCTCAATGTTAGGAATTAGATCAGCCTACCCTCTAGTGTTAAAAATGTTTCCGACCAGTGTTCTGCAAACAACATTAATATTATTATGTTTATTTTTTATGGAATTTAGTCTATGTAAGATATTATTAAAAACATGAGGCACTCTATTTTTGCTCATGACATCGTTAATATCAGTCTTTGAAGAAACTAATATGTCCGGAATTGTAAAAGCAAAAATTAAGTTATAATTAATATTTTATATGATTTCATCATCTGCTGTTAAAGAATGTGTGAAAAGGGTGTTAATATCTTCTCCGGGACAATTCCTGATCCCTTTACAAAGTTATACCTCAATTATCCGAGCATTTATCTTATATTTACGAATGGTTCCAAAAATTCTAGTGGAGTTGGATGTTCGCTATGCGAATCTCAAAAAAAGTATGTGCAATTTGTATATGCTTAATGACTTAACGTCAGTATTCACTATCGAAATAAAATGGCGATATAAATGTTGATATTATAATAAAGTCATTAAAAGGTAACAATATTAAAATTTAAATTACCCCATCACTTAGATAAATTTTGAAAAAAAAACTGCATGGATAATTAGCATAGCAAAAAGCCCCCAAAAAAGACCTGGAAGTCCCTTCCATTCGATCTTTTTAAAACTGTTCTTCCCTTGGTTGATTTACTCTTTCTTCTATTGAAATTAAAATATTATTACTGTCCTTTCAGTGACTCATGTTTTTAAATTTCTACCTTCTATTCTTTCTGACTTATGGAATACAAATATTGTTATTAACAAGAATTCGGATGTTCATTTATTACTTTCTCTTAGCGCTGCTTTGATGAAGTTAATGCGAACATGTCAAGTTTTCACTATCAAATATTTACCAGAAATATACGTATTGAAGTCCCCCAGGGTCCAAAAAAACTGTTTTTTGAGTTTATATGTGTGGGATTGGCATAACTCAAGAACGGATAATCGTAGGAAGTTTAATCTTGGTAATTTCTACGAAACGTTTGGGTCAAAATCTGTTAACCGGAAATACCATTTTACTGAATAGATTTTATAATTTTATGAGATTTTCTTTGAAATGGATCCAATAATATATACACACTACATATATAAAGAGCTAGAACTTGTATTTTAAACTATCGATAGTTGATTATACAATTCTACCAACCAAACAAAATTAATTAGAAACAAAAAGATGGTCAAAATTCCGAGTTACAAAAAAATTAGTAGACCGGTAGTGCGCTTTTACTGAACTGTTTTTTTCAGTTTCCGACAAATTTCATTAAATTTGTTACACTAACTATAAAATTTGTCAATTACAATTTTGAGAACTGGAGTAAGAGAAAGTTGTATGAGTGTTTCACACCAGATTTTTTTTTATATATTTCTGCTATCTTCTTTATAATACCAACGAATTCCCATGAACTTGGTATTCTTACTGGGTCCATCACTTTTTTGTATAAAATATTTTGCAAATTAGAGTAAGTAGATTTAGTGGGTTTTAGAGGAACAGGAAAGACACGTTTCCTCAAGTGTCGTTTTTAGTTTAGGCTCTCCAGCTCCACATATTGAAGGCAGCAAAATTTATTAAGAATTCCAAGTTTGAAGGAAATTGTTAATTATAACTATGTAGATTGCAGTAAGAAAAATTCATGTCTCTTTTCTTATTGATAACGCACACAAAAATAAATCTAGTCTAAATAAATCAAAAATCTCATGGGACTAGACAAGTCGAATAGGGAGTGGGTGGAACTCTCCCACTCGAGACAGTTGTTGTTTTTTCCTCGTGTTGATGTGAAATATCTCCAGAAATGAAATATTTGATCGAAAAGATTTTTTCATTTCCGAAACTTGAAATTTCTCCAAACAGATAATTTCGATAATTCAGCTTACAAACTGATCTTGGAATTTTTAAAATATCATCATTACAAAAGAACAGAATAATAATCATATTATGGGCGACTACAAACGTCTACTTTTATCCGCTGGTTGTAAATAAAAAAAAGGTAAATATTTATCATATTTTTATTATTTACCTTTACTATTATTTATTTTTATATTCGGTTGAATTGTTCTTTTGAGTATTAGTGAACAAAGGAATCAACATTATGTAAATGTTTTTTTGTTCAGTGTCTTTGTTTGGAAATATAATTTTTTTTTTTTTGGTGAATTTAAATATGGATGAATTAAATTTTAAACTTGTAAAATACACTTAAAATTTTATGGCGTGGATAAGAAAGATCTTAGAGACAGCAGTACACATTGTCCAGGAGATGAATGAAGTAGAATTAGAATGACACAAGGGGGGGGGGTTCAAACCCAGGCACTGCAGCCTACCCGTTGAGGCTTATTGTGCCAACCCCTCAATACCTAGTAGAGGAATCCTCCCCTCTTCATGAGGTCCAGGACCTTCCCCACCAATCCTTCTTGAAGTACGATTGCAACGCAATCGAACAACAGTTGAGTGGCGGTCTCCTCCTCCTCTTCCTCCTGTCACAATCTACACAATGGCTCCGAATCAACCAATCCCACCTTGTGCAGATGTTTCTTGAACCTACCGTGCCCTGTAAACAGGCCCGTTATCACACAGATCTGATACCTGCTTAAACCCAGGTTCTCTCTGGTTCTTCTTCTACACAGCTCTGGCATGACCATTTTGCCATGTTTTGCCCCAGTACTTATCCTCCATTGATTATTGTGTTCTCTCCGAGTCCATTCTCTCAGAAGCGCCGTCGCCATACTTTTGGCTATTCCCAAAACAGGTTCCGGCGCACAGAAAGGAGTATTCGCTCCATTCCTGGCCAGTTGGACGGCTAGTTTATTACCTTTAATCCCCTTGTGTCCCGGCACTTTGCTGTGCCGGGATAACGCCTCCAGGGAGTCTCTACACTCCCTGACTAGGGAAGAAGTGATTCTGAATGCCCCAAGTGCCTTCAGTGCAGCCTGGCTGTACGAGAAGATGAATCTCCCTATTCCTAGAGCCCATAGCAAATTCTCCTCAGCACAGATCTTTATTGCATAGACTTCAGCCTGGAATACCGTGGAGTATCCACCGAGGGGCCTCTCAATGAGTACCTCCGGTTGGTGAATGAAGTATATGGTAAAGATTTGTATCTCAATCCTCGAAGAGCAGCTGTGGTTTAAAACAAAATTGAAAAGCTACAAGCTTAGAAATTATAAACCCTGGATATTCAAGAGTTCTGATAGAAATTTAGAAACGGGAGCATCATACTAGACAATTTTCAGCTGATTTGGAAATACCTATCTCTAAGTATCAATATTTTGGAAGGAACCCACTCTTTTATCCATTCTTTTAAACCCTTCGTTTAAAATAAAGTGTGGAAAAATGCGTATGAAAGACAAGAAAATGGTTTTGTTTTTAAATCTGGTTTTAAGTTATTGTCACTTTTATTTGGAACCATTTTTCCGAAAAAAATTAGTTAAGAAAATTCTGCGGAATTTGTGGTGATAAAATTAAAAATGTAATTTGTGGTTGGTTCAGTGTTATTGGCGCTCTTCTCTGGACTACAATGTAATCACACCTCTATAGTTATGTTGGGACAGATGAGTAAAATTTGAAGTTTAAAAAAAAAAAATTTGTTACTACCTACCAACCTCATCGTGTACCTTTGAAAAGATTCATCCACGTCTGCCTGAAACGGTCTAGTTGCACTAGAAAGTAATGCTGGAATAAAAAAAAAAGTGAGATAGACAAGTACATATAAGGTGTCTTGACTTTGAATGAACTTGATTAAAGTTCATATTTTATCACCAACGTTTATTTCAGTCACTTTGAAATACTGTTTTTCTTTTACTAATTGATTATCAGATTAGATTTACTACTGTCATTTTATTTATTTATCATTATTTTTTAACGCTTGAACTTATTTTTTTTGCAAATGTCATAATGAAAAAAAAAAAAAAAAATTGAATAAATGAAATCAATTCCAATCTCTTCCCTACTTTCCATCTCTTTGACTTTCATGTTTATATCACATTTTTTTGCTATAAACTGTTACAGCCAGTTTTTAAAATGAAAGAACAAAGAGCACATGAATTTGAATCACATTAATTATGAAATTGACAGACTATTATTGCTTAAAAAACTTCAGAGATAGTGAGAGATGACGTGATCTAAAATTTTGGAAATTATTATATATATTTTTTTTAATTTCAAGCTATCACCTCTTTGATGATTGATACCACCTTTTTTAATAATTGGCAAAAAAAACAACATATCATCTCATGGAAAATTTAATGTTCTTTCGATTGGTGTAATTAAAGTTGCTTCAACGCTAACTTTCTAGAAGTTAAGACCATTTTTATTTAAAAAAAAGTAGTGAAATATTAAAAAAATTATAAAATGGTTGAGAATTTACCATGGTTTATATGGACTTTTTTTGTCGCAAAAAAGGTGAAGAAGTATATTTCTTAAGTATGGCCAGTTCAACTTCGTGTATTATTATCTGCCAGGTCACTATTATCTGCTTTATTATTAATTTTCTAGTCTTTAATATTGAATGTTGGGGGGGGGAGATAGATTTAGTAATTATCTTGTTATAGTGAATGTTTATTTAGTACTCTCATCAGTAATGTATTTTTTATTTTTTATGTTATAGAGTTACGTGTAATATTTAGCTTATATAGTAGTTATATAACTGGTACTAATGGAAAAGTGTCTCCTTATTATATACACCATGGCTTTTTTGATCTAAACAGAAAAGAAAAAAAATTAGTTAATAGAGAAAGAGATTCTAAAAGAGAAAGAGACAAATAGTACACAGTAGTCTATAATGGTAAAGTGTGCTAATGTCTCTCTGATTGACAGAGTGCTGTTGCCAAACCTTACTACTCTAAAGAAGTAAAAGCGTAGCCGTTTTGCGATTTGTTCCAAATGTAATACTCAGTTGATTTTTTTTTTTTTTTTTTTTTTTTAATGTATTTTACGGTAGTTGTAGTAGATGTTGATAGTGGTGGGGGAGTTTTTATACAATAGAGAAGATGTGAAAGTTTGCTAGGTGAAGAATTGGATAAAGTAATGTTATAATGGACAACAAAAGTAACCAGAATAAATAAGAGAAAGTTATTATTGTGCTGTTGATATTAGTTCTTTATTACAATTAATTACTCTATTTGATTATTATTGTTAATTATCATTATTTGTTCGAAACAAGCAGAGTTGTAGAACCTTTAAGATGCTTTTGTTTCACACTCGGCAACATATTTAATTCTAGTTAATAATATTAAGATGATAGATTTATATAATAAACATAAACAGCATTTCAGAGAAAAACATAACCCCATCCCTTCTCCCCCGTAAATGAATTTTCCTGAAGAACTGTTTCAAATAAAAGCAATAGGAATTTATATGTAAAAGCAGGTTTCGTAAGTTCAAAAGAAAATCGTTGCAGCCGTTTTTGAGAAAATCTCGAAAAACTGGGGAAAAACATAATTCATTAATGTCACACTTCCGGTTGATGAATTTTGCCCGAAATGTTTTTGTCAGATGGTTTGCATGGAAGTTACCTAAACAGTATATCAAGTTTAAGCTTTCTGAGATTTTGAGATCTTTTGTTAAAGCGCACACACACACACACACACACACGCACACACAGAGGGGCAGGCCATTCGCCAATCTTCGGAACATGAATTTCCGGTGAAAAGTCAATTTCGAAAATTTAACAATATCAATTTTATGAAAGAACAGTTATATATATATATATATATATATATATAAACAAAATGGTTGAGACATTAAATTGTCCCATGTAATTTCAGCAGATCTTCCTCCACCGTGGAAAGGGTTAGGGTTAACCATTTTAAGCGAAATATATTTCTTATCCCAGATCTTTATCGCTTAAATTCTTTACTTCGGATATTAAATTTCTAAAACGTGTATTACTCGGTTGTTTATTTTTTTTCTTTCTTTAAAATTACTAAAATCAATCTACCAGCGACAAGTCTATGAAAACTGTATTTTATAATTTACAAAAGACTAATTTACATTACTATATTGAAACCAATCTAGGCGTACGACATTGAACTATGTGGTTCAATCAAACGCTCAAACTTCCAAAGAATCCAATCCTTACAATCCAAAATTCACCGGTCCCATAGTTAACGCTCCCTTCTGTTTCTTCCCTTTCGAGTTGCTCAAAACCTTTTATAGAAAATTCCAACTCAACCTGAATTCAAATCACATTCCATTAAAACCATTGCAGACAATCCCCCTACACGGCTTAAAAGACAGTGGCTTTGCGATCTCCTCTGTAAGTGTAGTGTTACCAATCTCCAATCTGAGTATTTTGTGATTTACAGTGATCATTGTTACTTACAGCGCTTTTGCGTAGATTGTAGCAAACAAATAAATTTAAAAAAAAAGAAAAAAAGAGAGAAAAATAGCTTCCCTTCTCTATATTTTCTACTCTTTTTCTAAAATAATTAACTACTCTTAGTCCTTATCTTCCTTTTTACAATGGGAAGAAGTGTCAGTTTAATTACTGTTAAATGACCTTGTCAGTGTACGCTGTAAGTCCTCAGTCCTCCTCTTTTCCATACAACTTGTGCAGTTCTTTCGCTTCTTCAGCAGAGCACATTATTAAATTTTAAAAAGATCTTTATTATTAAGAGATAAATGTAACTTAATTTCCATCTTTTTAATAATTACTTTACTCACATAATAGTGGAAGATCATCTTTTTAATGTATCTCTTTCTGTTTTATGTTGCTTTTTTTTAAGAAGTGCGATCATACGACTCTTACTAGCAGTAAGGGGAAAGTAAAAATGATAACAAATATTTAATGTTTGTAAAAGTTGAATGTAAGAAATTTGAAAAATATTTAATATATTTGTAAAAATGAACTTTGCAAGTCGTAACTTGTTAAAGTTATATGACAGGTTCCAATTTTATTAATATAATAAAGTAAAATGAGTATAAAAAAAATCTGTTTCATTAAAAGTTTTTAAATAACCTGTTTTTACTTTTATAAACTTTCTGTTTATATACTTCTATGTATTTCAGTAGTGTACAGTTATATAATATATATTCTTACTTAGATGAGTCACACCTAATTGTATCGATAATATTATGAATCAAATAGAAATTTCACATAAACCTATGTATATTTATAGAACTCGGTGCATTATTAATTTTGATTAACTGTGGCGGTGATATTATTCTTTCTTTATTCTTATCTACAACTTGCTATCTGAATAGTAATCAACTCAATTAATCTATTTTCCATTTACTTTAACACCATGTTCATATCATGGTCTTGATACACGCTACAAGTCACTGACTTTCTTTTAACTAAGAAAATTGTTTTAATTCATTAAACTAGTTGATATATTATTTAGCATTAGCTCCCATTTTATTAATTAAAAAAATCTGATGTGATACATTCACACGACTGTTTTTTACTAAGTTCACACCATTTTAAGTGACAAAATTTCTTCAAACTTATAATTCTTAACAAAAGGTATACTTGTCTTGCATTTCATATCAATAGGAAGAAATCTCAGTAAATTGCATTTTTGAGGAAAACTTCGTCAAAACTCTCCCTCCCCTCTGTCAAAACTTCTTTAAATGAACTTTCTCCGGAAAAAGTTACAAAAGTGATAGATCTCTATATTCATAGTTCTTTTAACAAATTTTTAATGCTATTGTAATGACATGGCAAGGTCATAGCAATGTCAAATCTTCACAACACATAACAAAAAGAAAGAATAATTTATAACTAGTAGGCCTAGCCGGCAGCTGTCTTCAAGACAAGGCCGCGGCCAAACAAACAAAACCAAGGGTCAATACTTTACATCAAAGCAAGCACCGATAAGCTGGCCACTGACCTAAATCGCTGGCCACCGAACTAACCAAGGTCGCACAAGGTCGCACACTAGGACAGATGTCTTGGTGTGAGTGTTGCTAACACTAATATATAAACTTCGCCCCATTGGAAGAGGGGAGGATTATACTTCAGTACGTCTTCAAGATTATTATACGAGCAGCAGTTTCCGCGTCCCTATACAGTTTTTATTTATACTTATTTCCTTAGTTGTGCATCTTAGTTCATTTATTTTAATCATTCTAAATTATTAGTTATTTATCTCCTATTTATTTCTAAGTATTTCTTGTTAATAGTTACCATTACTCACGTTTAAATTATTATACAAATACAGTCTATTTTTATAAATTCAGTGTTAATAATTCGAGCACTAACTTCCAAAAATCTCTAAACTAACTTCCGCCCTCTTTAAGACATCTACTACATACCTCAGGAATCACAATAAACGATTCCACTACACTATCTATCGGTTTATGGAAAAATATCCCCCCCCCCTCCCCAACGGGTAAAACTACTTAAGTAAAAACATACTTTCAATCAACCAACTTTTTCAAATTCGGATATTTCTAGTATTTCGGATATTTCAAATTCGGATATTTAATTCTAGTTAATAAACAGAAATAGCACTTTAGAGTAAAACATAACCGCAGCCTTCTCTCAAAAGCCCCCTGAAATGAATTTTATCAAAGAAATGTTCCAAATAATGTTGTACCTCTTTATATGTTTGGTTGATGTACCAAGTTTTAAACAAGATCGTTGGAATAAGAAAAAGTAACAAAAAAAAAAAAATCTTATATAAAACACAAACAACTTTCTCTTACTGCATTCCATATTTATAATAATTAACTTTCCTCAAAATTGGATTATTTACAATGGATTCAGTATTATAATATTGAAAAAACCTAAAGTTATTAAAATGACCAATAATAATGTCGCTACGAAAATAACACTTTTGAGGCCTTGATTGAGCCATACTGCTTCCCGGAACCTTCCTACAGTCAGTTTTCTTAGGCAAGTATTACTAACAAAAGTGAAAAGGTCTATATGTAAGTATTGTTGGTATACCAAATTCAAAGATTTACGCCTCAGTATCTTTATCGAACAAATCCCAAAAGTAACTCCATATCGGTTCATCTGATTAATAATAGCTAAATGAAATATCAAATTTCAGTTGCATTATTTTATTGAATATTGGTGATAGTAAAACTTCTTAGTTTGTTTTATTTTCAGACTTAAGGAGGTCATCATCAGTTTATAAAAATTATCATAATTTATTTGAACAATGAAGAAAGAAATGGCAATAATGGCGTATTTTTTTTTAATGTAATTTTTGTATTATTGCTGACCGAGCCTATGCCGAGACTGTGGATGCCCTCCTTAGGTCGAAATGTCTGGAGACAATATAAAACACTATCAAACAATCTGAGAAATTCTGCTATCACCAATACCCAATAAAATAGTAGAACATCTACTTCTCAGAATTGAAGAAAAGAATTAGCATGATATCGAGTTTTTTTTTTTTGAGGGAGGCCAATGCGCTCCCCACCGCACCCAAGCAGATGTCCTAGATGGACATCCATTCTACAGAATCTCCATCAGGTTAAGATCCCTAAGGAATCCAGTAACCTGATGGCAGGGTAACTGCCCAGCTTCTTAAATCTCCACTGAGTGGCAGCCTCACAGTCCGTTAGGAGATGTAATGGAGTTACCTCCAACTCCACACAAAATTTGCTGACACTTTCCAAACTTAGCTTCGTTATTTGTCTTCTGAGTCGACAATGCCCTGTGAGGAAACGCGTGAGAACGCGGAGTTTGATACTCAGGCCGATGCAAGCCTCCGATCTCCGTTGGTTATAATTTCCCAGGCAGATCTTGGCCCTGCCTCAAACCGGGGAGGGAGTTCCAGAGTTGAAACCTCTTTGCTTCCTACTCCTTCCTGACTTCTTCCAAGAGAAACAGGTCGTTGACCCTATCAAAAAGGTTCTGGCCCTAGATATATCAAGTTTCAATGTTTGGCATTTTTGAGTTATGCTGAGACACACACACACACACACACATACATATATATATATATATATATATATATGTGCGTAGACTAATTTAAAAAAAAAAACAACTCTTTTTCGACCTCAGAGACCTCAATTTATTTCCGGTGAAAACAAAATTTTTCGAAAATTTCACGATCGCATAACTTACAAAGAAAAAGCAGTAGTAACTAGTCATCGTAGATTTAGCGAAGATTTTAAATTCAAAGTCTGTTACGAAATATGATCGTCCTTCTAGTGTTTCTTGAAGGACTTTTAAAGTGATCAAAAATTACCTTAAAGTGATCAAAAATTACCGTTACCGGATGCTGCTACACAGTTGTAACCTCTAAGATTAACTTTACACATTTTCTGCTTAACATTTTTTAAATATAATTTTTATAGGAGTGTAATCCAAGTAAAAATTTAGGAGTATTTTTGTAATTTATTAAAATCACTTTTTTTTTGTTTGATGTAAATCGTTCGATATTGAGAATAATTAACATTCAGAGTAATGTTCTCTCTCTGTGTTTATTATGTTTTTTTTTAGAAAAGATTTTAAAAATCTGCCTCTAATTTAGCAATGACGACATTGTAAATGGACGAATGATTTGTGGTAATTAGCTGGTAATTTATACTAAGGTAATTATTTTAATGTTAAAATATATGTTTTTTGTTCTAAATACATCATCATCATCATCATGTTTTAATTAACTTTCTTTTTTATTAGTCTTTTCTTTTTAATATATTAATTTTTTAATATAATTTATATTAAAATTATTATGGTACAGAGAAATTTCACCTGTTTTGATCGTTGTTATCAAATTGCTTTTAGTATATGTGTATTTTATGAGTTCATATTTGTTAAATACCTGTCAGATACAGTACAGTCCTCCCTTTATATATAAATACTTGAATTTCAATAACACTCATAAATATTTGTCTAATTTGCAATGCAATTGATTGAATAAATAATAAGGAATATCAGATTATATATTTTTCGAAAATCATTTTTATTTGTTCCTTTGAAGTGGAAGATATTCTGTTCACCTGTAATTGTCTGTCTGTCTGTCTGGATTTAGCCAGATAAATACTTTTACAAAATAAATTATTGATTTTTTTATTTTAGCCGCTGTTTCAGGTTTAAATGCCAAGGTTAATGACATTTAAAAATATACATAATTTTGTGTACATTTTTTGTAATAGTTTAATGTAAACATGTAAGTTTTGTTTTTTATTTCTATTTTTTTTTTTTTTTTAATGTATTTCCCACCCTTTACACTGTTTTTCCGTTAGATTAAGGTCCCATACTTGTCAGATTTTCGAAATAAAAATTTTTCACCGGAAATATCCGTTTTGAGGTCCCCTGAGTTCAAAAAAGTGGTTTTTAGCAAATGGTGTGTGTGTGCGTTTGTATATGTATGTGTGTATGTATATGAACAGTATAGCTCAAAAACACAAAACGGTAGAAAGTTGAATCTTAATATTCCGTTTAGGTATCACCATGGGATTTGACAGTACGTTATCTGTCAAAAGTCCTCAATCGGAAGTACCACTTTACCAGTTGGTTGCTTTACTTTTTTGCGATTTTCTCAAAAATGGCTCAGACGATTTTCTTGAAACTTCTTACATAAACTAAACATAACTTTTATTTAAAACATTTCTCCTGGTAAAGTCATTTAAAGAAGGGGCTTTTCTCTAAAGTGCTATCATAGTTGATTATACAGTTTTACCATCCAAACGAAATTAATTAAAAATAAATAGATGGCCAAAATTAAATTTGGTACACAAACTATGTCAATTATAATTTTGAGAACTGGAGTAAGAGAAAGTTGTGTTGTGAGGGTAGTGCACCAGATTTTTATTAATAAAAATTTACTGTCTTTTTCAATTATTGATTGATTTTATGTTAAGAATATGTTATGCTAATGAATTATTTCTTTTACACAGCTCTTCACTTACATTTAAACAAATTTCTTCCTTAGTTCGTACATATTTTTATAAATTAAATCATTTTAAAACCGTTTCATCAAAGAATTTATGAAGTACAGTGTCTTTCTCTGCAACTAGTTGATGTAAATACTAGCTGGAGATAAGCTCATTATGCCGAAATCTCTTGTTAAGAAGAAATCACTAATCCACCCCCATATATAAGAATTTCAACCTGCCAAAATAGTACTAGAAATATTAAAAATAAAATATTGATGTATATCTCGAAATTGTACTGCACTAGTTGAATTTAAATTTTTAACAAAAATCTGGGTCTTTTATCTCTTTCATATCCTTAAAAAATTCACTTAGTAAATTATAAAAATGTTACGAGTTTTTTACTGAACTTAATCCCCAGTAATTTTGATTGCTCTCAGGAAAACACCCTGAAGATTGTTTTACCAGTGCCTTTGAGATCATTGCATGTAAATATAATTAAACAAAACTTTTACTCTGTCAAACGCTAGGTGTTGTTAGAATACTAAGACCTATATTGCATATAGAAATTAATTGAGGAAGTTTTTATTTATCTAGAATATAATATAGAAGAAACGGCTACTACTTTCAATTTTGTCATTGATAGGTATCCAATTGGCTATATATAATTATTATATTTATCGTACTAGTTTCTACATTATAATTAATTCGTTTTAATAACTTTTTCTCTCTTGTCAACCCCACTTTTTTTTAAGCTCATCTAAATAATGGCTCTCTTTAGATTGATTTTCTGTTTTTATTTTATCGTGTAACTTTAATGTAAAAAAAAGTTGTTTAATTTATGTAAAAAAAATAATTACTACTCTTTATGTATGTATACCTTTTAAAAACAAAACAAAAAACGCACTTTACATCTTGATTGCGCTTCTCTTTTTGCCTTTTGTAAAATTAGCGACTCATACACACGATCAATCTGAAGAGATAGAAATTCATATTCGCTGAATGAATGTCCTGTTTAAATTAAAAATTGTAGAAAACCACGATATTGTTGTTTTCAGTAAAAGATCCTAAATTTTCAAGTTTTCCTTCTGATTGCGTTGGTCGGTTGCAATGGTTTAATTGTAACAAATTAGCTTAGCAGTTAAACATTCTTTATACTGACAAATGTTTTTTTTTAGCTCTTAATAATTTAACCAGTGTATAACCTAAATTTGCTCTGTGCAAGTCTATGTTATCACAAAAACATGATGGGCGAATGCCCGAAACCGGTCAGTGACCACAAAAAGAAGCAAGCTATCAGGGAAAATATCTCTGAAGATATGTATTTAATGCTAACTGTCCACTTGTGACAAAATAGTCTCGCGACTATTCTCACAGACTATTCTCTCGAGACTATTGTCACAGGTGGATAGGGGCCTAAGGACAGTCTCGGAGACTGCGCAGGTCTCCTAGAGCGTAACTGTCACAAGTGGACATATTCATTTCTGCTCTCGTGACTCAGTCCCCAGAGTTCTGTCAGTGTTGGAAGATTTTCTCAGCTCTCGGAGACTTGATTTCATTCTTGTGTGCATTTTTCATTTTTATTTCGGAATTCTATATTTTTATTTCATTTTTATTTGTATTTTGGTTAATTCTTTTTTTAACCTTCCTATAGGCGCGCATATAAATGGGACATGAAACTTGAGAGTATCTGAGAGTTAATTCAAGTAATTTCAAGCGATGATGTTCAGTTAATTTTCCAAATTTTGCCAAATACATGTGTATGTTAAAAAATAGAAAATGCACCATTATGAATTTCGATGTTTATTTTGTAAATAAAACACAAACACAAAAAAAAAAAAGTTGAGAAAAAAAAATAATTTTTTCTATTCAATTTTACTCTCACAGATTTAAGTTTAAATACGTAAACAAAAAACTACTCTGAACATAATTTTGTAGGCAAACTCTATTGAACAGGCGACTGCCTACAATAGAGTTTGGCCTCTTTCCACTTTCCGCCTTTTCGCAATCTTATACGCAATTATAGAGGCCTAGGGCCTGATGCGAATCCATTAGGAAAGGAAAGATAAAAATAAACAACCAGCGATCAAATCGCAGAACTGACTGCGAGTTGACTCTCAAGTGGACACGAAATGTTCCTGGTTTCGAGACTACAGTGACTGTCGAGTCTCAGATAACTGTCTCGATACCGAAAGTGATCTCAAATGGACACCCTCTTGAGACTGATCTCGAGACTTTGTCACAGTAGACACTAGCATAAGTCCTGGGAGTTCGATTTTATACAATACATTTAATATTTATATCAAAATTTTATATAATATGCAATATAGTATATTTAATATAGTAAATATTATTATGTTATTTTAATTTTAATTTATTTAATATTTGTTTGCAGGTAAGTCCATCTATATTTGCTGTACCTGTGAGTATAAGTGTGAATGGCTATTCATTACATCCTACTTTCGAGCATAAATTGAATTATTTATCTGGTTTTAAAGACAAACCAAACAGCAATGTAAGTATCATCATTCGATACTATATTTATATTTTATTTTGAAATGAGTTATCATTCACTGACAATGATGATAACTCATATAAGGAAACTTGATACATTCTGTTATGAGTTATACAAGAATACCCAAATAAGTAAACCAAACTTCCTAAAGAAGGAATGCATTATGTGTGGGTTTTATATTATATCTTGGTTGTTGTCAACATATAGAATACTGTTCGTTCGTTCAAAATGGAATAAAACTTTTGATTGGGTGGGTAGTATTTTGGGTTTATTGTTGCTAGATATCCCGTTATTTTGTGTAATCATGTCAACAGTTTAGTGATTTCAAAAAAAAAAAAAAACAAACATTAAAATCTTATAATAATAAAGTCGTATATGGAAATATCATTTTTGTTGCTGTCGTGAATTATGGTGGATAGTCATTCACTTAACGGACTATACTGTAAAAAGTTATTTTTTATACTCAGGGTAACCCCAAAACAAGTATTACAAAAAAAAAAAAAACCTCTATTAAGAAAAATTAATATGTTCGCGCGATACTTCTTCTTCTTATGGCACTAGATTGCTTTTTTTTCCTACGCCATGACTTCGGCTTTTCAGCCATTCAGCGTCGCGCGGCCCGGCCCAGTATAAAGAACTAGGTTGCGCTGGGATTGATGTTGTTTGTTTAGTTGGATACTCAGGGGGCACGTGAAAACAGTCTCGGACGCTAACAACTTCACTCCCCCAAACTAGATTGTTGTAGGCAATTATTGCACTGCGACCTGAAAGATCTATTGTGCCCCCGGGCCCTTCTCAGTGCACTGCCGGCCTCCAAGCAGTCTTCTCTAGCTACAGACAACACTGCCCATCACAGAATGCTGGATTGGAACCCGGGACCTCCGCGTTGCTAGTCCAGCGCACTTCCACTGAGCTAATTCCCTTTCTTCTCCCTTGACTTACGCCAATTAACTAGGGACGGAGACCCTTGTTTGTGAACTTTGTTTGTCCTTGTCCCTAAAGAGTAGAGTGTATTGTGTACTGTTCCTTTGAAGTGCTGGAGTACTGAGCTGTGGTAACTTGTGTGGCGCTAAATTGTTAATAATTATTTTAAAAGGTAAATTTCCGAAGTTGGGAGAAGACAGTCCAATTTTGCCCGAAGAATAATTTTGGCTTCACTGCTAAGGAAAGTTTGTAACGATAACTTATTTATTATATTTTCACTGTAAAGTTCTTTTTTCCCGCTTCGTTGATTTCCACGGGCATTTGACAAGATAAAGAATGTGAGTTATTATTAGAAAAACTCATGAAATTGGGGTAGGCTTTAAAATTACTATCATTTTAATACATTTCCTTAGTCACTTCAATCGACCAAACCAAGAATATTGATAGGAGTTTTACAGGGAAGTCCGTTTCACATTTGTTATTTAGCCTTCATTTCTGACCTTGTCATCTTCTTCAAGTCCAAGAACGCCTGTTTAGTAGCTGTTCATAATATGAATAAGTTAGTAGTTTTATGTTTTGCCGACGATATGTTAATATTTGAAAACACTAGTTTTTGGTACCGAACAAAAACTTTTCACTTTTTATGGTAAAACTAACTCATTATGTTAGTATAACTAAGATAGTTTACTTTTCGCATCCCAAAAAATTCTGGAAATAATAACTAAGTAGAACTGGTGAATTCATTTATTTATTTAGGAGTCCCGTGATACTCATCTCATAAATTTTCATCGATGGTATCATTATTATTTTTTTGTTTATTTTTATCTCCAAAGAAATAAGCAGCAACAACTTAGAGTTAAAAATATTTTAATAAAATCTGGAAGTAACGCGGAGATCACGGGTTCGAATCCAGCGTGCTACCCTTAGATTTTCTTCTTCCTAGGAGCCTCTACAGCTCACTGTCCGGTGATGGACAGTGTTGTCTGTAACGAGAGAACACTGTCCGGAGGCCGGCAGTGCACTGAGAAGGCTCCGGGCGCAAATGACCACAGATGTTGAGGCGCCTTAAATTAAAAAAAAAAAAAAAATCTGGAGGCTAATACAAATGAAAATAGAATAAAAAAAATGTCAGAATCTTTAATTAAAACTACCTTATTATTAATCGGCTATCTGTACTCGCAATTACTCTAATCAGAAACAAACTATACAGCTTCAATTATTTAAGCAAACCTATTTTCTGTGCAGTAATACTCCTAACTCTAGGTACATTCCGAATTTAATCTCCTTCCAGTCAAAGTAACTATTACGTATTTCAATGAATGCTTTCCTTGTTAATTAAAATTTTAGATATGCCAACATTCCGTTTACCTAGGAATCTACTGCGACAACGCTCTCCATAATCTCGACGGAATAACTGCCAGAAAAGATATTAATTATTGGAACTCCAGTTTTACTAAATCAAAGAATGCAAACTTTGAAAGAAAACAAAATGTGACCCAAATAATTTATATTTACAGTTTCATGTCTCAAACTCTGAAACTCAGTAAAATTGTAAATTTGTCAAAAATTGTCACTTTCATTCCATTTGGATTTTATAAAGTATCTTGTATACAATATAATTATTGGAGATTGAACTTTTGGTTGATCAGTTTATTTATATCTGTTTATTTTACTAACAATTTGGTTATTAATAGTTTTTTAAGTTAACCGCTTTGCAAGTTTCCTGAATTGTATTCTTCCATTCTTTATACTATTATTCTATTTGGCATAAGTATGTATTCTATGTCCTAGTGATTGATTACTTCTTACTGTTAAGAATGCGAACTCTTAGCTAACGGTGAACTACCTACAAGCTTGTAAATAAATAAAATAAATAAATAAATTTCCCATTATAAATTGTAATAAAGGATGCAAAATAAATAAATAAAATAAATGGTATTCATTTCAATGATAGACGAATGTCAAACTCTGGTTATAGTGGATCTCTTATATTTCCATGAATTGTTCATTATATTGTTTTTTTAATGCACTATTTCAGTTCTAATTCTTTGTAGTTGTAAAAGATTTTTAATTACTGGAGTAGAGATGAATGAAATATGTACCTGTGATATTGGGTAATTTGAATTTATATTCATTATTGCTTTTAATTATTTTCATAATGCTTTTACGTTGATGTATCCATAATGTTTTGTTGTATAAAAAACAGCAAAAACGTTACAATAGCGTTGTTAAATAGAAATTTATGAAAAGACAAAAGTGCAAAAATAAAAAATTAACGTTCGTATAATTCCGTAAGAGGTCGATAATAATCGGCCGTACAGCTGGAGGGGCAATGAAGCTTAGGAACATGTCCGTGCAGTCTGGCCCGTACAGTTGGGCTTTGTGGCTGTTGTGTCGGCGCTGCGATAAATTTTTTGTTTTACAAATAAATAGTCGAAAAATTTGTCTTTCTTATTTATTAATAGAAATCCTCATTCATCGTGAAGTGAATACTATTTAATTCCGTTCTTCTTCTTTTTTTTCTGTTTTGTTTTTAGTGCATTCTAATTTCGGATTAATATTTTTCATTAGTAAGTTTTTAATCACGTTGAATAAAAAGGCGGAAAGTGTTCGTGTCAGTGGGGTGAGTGATGCGATGCTTGCCGCTACTCACGTCACTACAGCCTCACAAGGCCCACAAGAAGGTTTAGATCATCTATTATTGTTACCAGATTGTGTACTCAATATGGATAGTACACAATTAAAAAGAGATTTAGCTGGATTGCAGTTCAGTTTACATCTGCTCAGCGGCGGTCCTGAAGGAAGTGTCTGGCTATGTCAGTATTCTTTAAATTATTTTCATCATTCAGAAAATCTTAACAATATGTTTGATTTGTGATAAACGTTCTTCAGTTCTTCAATTTTAAAACTACTCTGGCATTGCTTATGTATGACTTTTTTTTTATGTGCTTATTTAGCTGAATGTATCAGAGATTATTTTGTTGTAATTCTTTTCAACATAATTATCAAATTAATATCAATTAATTATCTAAACAGTGATAAGTTCAAACAATAGCAGGTTATTTTGTATTCAAAGAAACTATTAGCCTTATCATTTACGTTCTGATAAAAAACATATTTCTTACTGGACGTTGAGAATGTTTTTAAATTAAATAAAAATAGCTGACCCCCCCTCCCAAATTGCTCAATATAGACAATGTTTACACAGTTTGATCTTGTAACAGTCACTTCAGAGATTAGATTTTTTTTACTTTAAATATTAAGCTAAAGTTTACCACTTGAAAGTAATTCTCTTTACTTGGAAAATGTAAACCACCTTTTTTTCCTGTTAGGTTTTCTTTCTTTTAACTTTTTTAGATTTTTGAAAAGTTTCCAAATAACTTTTTGGAAGTAAACTAAATATTAAAATATAATTTTAGCGGATTTTTAATTTGAGTGTATGTGTGAGAGAGAAAGTAACTGAAATTGGAAAGATCAGCATAATAAAAAACAAAAAGTTATTCTTGATAAGATCTGCCTTTAGATTTAACGCTCCGGAAATCCGTTAAACTTCATCGACATTCATTAACATTCATTCAAAAACATATTTTCGTAAACAGAACACCACAAAACATTCAATTTTAAAATAAAAAATATTTCAAATTGGGCGAAAAATTTAATTTCGAACAATTTCGATTCTAATATTTATTTTCTTTTTTATTTCTTCACCAAATATTTCCCTCATTGTACTTTTTCAAATGCCCAGTTTCAGGGTATCTTCTTTCCATACTTTATATCCATTTACTATCCATGAGACCAGATATACAATTAAAAGGTTTTGTCTCATTGTTTTTTTCCACCCGCATCCCAATTATAAAATAATATCAGAATTTTTCTTAAATGAGCGCATACCAATCCAGTCTTAATCATTTCAATCTTTTTGCATGATAATAACATCACTTTACTTCCATTCGTTCTCCCACTTTCTTGTTGGTTTTCCTCTGAAGTCTGGACACAGCTCAGTCTTGGCAGCTCTTCTCTAATATTCCATCTCTGTGGGCCACAGTTTCATTTTCAGATCTTCATTTAACATCCATTTATCTGCTCCATATAGAGAGAATGCTCTCGAACAGAGTCATAGTAATTCTTAGCTTCACTTCTTTATCGGATATGCAAGTTCTTTCTATTGCAGATACCATTCTTCTATTTTATTTCCTGCACGGACAATATCGTCTTGCATATGTAATATATGACTACATATTTAGTTGTTTTTGAAAATGATCTTGCATAGCCCACCAGAATATTCTTCTAGCAGATTCCCTATAATTTTTATCCTGTAACAATTATTAGAAGAATCTTTAGAAATTCAATTAAGGAACAGCCTTAATTCTAATGGTTTAAATATGTTTTGTAGCTGTTACGGCTATTATTTCCGATTTAACCAATCAGTTATTAATTTAAAAAAAACAGCGAACATCATAAGCAATAGAAACAATAATATCTATGATTTTATCCGTCATAGCATGTTTGATTTTCACGGTTTTGTCCGGTTGCGGTTTCTCATCCATCATCAGAGTAAGGCTATCACTTCCTGTAGAGAGTTACTCCGACGATATAAGAAAACGAAGCATACTACGACAGATAAAAATCATAGATGCTATCAAACATTGCTGATCTAACTATATATTCAGGAAAACTATAACGTGGTTTTAGCTTTCTGCAGTTCTTTTGTCTTTTCCAGAGTTCGGAATGCATTAATAAATTGTACTGCATTGATTTGATTTGTCTATCCTGCTTGCTAGATATGCTAAATTAGGTTAATTTAGCATTTCCTTGTTTTAAATCAAAATGAAAGGATAGAATTTCTTGGGTTGGGTTAACTGTTGATAAGTAAACTACTTATAGTTATCTCTTTGCTTTCACTATTTGTTTTTTATTTTGGCATTATCGGTTTTTTTCGAGTGGTTCGTCTTTCGTTTTGTGTAAAATAAATCTTCTTTTATTTTCCCTATCAGGAAGAAAGGATTGCTGCACTGTCTTTCCAATTCTCATTTCCTGCTCCTTTTGTTCTGTTATTGGAATCTCTGAAATTCCAATTTATTCTTTATTATTTTATTTTTATTTATTGCTTGTAATAAAAGTTGTGTGATTGATTCACATTAGATTTATATCCCCTTATACGGTCTTCTTTACACACAAAATACATATTAGTACAAATTAGTAAGAAATGTATGTATACCCTCAGTTGTTGCTTGCAGTTGCCATATCCGAACCATCAAAATAATTATCTAACCATCAGTCCAAAATAATATTGCCTTAGATACGAAAACGAATGAATTTGATCGGTGGGTTTTAAAGTGTTGATAGAAACGTTTTCCACAAATTAGCCCATCTCCAGTGTACTGAATACCGTGATTGATTAAAACATCTCCAGTAATTCGTGATTTCGCTTTTTGTTCTGAGCGGCAGTTATTGGCATTACCTATCTCTAATGTATAACCTATTTCTTTTAGAGAATGAAACTCTTTTTCCGAAAATTACTTGAATAATTTTGAGAGAAGCTGCCATTGTAACAATTTTAAATGTAACAAATATAAAAACAATGTAGGTAAAAATATAACCTTTAGCGCAACAGCCCACATGAGTGGTCAAGTCTTGTCAGACGGCGATTTTATTAGGGAGCAAGTCGTGATTCCCACTGCCATAGTTCTGACCTTCGCTACTAATTCTAGCTTCCCACTTTTTCTCACGATGCTGGGAGTGAGTAAACACTATCTTTGCCCTCAAGAATCCTAAATTCTCGTACCAATGGCGGCGTGTTGCTAGCCATTAGACCAAAGAGGAAACCCAAAATGTAACTATTAGAAATGTAAAAAAATCTAAGTTGAACAAAATTGACCAATATGAATTTTTGGAGAGGAAAGTCTTGTGATCGCTTCACATTAGGTACTTAAAAAAAATTAAATTAGTTTCTATTTTTATTGTAAACAAAAAAAAATATATTAATGACAGATTATAATCATCTCAGTCGGCAAAGAAGTTGAAAATTAAAACAAAAACTTAAATTTGGAAGTTTTCTTAAAATTATAGATTTCAGTTCAGATTAAAATTATTGTAAATGGACACTTTAGAGGTATTTGGTTAAATTACATGAAGTAAAATTACTGTACTTAAATCATATAAATTATAATTATTTCTTTTTTTCAATTTGAGTGGCTTATCGTTTGATTGGCTGGTGTATACTTTGGCCTTTCATTAAGGTAGCACACCCACAGTTTTCATCATGTTTACTGACATTGAAAGTTAAAATTGATTCAATTCTGTTTGAATCGAATTGCCGGTGTTCAACTTTTAGATTGTTTTATTGTCTAAACTTTTTTAAGGTTAAAGTGAAATCCAAATTAAGTGTTACTAGAGAGAAATATTTCAGTGAAGCAAGGCTGCTCAACGATATTGAGTTGCTAGACGACACAGCGTACCAATCAATCGATAGACATATGTTTATTACCAACCAAGTTGATTATAAAGTAAAATATCTAATAATAAAAATATCTGACTGTTAAAACAATTTCAGGTACCTCATGGGTGACTGAACTAGTCAGGATGTTAGAAAGCAAAAACATACTTAAACATGGGAAACATTTTCAACCGTGCAAGTGCTGGGATATTATGCCCAGGGAGTCAACAGTAACGCCCTCCACAATCGGAAGCAAGTCATGGAGGTTGATGCCAGCGCTGCCCAAAAAGTCGGATATCTCCTTTGGAATGCCACCTCTCGAGCCAAACCACAGGCCCTGCACCCTATAGACCCCGTCTCCAAACTGGTCTCTAAATTTTTCTTTGAAGTGGAGAATACACTTCTGTAGATTTTGCTCTTCTCCGCTTAACTCGGATCATTACTTTCGTTGGATCCAAAACAAAAGCAATGTCACTGTTTTCCTGGAAGGTCACGATGTCGGCATACCTGAATGAATCGTCCGTATCGATGGCACAAAAAACTTCCTCAAAGCTCGTGAAGCCCCGTTGATGCAGCAAATCCATAATAGCGTCCTTCGCTCTGTGATAGCGTCGGGTTATTAGGAGCATGTTATTTGGACCTGTTCCAAGCACATGGGCTGGTGTTTCAGGCTCTCTGCCGCATCTGCGACAGAGGGGTCCAACAGCTCCCGCAACTGTCCGCCGACTCCAGGAACAGCACGAAGAGAGGCGTGATTTATATTGAGCTTTATGATGTTCGTCCATTCCGAGCCAGACAAGGTTTTCTTATCACAAATAAACCTATTTGCCTTTGGGTTATCCTTATAATGGCAAACTCCAACACCCTGCCACTTGCAGCTAGTCCAGTCTTCGAAAGAATTCTCTCTCAATTGCCGCCTTATATTCCTTATGTTTGGAAACTCATCCAAATCCTCCATTTGCAGCACCAACCTTGAGGCACATCCCTTCGCCTCTGTCTTGTAGTCGAAGATCTGCCGGAAATGCCGATCCTGCGCGTTAGCCAACTTCTGAACAAGGGACCAATGCTGTAGAGGCACCACCCATTCGTATCGAAGCAGGCCCAGGCCACGATACCGCCTTGTGGTATACATCATGGCCGAAGCAGTATTTGCAGGAAGGCCAAACATGGCCTTTGCACTTCGTCTAATTATTACATCGGTTCCCTCCAGCAGCGCTGGACTCAGCTTTCTAAGCGGAGCAGTTTGGAAAGGGTACGCTATTGTTGGGAATACACACTGGTTCAGAACGTTCAATTCTTGGTCCGGTTTCAACAGGTGTTAGACATGGTAAGCTTACTCATGTTTTCGTTGAGTTTTTTTTATTGCGTCTTCATTGACCTCCAATTCACTCGAGAAGGTACATCTCAAATAGTTCATCGTCTCGTTAGTGTCAATGGGCTCTATAACGTCACCATTTTCCAGCAAGAGTTTTTCTTTTTTAAGGACACTATTCTCAACTGTTATTGCCATACTTTTCGTGGTATTAATATTGAGGCCGATTTCGCTTAGTAGCCTTCGCACCAAGTCTATCACCCTTTCGGCACCCCTGACACACCCGGTTGTTACGGCTATATCGTCCGCAAAACCGGTAAGAATAATTCCACTTGGATCCTCTTTAAGTTTGTAGCCGACTTGATCGAATATGCAGTCGCATATTTCTTTGAACAAGTGGTAATGATATTCATTGATATTCCTTTTGGAATGATTAAGTGGCCATGCATATTTTTAGGCTTTACATCTGAAAAAATTGAGTAATTCTGATCTTTTTTTTTTAGGAGTGTGGCATATTCAGTTTGTTTCTTTCAGCCCAGGCCCATTAATGTAAACGTCGGCCTATTTACTTCCTTTAAGATAGTGCATTGTGGGCTCTTATGAATGTAGTTCTTTTTTTTACTTTTACTAAGTTTAATTAGATTCATTCTTGCATAGATTAAGGATACTGTTGTTAGATTTTCGCGTCCGGTGAAGGAGGGAGTTATCTCCAATGTGAAAAGAACAGTGTCTGAAGGACTCTTTACAGCACTATACTGTTATAGAGAAGTCTGTGAAGTCTTACAGTTTCTCTCCCGAACTCCCAAAAATATTTGCAATAAAAATATTCATATGTTGTATATAAAAGTTTAAAGAGAATTTATTGGTGATATTTTCTAGAAAATAGGGTGTAATGTAATACATGGTGTTGTGATTAACTACTTTCGGCTGAAACCTTTGATTTCCTTTAGTTAACAATAAAATGGCCTTTTTGCGTTTTGAATTTCCTGTGATTAATCTTTTTTGAGTTAGGCTGTTTACAGGGAAGGAGAAACGCGCGCAGGACTAGCACCTGGTTCGAATCCAGCGTACTGCCCTTAGCTTTTCTCTTCCTAGGAGCCTCTACAGCTCACTGTCCGGGCAGTTTTAACACTGCTCGACGGCCGGCAGTGTACTTAAAGCTCCGTGGCATAGTAGATCTTTCAGGTCGCAGTGCATAATACCCCCCTTTAAAAAAAGAAAAGAAAAAGAAGTTGACTGTTTATCCTCTTTTCATTCTTCTTGATAGCCATCTGTGTATTCTGATTAGAAATGTATATCTAAAAATGTTTACCTTATTAAAATTTATTCTTCCATAATTTCTGACCATGATATTATTATATTTTGTTATACCTGTGTATATTTATTATTTCGCAGCAGAATAATCTTTGTGACTTGGTTTTATGTAAATGTGGTCAAGATGCCCCCCCCCCCCCCCTTAAACGTCTCATATTTCCTTGTTTAGTGTACAGCCAAGTTTATTGTCCATACTTAAATAAAACTTCGGTAATTATGAATTTCTATTTAAAACTAAAATCAGAAGCTAAAGTGATAATCAATCCTGCACTATTCACATATATTTCTAAATTTGGCCAGAATATTGAAGTGATTTGGTGTGAATAATTTCTTGTGAATTTAGTCATATAAATATTATAAAAGATTATTTTATTTATTTCTTTATAATCTTTATTTGCAGGGTTTTTTTTTCTATATTTTTCTCCCAATCTCTTAATTAGTATAAATTTTGTTTAATTTCTGTAAGTTTAGTTGCTGATTGTATTTAAAACATCAACACTTCTTTGCAATTTGCCTTTAACAAATAAATAATTTAATCTAATCCATTTAACACAAAAAGAATAGCATGAAATATTTACTTGACTTTAATGCTATAATCACTGTTCATTTTGACCTACTGTCAAATTGTTAATTAAAATTTGTATAACTTAATTTATTGTCCAGAAGCCGTTTTTGAGAAAATAACGAAAATAAATTTCAATAAAACCGGACTTCTTGTTGACAGATATTGACCTACAGCATCTGTTACCTAATAGTTTTTTCTTTTTTTTAAGCAGACAGTAAAATGTTATTTGTCGTGAAGAGTGAGCCAGTTCTACATATTCGTTTTCGCATCTTCGTCGCGTTGTAAAAATTGATATCACCTAAAACTCCTCGAAGAGACAAAAAAAAAAAATCTACTGCTGCGAGGGCCTCGAGGTGGATTCACTAGTTTCAAGCATTGATTGTGCAGTATGTATGGGAAGGACGTTTGAGTAATTTCTTCTCGACATCAAGTGTTCAGAATTGCATGCTTTTTACTTCTATCGTAGATCATTCGTCTTCTTGAATATGTGCATCAGCGTGCGCTTCAAGTTATAGAGTTGAAACCTCGATTAATCGTTCCGCTAGTTGCAAATCACGACATACTTGTTCGGTCACTTTTGAATTAATCAACCCTATCATAGAAATTCGTACGATTCCTATACTGAACACGCTGTCGTTGAGACGTGCCCGATTTATAGCTTTAACACTGCAGAATTATTTATAAAAGTGCAGTGTTCTGTTCGGGCATTGTTCTCACTTTGCTGAGATAACATCGCCTTCACCAGATTTATATTTTTTTAAATAGTGAAACAGTATACAGCTGTTTTAAACTGATGACAGGAATGTCAGCTTATGATACTGAAAATATCGTGTTATTCTTATATACACTTTCCTTGATTTACAGTTTTCCATCTCTTTACCTACTTATTTCTTATTGTCTCTTCGATGCTCTAAGATTACCAAGACACGAAAAATACGGTTTTATTTTTAAATTACGGTAAGAATAGAAAACAAAGAAGAAGTAGAAGTTGATGTTATATTTAATGTAAACAATAGTTATGATTGGCCGTTGTTAATTAAACAAGCAAAAAATTAGTTGGCTGGGACCAAAGAAGAAACTTTTTATTTTTAAAAAAGTTTATTCGATGTCTTGGACGCCTTTGGTGTCCTTCCTCAGGAATTAGAAAACAAAAAATACGAAACTACAGGAAATTGTATTATACAAATTAATATATGTCACGATTAAACAATATTAAAAACAGGTATCATATCTTATTAATATTGTTTATTTATTGTTTATTGTTAATAGCATTTTTTTGTTTTGTAGTTCCTGAGGAAGGATACCAAAGGTGTCCGAAACGTCGAATAAACTTTTTTTTAAATAAACATTGACAGCTTCGAAACTTTTACCCACAAAGCAATCAATAAATTAAAAGTATTAATTAAAAATAAATAAAGTATTAAATATTTAAGTTCTTGCCTTTTAAAAAAATTTATATTTTCTTTTGTCTGATATTTTGAATTTCATTTCTATTTTAATTATGTATCTTAATTTCTCTTTTATTTTGTTTATTGTCTAATTCTCTTTCAATTTGATCTCTTTTGACTTGTTAATATACAATAAGAAATTGCATTACATGTAATATCGATTGATTAGACATATAGATTTCATTTAATAATAATGGTAATAATAATAATAATTTAAAATAAAAGTAGAACATTCTGAAATATAGCACTTTAAACAAAAAATAGACATACATAACATACTCTACTTTACAGATTATTGGCTGCAAACATAATTTCTGATCTGCAGCAGTAGGAAATATATATAATAATAATAATAATATTAAATCTCACTTTCTATTGAATCTATTACAATTTAATAAATAAGTAAATAAATAATATATGTAGAGGAGCTATATTTGTTAAATTATTTTGTTTACTATTTATTTAGAGACGGTCTGATAATTTTCATAGTTCTATGCTTGTTTGTTATTATTTATTTTTTTTGTTTTTTATAACGGACTGCACGCATTCATTTTAATTGTTGATTCACATTAACCATATAATTGTTCCTGTTTATTGCATGTGATGATGATGATGATGGATTGTTTGTACTTTATGCGCGTCCTGGTGACCACTTTTTTTTTTCTTTTTTTATTTATTCATTATTCTTTATTGCTTTCCTTTATGTCATGTTGCTGTGTATTAGTTTTTTTTATTTTTATTAGCTTTCTCTTATATTTTCTATCATTAGTAGAGCTGAGCGATGTTAAACTTTTCTTTTTTAAAAACAGACACACACACACACATTATATATATCCTATAAAACAAAATCCTATTATTATTATTATATATAAATGTTTTCATTGGTGATTACTTCCAGCGTAAATTCAAGTAGGAAATATGATAATATTTTTTACTGCGATCATTTCAAATTTTCGATGTCAAATATTCATCCGAAATACGTTTTCCGGTTTCCTGACTCTACCGGAAAATTGTATGTTTGAACTCTGAGATATATATATATATATATATGGTAAAGCTAGGAGAGATGAGGGGGTAGGAGAGAGATTACTCTATGTATGTGTGTGTATGTGAACAGCATAGCTCAGAAACGAAAAATCGCAGGAAGTTCAAATTTCCTATTACGTTTGGTTACCATCGTGGAATCCGACAGAAAGTTAACTGTCAAAATTGTTCAACCGGAAGTATATTTAACTGAATGGATTTTTCATTTTTTCTAGCGATTTTCTCGAAACCGGCTCGGAATGATTTCCTTTGAACTTGATATACCAACTACACATATAAACATCTACAGCTTTTATTTAAAACATTTTTTAGGGTTCAATTTATTTAAAGGATGAATATGTGGTTGGGTCCGGCGATGCTGGATAATATCTATGATTTTATCCGTCGTAGTATGCTTTATTTTGATGGTTCTGAACGATTTTGGATTTTCATTCATCGTCAGAGAAAGGTTTGCAATCAATTCGTATAGAGAGTTGACCTCAACTATATGTTTATATTATAAATGGCTTTGGTTGATTGTATGTCAATCAACATATGTATATCAATCGACATACAATCAGCCAGTATCGTTTGTGATATAAAATTAACATATAGTTGAAATCAACTATGACGATGGGTGAAAATCCGAAACCGATCGGATCAAAACAATGAAGTAAACGGTTGAAATAATAGGCAATTAAGGGTTATTTAATGGTGAGAGGTGGTATTTTGTACTTTACTTTAAAGCTCTATTGTAGATTATTACACGAATCCGTCATTTAAATAATATTAATTAAAATTAAATATGTTGTCCAAATTCCGAGTTGGAAAGAAAGTTGGTTGACCGGAAACTGCTGCCATTACTGAACAGTTGCTTTAGTTTTCTGCAATTTTCTCCCATAAAAATACTGACAGATTTTATTAAACTTGGTATACTAATTGTAGATTCAGAGATCTAGCTCTTTGTTTTGTAACTTTTTTCCGAGAGAATTCATTTAAAGGGTTTCGGAGGAAGTGATGTGGAAATTCTCCCATTATAATAAGATTGGAGACAGCGCTAAACATGTAGTGAGAATTATGTATGTAGAAAATTCGTCAGTAATAACTATTGTAAATTGCAATAGGAGATAGTCTTGTGAGTGTTTCACATCAGATTTTTTTTCTTAAAGCAGTTAAGAGAAAATAAAAATTAATCTTTAGCGTTTTGCAATGAAATTTATTACTTTTCTTTATTACTTTTATGTTTCTTGTGATTGTACTCTTAGCTGCTCTTGTGAATTATAAACAGGATAAAACGGTATGCATTTTCAATTATTATGAATATTTGGTTAATTAGTTCTTGCATGGAACATGTAGAATGACCTCACCTAGGTGGATGGATGCCTTAAGGAGTGATGCGCAAGCTCTACTTAATGTTCGCAACTGGAAGGCAGCAGCAGACAGGGAGAAACACCTGTGATTTAATCTTCTAATAGAAGCCAGATCGCGGAAGTGGATTATTGCGCCATTGAGGGTTAATTTCTTGCAGCATTTTCGGTTATCGGATATTTTAATGAAATAAAAACTTAGTCTTTACGGATCTATCTGTCCATAAGTGCCTTTCAAATGATAATTGTTGCTTGTTCAGTTTAAATTGAAATAATACACTCAATTAAAAATAACGGCAATAAAACCGCATTACTTACTACATAATCCTAACTTGCCAGGATTTGAAAGTCCTTATTCTCCCATATAAAAGATAATGTTTGAAAAATTTTTTCTTCATCTTAATTTTGCCTCGATCTACTATCAAGCGTTATTATAAAATACTTTGTTTTAATTCGTCATTAAATTAATAAATCTCCAAATGATAGATTTAAAGAAAAATGTTTATCAATTAAATTAAAATTGAAAACCTCTTTTTGAAGTTCATATCTTTTGTTGAACATAAAATAATCTTAATTAATAAAATTCTGTAATAAACTTTAGTGCATTTTTGTATTAAATACGGAGGAAATTTGTAAATTTTTATCGATGAGGTACCGTACATTCTGTTTAATTATAAACTTGAATTTCTTTATCTTAAATGGTTTATGACTTTTACAATAACTGCATTATGCTATCTATAATTAGTTGTTAGTGTCTATAAGTGATGCGATGATGTTTAATTATTTTCACAAGTATTTACAATGTTATAAGAGCCAGGTGGAGATTAAAGCTTTCTTCTTCATAGTAAACCGGCACTGTTGTACAGGATCATAAATCCCCTCGGGTCCATTGCTCCGACTTAGCCTTTCTTCTTCCACCAGCCTCCCCACTACTTTATACTACTTTTCGTTTAGTATTTATTTGCATATACAGTCTATTATGCTCTTTGTTTTTGTTGTTTTACAGTAGTAATAATGCCCAGCATTGTCGCAGGAATTTGATCTTAAAGTGTAATAGAAATAATATTAACCAGTGATGTTACACTAGATTAAACTATTTATTGGCACCATCACCGGTCTAATATTATAACTTCGTATAAAAATGGATAATTCACACCACTATGTGGGAAAATAATAATTAATATTCCTTGGATTACTTTTCTTTGATTTTTTTTTATTTTTTATTTTTTAATTGTTACTTTTCTTACTCCTGTAGTAAGAGGAAGTATTACGACCGTATGGAATTTTCGAAATTGTGTTTCTTGGTAATTCCGTTTATGTACTTCAACCGAATCTGACAGGAAAGATCCGTGCAAAATCCACTAACCAGTATTACGGCTTTACTGATTAAATTTCATACACTATCTACAATAATTACATAAATACATATCACTTTTATATGAACCATTTTTTCCAGAATTTTATTATAAGGCATTTTATTACAATGTATATAATATGACGGTACATTAATTCGAAGAATTAATTGATGTTCCGTAAGTGCACGACGTTTCTGAATAGGACTTTTAAGAATTTTTTGAAATTGGTATTTGCAGATATAAATCTGTTACTTTTATTTGAAAAATGTTTTCCTACAAAGTTGATCTTAGGTAGTTGTGCGGAATTTGTGGTGTTAAATATCAGATATTACTATATTCGGGTTGGTTGAATGTGGACTCTCTTCTCTTGAATGTGGATTTCTCTTGGTGTGTGTGCGCTCTCTTCTGGACTGCTATGTAATTACTTGCACTAACTGCCTGAATAGGTACATATCCTTCGTCTTATTTATGTTAGGACAAATCAGTGAAATTTTAAGATAAAAAAAAATTATTTTATATAATGGTGTAAGCAGCAATAAGAGGAAGGAAGTCATGAAAATGTTTCACACCACGTTTTTTTAATCAGTTTTCACTGTTTATTATTTTGATTAGTCAGCATTATCAGTGTTTAATTAGTCAGTATTATTGTTACTGTTATATTACTTAGTATTCTCTTTTTGTTATAATATTATTTGCTTGGTGAATACACTAGTTCCTGTAGGCGGCTTATTATTCATGCATTATAGCTCTTGATACTATTACATTGCTTTTTTTATTATAAGTATAATTTCATTAATTAAAAAAAAATATTTAAATGAAAAAAATATTATTTCAATAAATAATTGCTTTATTTTTCATTTATTTATAGTCTTATATGGGCGGATATAAGAATTGATGCAGTTTACAGGATGGTTGTTTGTTAGTCTGCTGTTAGGATGTACGTACAGTGTTGTGTGTCCTGTTGCAACACACTTCGTCTACCATCAACCGGTTTATCCCGGTCCGACCGTGGTACGACCTCACTCAACACCCTGTTCTCTGAACCTTTTAAACAATTTCTATTCGCTCCAATGTATTGATAGATACCAGTTGATTCTTTAGTTGTATATTTGTACAGTAATTTTTGGTAAACTCTATTTTCTTTGCACGACTGTGAAAAACTTGGTTTTCCAATTTTCTACTGAAACATATGGATGAAATTATGATTTAATTAGTTTTTATATAGATTTCTTAATTTTTTTTTTAATGGTTTTACCTATACATTTTGAATGTTAGTATACATGTCGAAGACGCCTGATGGTTTCAGCTCAATCATGCCAGAATTCCCTTAAAACGATATATTTGTTATGGTTGGTAGAAACCACTCAGATATAAAAAGAATGTTTTCTTTTTTTCTTTCTTTTTACTGTATTCTTAAAATAATTTCGAATATGCTCCAAAAATATAATCAGAGATATTATATTAAAAATATATTTGCTTCCAATTCTTCCATACATTATAACCTATACTTATACCTAAACCTATATCTTATAATAAGTTCCAATTCCAAAAAATATATTTGGTTCCTTTATCCATAATATAAAAGAAAAACGATAGTCCGATAATGTTGGAGACAAAAATTAACAATCATTTATTTTCTATATAAATTTTCTTGTGGACCCATTCTTATTATGGTAAAGAGTTTGGAGGGGCGCGAATGCTGGAAATCTATTCTTGTTATTTATATAAAGCTGATCTTCTCATTTTATTTATTATACCTTCTTTATATTCCATGAAGGAAATATTTCTTGTCTATTGTAAAGCCTTTTCGGTGATTCATTCTGTTTAGGTTAGGGGTCATTGTTTATTTGATTTAATGAGAACAATTAATTTAAGTTTTATAAAAACATAAACTAATTAAATATTGAATATTCTTCAGGCATTTTTTCATTCTTTTACTGTTAAAATTTTAAAAGAAATTTAGTATTCAACGGGAAATTAGTGTTTTGAGATATGAAATGAAAAAAAATGTCTCAAAAAATGGAAATCGCAGTAAGCTCAAACTTGAATTCCGATTTCATCATCACTTGATCTGATAAAGGTTTTGGTCAAAATATATAAAGTGTTGTTTTACTTGTTTTTTTGTTGTTTTTTTTTGGAGCATGGCTGCAAAGTTTTCTTTACTGCGTATATTATTAACATAAATGCCTACCACTTTTATTGGAAATATTTTTGTAGAAAAATTGAATTATTGGCGTGTTCTAAGTGAGTGAGCTTTCTCTAAAGTAATATTTCAGTATAATGCATGTTATATAATACTCTACCTATAAATATAATATTTAAGGTATAAATGGGTTCAGCGTAGCTGGAATACCAAATTTGAAAAAAAAAAAAATCGTATTAATCGAAGATGCAACTTTACCGAATTGCTTATTGAATGTTTTGGAAATCTCTCCAAAACGTCTACCATCGATTTTCTTTAAAATTCTTAATTAAATATGTTAACTACTAACCTATTATTTTTATTTCAAACATTTTTCCGAAAAGATTGATTGTTATCTGTGATTTATATAT
Organism: Triatoma infestans; assembly: GCA_011037195.1. Taxonomy (NCBI): domain Eukaryota; kingdom Metazoa; phylum Arthropoda; class Insecta; order Hemiptera; family Reduviidae; genus Triatoma; species Triatoma infestans. Next base: position 224,503 of record JAAEAF010000849.1, read on the forward strand.
CAAATGTTATTGTGATTTAATCAGATTTTATTATTGATCTATCCTCTAGACAACAGTGTAATCATTTTTTACATATATTTATTATATACCAATACAGTTATGTTTGGCTGTTATTAATCAAACAGGCAAAATATTAGTTGACTGGAGCCAAAGAAAAAACTTTTTGGTGAAATCACAATATTACTGTAAACTGTAATCGTTATTAATTACTGAATACCCAAAATCAAAATCAAATTTTATTGCTTAAAAAATATTACATTTTATAGCAAAAGTTCAATATAAATAAGAGAAACAAAAAAATAATTATAAACAAAAGTAATGTTCTATAGTTTTTATTTTAAACAAGAGAGAATTATTGTTTTCCAACTTGTATATTATAGCTAATGACAACTATTTCAGTTTCATCCGTCTAATTTAAATATGGCTTCAACTTTTCTCTCAATTCTAAGCAAGTTTTTGTGAACGAATACAAATTCTTTTATTTCAGAAATTGAATTACAATTTAAAATAATATCTAATGCATCTAGTTCACAATTTGATAGGTTTACAAAATATTTAAGCTATAAATGTCTTCTAATAGGAGATGAACAATCGAATCTGGTAAATCACACTTACAAAGCAAACAGTTTCTTTCTGGTTTAAAATCATATTTTTTACCTTTAATTATAACTCTTAGATACTTTTTGTTTGCTAAACGTAACTGAGCAACTACTTTCAGAAATTCTAATGGAACGTTTTGTGAAAGATATTGCTGTGGCCAGTTAAATTGACTAATAAATCTAATATACATATTGTATTTAGTTTTATAAAGAGCTTCAATATCGGTACTAATAAGGTGGTTTTTGTAGGATGTTAATAGAGTGCATTTATTCTTAGTTATTTCGTTGTGGTCCTGAGTCTCCCAGAGATTAATAACTCCTACTTTATTTAGGTAGCCCCGCAAGAGAGCGCACCAATTGAAAGGCATTCCCTTGTTATCTACAAAGATCATAAGACGGTTTTGGAATGCTTGTATCACTCATCTTGAGCAGGCTTATCCACCACGATAAAATACTTTTAAATATTTGATAGTCAATGTGCGTTCTTCCGAGTTCGTGGCATAATACCGCGTCAGGGGTTGATCTGGGAAGCTGCAGCAAGGATTTCAAAAACTTGATTTGTACTTTCTCCAGCAGATCAGCGTAAGGCGGCGACCATGTCTCTCCGCAGTACAACAATACACTGCTAACCAGCCAGTCAAATAATATCTCTTTAGCCTTCCACACATCTGATCTTCCCTTGGATAGTATATGCTTTATGTTTACGGACGCTGCTATACCCATAGATTTATTATGTTCACATGCTTTTCTAATTTTCCACTGGGTGCGAAAATCATAATTACTGAATACTTAATTCATTCGTAATTTAATTGTCGGAATTAATCAAAAATTACCGAAAAATTAATGAAATATCTCGTTTAGTAATAACTATAGAAATTTGTTTCATAATTAAATTCTATAAGATTCATTGAATCTAAATCAGTCTTATTACTTTCTTTGTTCTGTTTAGAATACATTTGAGGAAAGAATGTTTTAAAGGTCTTTATTATAAATTCGTGTATTTTTTGGAAACCAATTTAAATGTTTATATGTGTTTACAAAACAAAATACGAAATATAATAATAGTATTTGCACATTTATTGCATAATAAAATATGTTTGAAAAAAAAAAAGAAGTACAGAATATGAAAGCTATTATTTGAAAACATAATAATATAGAATCGACGCAAGCAGAACAGAAACACGTATTATCTATTATTTATTTATTCAAACATACATAATTGAATATTGTCAAAAGTTGTCTCACGATAAAAATTATTTACATGTTTGATTTTTGACATCATCTAAGGTGTGTGCCAATCGTAGAAAGTTTACATTCTCAGTTAATAAAGTTTGGAGTTTTTGAAAATATAAAAAGTGTTACTTCTTTTTATGTTTCTAGAAAACGGAACTCTTAAAATATTTGCTCTGTTTGTGCTTTAAAAAATGTTAATAGGCCAAGGAATACTGTATTCGTTATTAATGAAGTATTTCGTTTAGTAATTACTGCAGAAATTTAATTCATAAATATTTTCTGTAAGATTCAATTTAAATCGATCTTATTACTTTCTTTGTTCTGTTTAGATATATATTTGAGGAAAGAATGTTTTAAATGTCTTTATTATTATAAATTCGTGTATTTTTTGAATAACCGTTGGAACAAACTTAAGAGATGAGGAAATTCTTCAATATTATTATTTCATTAGTAGAGTTCCATTCACCTGGCGTTTCTCACGTAGTTATTAATAATGATATTATTCCATTTACAGATCTTATTGCAATTTTAACGCTCTAATTGATAAATTTGCTTCAGACATGAAGTTATTACTAGGCATTTAATTGTTCTTTAATCAATTTCCCTCAGTCTGTTTTTCCCAAATAGAAGTGGTAGTCGTATAGAGTGCGATAATTGTAACGAAATTCGTGAGGCCTTCAAGTTTGATCGCTATAGGAAACTTAAACAAGTTCATTTATGAATGATGCTTATCAGATAGATGCATAATACACCCACATACACGCACGCGCATATATATCTAAATATTTCCGAGAGAGACCTTAAAAATAAGTGTAATTTAGGACATGAAATGATTTATACAATACATAAATTAATTAACTTATTTTAAAATAATACATTAACTACAACCGTTTTTTAGGTTAACAATACACTCTCTTTAATTAATTTGCTTCAAATAATTCTTCTTCCAAGCAGCAAGAGAAAGTAAAAAGGAAAATTTATGCTATGAAATGATTTATAGAGTAGTGGTATAATTGATTAACATTAGTTTGAAATAAAAGTTAAAACTGATTTATTAAGTTAACTAGAATAAAGTTAAGTTTGGTAGTTATAATACATTTATACTCTCTCTTACCTTCTAAGTAAGAGGAAGTATTGTAATCGTGTCAAATTTTCGATATCGAGTTTTCGCCGGAAATATCCGTTTTGAGGTCCTCTGAGTCCAAAAAAGTAGTTTTTAGAAAAAGGTCTGTGTGCGTATATGTATGTAGGTATGTATGCCTGTATGTATGTATCTATGTGAGCAACATAACTCAAAAACGAAAAACCGTAGAAAGTAAAACTTGATATTCCGTTTAGGTATCAGCATGGGATCTGACAGTACGTTATCTATCAAAATTTCTCAACCGGCGGAAGTACCACTTTACTGGTTGGTGTTTTTACTTGTTTGCAATTTTCTCAAAAGTGGCTCCGACGATTTTCTTAAAACTGTATATATGTACACACATACAAAGAGCTACAATTTTTATTTGAAACATTTCTCCGGGAAAATTCATTTAAGGGCACTTTTATGGGAGGCATGAGGTTATGTTCTTCTTTAAAATGCTAATGAACTATGAAGTTGATTATACAATTCTATCATCCAAACAAAATTAATTAGAAATGAATAGATGGCCAAAATTTCGAGTTTCAAGAAAATTAGTAAACCGGAAGTGCGCTTTTACTGAACAGTTTTTCAGTTTTCGACGAATTTCATTAAATTTGGTACACAAACTATATAATTAGTCAATTATAATTTTGAGAACTGGTGTAAGAGAAAGTTGTGTACACCAGATTTTTTTTTTATGATGCTGCTGCTGTATTTTACTTCCTCCTTATTTATTGTTCTCTTTCTGTCTCTCTCTCACCACATATATATATTTCTCTTACTCTTAGAGTAAGAATTGCAATAGTAACAAATTTTCGAAAGTGATTTTTTTCACAGGAAATACAAGTTTTGAGTGCTCTGATTGTGAAATAATGTTTTTAGCGAATGTCTGTAAGTGTGTGCAGTGAACAAAATATTTAAAAAATGAAAAATAGCAGAAAGCTCAACCTTTGTATTTGGTTTAGATACTGCCTACCACCACATCTGACACGAGGGCTTTGGGCAAAATCCATCAAACGGTAGAGCGAGTATACTGAATGTTTGTTTTTCTTTTTTCCAATTTTGTGCAATTTTTAAGAAAACAGATCCAAAGTTTTCTTTAAACTTGGTATACTGTCACTTTTGTTTGAAACATTCATTATTTCCCCGGGAAAACTGATTTTTTTGAGGGTTCTTGGTAACATTAACTTTTAGCTTTCCCCTAAAGGTCCACTTGTGTACATTTCATTACTCCAACTTATATAATATTCATTAGAAATATTTTTTAGAATTTCAAATCTGTTAACTTGGTAGTTCTTCAGTTTTTTTTTTTTTTTTAATTTTCTCAGAAACATCTATAACGATTTCCATTAAATTTGGAATACTAGTTGCGCAGACCCAAACATATCACTTTTATTTGTAATATTTTATCGCAAAAATTGATTTGAAGCAGTACTACGGAATTTGTGTTGTTAATTTCAAATGTGTCCTATGTATGCTTGTTTCAGTTTTATTATTGGCGTCTCTTCTGGGCTACATTGTAATCATTGTTCTTTTTCTTTTCACATTAAGTCTTCCGGCTTCACATTTGATGTTAGTCGGACAAATGAGTAAAATTTGATATAATGGTTATGAGAAGGAGAGAATTGGGTTTAAGAGATAAATAAACTGGTAATAATGCTGAACACTGTATAATGAAGAAGTAATACAAACTGCCAGGACTTTACACGTACAAGAGAAATTAGGAAGCGAGAGATTTATAGTGAGTGAAGAGAAGAGTAGTAGTTGGTTGCTGACGCGTTATTAACTGTTCTAAAACTGTCCTTCTATAGGGCTAGCTTGGTTGTATATATAAGGAGTCTCCCACTCTAGTCTGGCCTAAGTAGCAAGTGAGGTTCTCAATATTGTGTTTCTCTCTCTGCTTTGGATTTATTACATTTGAATTTAAAAAAAAAAAATGCATGATTGTTTTAACAGACTGTAGTTGAATGTCGTGTGATTGTTACGCAACCAATTTTTTTTTGTTCTCATTAATTGTTAGCAATGTTGTGTCTGTGCACTATGGGATTCTGGGCATACTTAGTAAAGACAGCGCTGCCTGGACTCAAATCCAGAGCCTGCGCGTTCCAATCCCAGACACCCTTCCATTGAGCTATATTATCTGTCTACATATTTGAATATACACGTTTTCATCTTGATCCTCTTACTTTTGTTTGATGTATATGTCTGTTTGATGTCTATATTTATGAGTTTCTTTTTCTCAAAAGATGCTAATCATGGAGCTGTCATCAACATTATATGACGTAGGTATGCATATCTCTTTACATTGAATCATGTTGGATGAATTAATAATTAATTTTTTTTTTTTTAAGTTGTCAAAAGAATTCGTTTAATCTGGTAAAATTTGAATACTATTTTTATCTCCTATTTGAGAAAGTGAACAGAGTAGTCTGTATCTATGTATATTATACATAATGCATGGAATGCAATAGATTTCTCAAATTGAATTTTTAACTCTGTTGATTCCGAAAATTTTAAAAGAAAAAAAAATGTCGTAGGATAATACAATTAATATTTCAGATCACAAGTTATGGATCAGAATATTTCTTATAAAATCCAGTTAACCAGACACATGTTTCACTTTTAAAAGATATGTTTTACAATTTTCTACTAACTGCCGGCAATGATTTGTATTTTTAAATTTGATGCTTATTCGGTAAAATATAAATATTTCTAATGAGATGTTTGTACGGCAATGGCCAGAGGAGTTTTTAAAGAAAAAGAAAATTCTTTGTTGCTGTACGTTTCGGGTACCATTGGTGGCCTTCTTCAGGAGCTCTTTAGGGTAGGAGAGGAGTGAACGTTGAGAACGTTGACACGGAAATAATATTATATTGAAATTATAATAGAAATAAATATTTCTTTTTGATTACAGCAATAAAATATTTTTTACAAGCTCCAATTTTGTTCACAATTTGTCTGTTGGCATTTTAAGTTCAGGGATTATCTCAAGTTTGGGTACATATTTATTACAGATTATTTCGTATTATATCTGTCGATGAATTGTCTGTTATGGGATGTATCTTTTATTTTTTATTTAATTGATAATGTCATCGATGAAATTAATACTTTAGAATTATTGTCAATCTCTCATCTCCTCATTCATTAAATAGAACAGTTAATTAGTAATGTCATTCAACCCTTGGAAGAGAAATTCTTGTCACCTTTAAGTAACCATGAAATCATTAAATTGCCACATTAGTGGAGATATTGTTGGAGAAATTAGACTTACAATAGTTGTATTATTTAAATATAGTGATGCATGAAAAATAAATACGTACAAACCCTTTTCTTTTTTACTTTATTTTTTTTTTCCCTGTTCTTACCAGTGAACATCTCGCTTCTATAAATAGTACTTTTCTTGCTCATTGTATCAATAAACACACAATCTTTTCTATTACAGATTAGATATTTGTCTAACCTAGAACTTTTCTAAGGGTCCATGTAAAAACAATCCGTAAAGTAAGGAGTTTTCCATCTCTTACGATTAGATAGGTTATTTTCTCTCTCTCTCTCTGTCTCTTTACCTCTCTTTCTCCAGTTAAAACAAAAGAAAATAAATCTTGTTTGGTTTTCTCTTTTAGTTTCCGATTTTTTACCCTATTATTTTCTATTTCATTTTCCTTTCTCTTCATATTGTAAGAAGAACAAATTTTTATTCTGAACCAGATATTTATGTAAGTATTCACATTGGCCTTTACCTTTTGGATATGTTCAGCTAAGTTTAATCACGTGTTGCCCAAAATGTTATTTCTTATGTGTAGATATATACTGTAACTACTTCTTGGGGAGGAACTTGCTATACTTTGATCATTGTAAACAAGTCAGGAGGGCTTGCCATTTAAGAAGTGTAAGTGTGATTGAAAATGAGAATACAGTGTTTGAAGTTCTTTTTGTTAGTTAACTCTGATTGGCTCTGCAGAAATAGGCGAAGAATATTGAGCTAGTTAATATGGTTTCATTGGACTCATAGTGTCTGTTCCTGGCATTCCCTATCTGTTGTGGTTGGTTCCGCAGAGGTGGAAAGCATCAGAGATATTTTTAGTAATAGCCTGTTGCTTTTTGTGGTCATCGACCGGTTTCGGGCGTTCGCCCATCATCAGCATGCGTTTGTCAAACAGTGTGATAACATAGATTTGCACAGAGCAAATTGTATAAACTAAATTTGCTCTGTGCAAACCTATGTAATCACACTGTTCGACAAACGCATCCTGATGATGGGCGATCGCCCCAACCCCCGGTCGATGATCACAAAAAGAAGCAGGCTATCACGGAAAATATCTCTGATCATTCCCTATCTTATCAGCATTCGCATATGTTATACTCCATTTATGCCGATTTCCCCCAATCTTAGAGTCCGGGCACATTAACTTAATTTTTCAACAGATAACTATCGTGTTCTTATTTCAAGCAGTTAATCAGCCATGAATGTGCTGAGTCCATTCGGTTTTCTTCCATCTGAAGTGTTCGTACAATTTGTTTTTTTTTTTAATTTAAGGCGCGTCAAGTCTGTGGACATTGGCGTCCGGAGCGTTCTCTCTGCATTACCGGCCATTGGACAGTATTCTCTCGTTACAGACATCACTGCCTATCGTGGACAGTGAGCTCCTTCCTAGGAAGAGAAAATTTAAGGGCATCACTGTTGGTCTCGAATCCAGGACATACGCGTTACTAGTCCAGCACTTTTACTGAACTGTTTTAAACTTCTTTTTCAATTCGGTCTGTGACATGCTTCTAACATCTATTTCCTCTCATGAGTTGCTCTCATGCTTGGCCATGCACAGTTCATCTCTGCCACCGTTGACGGCTCCTATTATTCATTACTAAAAATCCTTACTATAGTTACTCTATAAGAATTTTATGTTGGCCATCTGTGGCTCCAAAGAAACCTCTATTAGGTTTCTTATTCAAGGATCATGCCTGCCTTATTCTTTAGGAAATTGTCCCGGCCTACCCGCAATCTACATATTAATAATTTAAATTAAAATAAGTCTGATTTTTGGTGAGAATTCTGTTATATATTTCACTAATCCATATTTTATGTCATAAGTTGCTTTCTTCCTTTATGATGATGATGATGATTATTATTATTATTATTTTCTCTAGCTTCTATTAAGAGGAAGTATTATTGTAATCGTATCAACTTTTCAGTATACATTTTTCACCGAAAATAAACTTTTGAAGTTGCCTGAGTCCAAAAGTGGTTTTTAGAAAATATATATGGTGTGTGTGTGTGTGTGTGTGTGTGTATGTATGTGTGTACGTACGTACGTACGTATGTATGTTTGTGAACAGCATAGCTCAAAAACGAAAAATCCGAGAAAGTTCAAATATTCCGTTTAGGTATCTCCATGGGATCTGACAGTATGTTCTCTATCAAAATTTATATTACCTGACAGCCGGATGAACTACTTTATTGAATGTTTTTTTCTTTACTTTTTGCGATTTTCCAAAAAAGGGCTTCAACGATTTTTTGCTTAAAACTGCTGCATCAGTTATACATATTAGGAGCTACATTTTTAATTTGAAATATTTCCCTAGCAAAATTCATTTAAGGGGTATGTTTTGGGGGAGGGATGGGGTTATGTTTTCCTTTAAAGTGTTATTCCAGTTTATTCTTCAACATAGTATTAATTACAATGAAATTTGTTGACAAAATTCCGAATTTAAAGCAAATTGATTCATTGTGAATTTACTGAACAGGTTTTTTCATTGTTTTGTGAAACCCCGACGGTTTTAAACATTAAGAAGAAGTGTGATGAAAATTTGCCATTTTTGTAAATTGTAGTAAAGAGAGTCGTGTGAGTGTTTCACGCCAGTGTGATGCCAAAAAGTGTAGACAAAAATTATCTTATTAGTGTTACTAATTTCATTATTTATATAAAACAAATAGTTCGATTGGAGTTCCAAGTAATTTAAGGTCCATATTTACTCTCACTTGAAATAAATAGCGTGTATTAAAAAAATTGAGAACATCAGGAATTCGGGTGGAGCGGCTTTAATAGAAGTTGAATATCTCCTTTAATTTTAACTTTAAAGTGTAACTGAACAGAACAAAATTTATTTAAACAAAAATTGCAAACTGGGTTGTCATTAATTTCCTGTTTACCTGACAAAGTATAATTAACCTAAGCCAGAAATCTAACTTAAAAAACAAATGACTCTATATGAGCCTGGATTATCGGAAGAAAGGAAACGAATTATTTACACGTCAGTTAGTAATATCATTCACAGAACTATAAGGTACAAACTGCCGATCTAATCTTCAGTGTAATTATTCATTCTAATCTAAAGTGCCCTTGTTTCCTTATCACATACACCATAAAGATCATGAAATTCCATGAGATAAAGTATTGATTACGGATTGAAGTTGACAAACATGTGACTTTATGTCTCTGTCTGTGAGTAACAGTGAATGAGTGCAAAGATTGAATAGTCTAATGAGAATTAAACTATAAGTATCGTTTGAATTTGCTTCCTTGGTTTTTGTAATCAATTGTTTTTCTATAATTTTTGGATTTTATATTAATTGTTGGTACCATCTAACTTATAAATCATTTTAAAAAATTTCTATTATATATATGCAGCATAAAAATCGTGTGCACAACTTAAGATTTTTTTTTTACTTTTTTATATTATACTGTCCATTGAGAGGTCAACAGTGATATGGTGACAGGGAGGATAAAGAAAGAGAGCAAAATAAAAAAGGGCATGATATTTTATTGTAAGAATGCTATTATGGCAACATTGTGACACGTATTAGTGGCACGCGGCGACATCACAACCGGACTGTAGATATCTAGTAGCTAGCCAGGACATGATAGCCTGGTAAACTAGTTTACTAGTTTTACAAAATAGAAATATTATTATATATATCTATAGAGATGGAGGGGAGAAAATAATGGAAAACCGGGGGGGGGGGAGGAACAACAACACCAACAATGTCTAGTAGAATTTAACTTGTAATACCGGTCACTTCATCATCCTTGCATCATGGATTTGAAAACCAACATACTGATTCTCTCGTAATAATGAAAAGGTTTTCAACAATCCATGCATCGACCAACTAATAAATGTCTAGTCATTTATTAAAAAATATTTTAAACATTATTACGAGCCAGTTTTATCATCTAAGACATTATAAATCAGAATGGCTGTAAAATATGAAAAGTTTTATTAATTTTTTCCTCTCTCTTCTGATGTTATTCACTTATTGCCAATAGATTGCGCTCATAGATCTTTTTTATTTGCCCTGTAGTAAGAGTAATGCTGACCACCTGCTTTCCGATATTATCTTTTTGTTCCATTACTAACAAGATTTAAATAGTAACAGAAAAAAACTAATAATAATTCATGAATGATAATCACTTTAAACAACTATTTGCTACGATAATTACACACGGGTACCATAGAATATTAATTTGAGATTTAAGAATTAAGAATTAATTTAAAGATTGGTGA
>JAAEAF010000851.1:0-40224 GCA_011037195.1 Triatoma infestans
TCATCTAAATAATGTTATTACAATTAAATGTTTTGTTATAATCGCGAGTTTAAAAAATCGGATGACCGGAAGTGCGTTTACTTTACTACTTTACTAAATGATTTTTTTTCACTTTTTCTCGATTTTCTCAAAATGACTCCGGCAATTTCTTTTCACATAACTTCTCATACAAACCTCTCATATAAACTACACAAACAATTTTACATTTAAGTGCACTTTTAGGGGAGCGGTGGGGTTATGTTTTTCTTTAAGGTGCTATCATTGTTGATTATACAGTTCTACCAACCAAACAAAATTAATTAGAAATAAATAGATGGCCAAAATTCAAAATTTCAAGAAAATTAATAAACCGGAAGTGCGCTTTTACTGAACAGTTTTTTCAGTTTTCGACGAATTTCATTAAATTTGGTACACTAACTATAAAGTTTGTCAATTAAATTTTGAGAACTGGAGTAAGAGAAAGTTGTGTGATTGTTTCACACCAGATTTTTTTTTTAAGTGCGATACTATCTTTTATAAATTATATAATTAGGCAAGACTGCACATAAAGTTTCTTTAAAAATCCTATTGCGGTCTTTCAAAATCGGATTTTTTTTTTATCTATGTTCTAAATATATAAACAATATGGAAGCTGCATAAATAAAAAATTGTAGGTACTCAGGTAAAAATAGATTTATTTATTTTTTTTTTGGGGGGGCAGATTAAAAGATCTATTGTGACCCCAGAGCCTTCTCAGTGAACTGACGTCTAGTTTACACTCGTTACGGACAACACTGTCCGGACAGTGAGCAGTAGAGGTTTCTAGGAAGACCTTAGACCCTTCCTAGTAGTCTGCACTTGATCTTGGAACCTCTGCATAGGAGTCCAGCGCGTTATCACTGAGCTAATCCCTTTCATTTATTAAGGTTACTAGTATTAATTCCTTTCAACTTTGTACGCGAAAAATTCACTCATTCCATTTTAATATTAGTGTTAATTTGCTTATGGACAAAATGTTAAAAATACGATGCTTGAAAAAAAATTGTAATTAAACAAAAATATTAACTTTTACTAATGTTGGAATATACAAACTTTAATAGTCAATATAAAGGCGGGTCTTGGTGTAGTGGTTATGAGCCTGGACTTGTAAGTGGGAGGACCCCAGTTCGAGTCCCCCGTATAACTGCTAAATTTTATATTGGTATGAAAGTTGGACGTTAAACCCGCCTGAAAACATAAAGGATTTATAAATTTATAATGTGTAAAGTTTAAGATAATGATTTTTTTCATAAAAAGTAAAATTGAAGAAAAAAAAGCTGTTAAATATAAGAAAACAAAGCACTGGCGTTTTCATTGATATTATCTTTTCCTAATTGTATAGAATAATGAATGAGATTCATAATAATACTCATCGAAATTATAATAAAGCTAAATAGTAGCCTGTACATATAATTATAAATATCAAATAAGTCCATTTTGTCCGGGGATGATAAGATTCTAAATAATTCAGTTGAATTAAAAATATCTCTAAGATAGTGTAACCTTAGGGCAAAGTAAATTGGAAAATAAATAAAAATATAATATGCGCCATTCCAGCCACGGATCGAGGGAACATAATGAATAAATGGTGCTAATTGTCAAGGCCATTTAATTTGATGAAACAGTTTTAGGTTAAAAATTTTAATTAATCTCGGGAGTATTAAAACTTTAGGTTCTTCAAGTAGGGCAATATAGTGAGTTATTTGAATTGAATATGAAAGCAATTATGGCTAGATCATTTAACATATGAAAAATTACACCAAACTAAATCGATAAGACTGTTACCAGCTTGTAATGTGTAAGTGTATTCTGATTGTGAATTACTTACACATTCTGCCATTTATCAATATGAAAGAATTAATTTCCATAAAATTATACAAAATACGGCCTAGCTTATTAGAATATTCATCAGGCATTGAATTTAAGAGATTAGACTTTTCAAGAGTTTCAGAAAAATTTTCAATGAAATTTGACACATTGAAACTTTTATAATTCATACAACACAAGAATCAATTTAATAAATACTGGACTGGACCTGACGAACTTATAGGTTTAAATATAGGTTTGAAAACCAACACTAAAATCACCCTCCAAATATAAGAGAATTGCAATTAAAATAACTTAGAGATAGATCTAATAATTTTAATAATAGTAAAAAGGCTATGTCTAATAGAGAGGCTAAAAGTAAACAAATATCAAAATAAATGAAATCTGGAAGGAAGGAAAACACTTCAGAACAAAAGAACAAAAGCGCGGCTGCACAACTACATTGCGTAAATTCTTTGAAAAATTATTTATTTTGTTCAATTATAATTGTAAGGGGTCAGTGCTCTGTGAAAAAAAAATAATGAAAAGTTAAATGTTGAGTTAGAATTAACAGGCTCATTAAAAGTGGAAAACCGCTGAGTCAGGAGCCGAATTTGGGCTAAAGCGCTATGTGTCAGGCTGGCACAGCAGTCAGCTGATGAATTGGCGTGTTGTATGGTAACTGGTTCATCTGGTTGCTCTGTGTCTGTGAGTAGTGTCTAGCCCAATTTTGAGAACAATTCTGAGGAGTACGGAGTGATTGCGTGAAAGCGTGTAGAAAGGTCGCTCACGGTTAAGTTGGAGAATTCCCGGGGCCTAGTAAGTAGATAGACTATGCGGAGTTTAGTGAGGTCAATCCGGTAGGGTTATTGTAATTAGTAATTAGGGTAAGATCAGAGCGGGGCATTTCTGGGAACTAGAACTATTTCATTAGTGGTTGATTTATTGTTCTGAAAATAGAAGGGTTGAATATTGTATCATAGGGCTATAGTTTAGGAATCATTGTAAAGTTAGAATAAGATTGTACACGGAATCATTATAAAAATAAGTAGCATATTTGGAATATTGTTAGCTAAGTTGGGGATCACTATACAGCTATACTCATATTCAAGCTGGATTATTGTTTATAAAATTCTGTGCCTAATAAATAAGGTTATAGGGGTGAAGTTATGTGCTAGGGTTATGGTAGCGATAATGTTATTGAATAGATTTTGTATTTTATATCTATAATTTTTGTGGAAAATACATCATTTGTGATCGCGTAATTTTGTTCACGAGGGCTGGGTCAATCCCCTGTTGAATTTATTTGTTTAATGATGTAAACCATCGTGTCATAGATTTTCCAGTTGGCAAATTATATGGTTATACGCTGAAACCTTGCTCCTTTGGTGTGAGCAATTTTTCGGTTGGCAGTTATGTTCTCTCAATATTTAGATGGCAGAGTGACATTAGATTAATTAGCTATTTCGGAAATATGATACTGCCAAAATCGTACTATACAATGGAATGAACATCGTCTTCTGATACTCAGAAATGAAGTTAATTCATATTCATATTAATAATTGTGTGTAAAGAATTGAAGGCAAGTTCTGGTTTTCAGCAGAAAAAGAATTTGACACATTGAAATTTTTGTAATTCATAGAACACAAGAATCAATTTAATAAATACTGGACCTGGACCTGACGAACCATAACACTTTGAGAACTTTTAGATTTAAGGTTTGAAAACCAATACTAAACATAGGTTTTAATTTTTTTGACAACCTACTTCAATGTCCAGTTTTCTGACGTTTGAGTTTTAATCTTGATTTTTTTTTTAGATCTAACGTTATATTTGTTTCTTTCCAGAATTAGCATATATTTACTTCAGTCACAGTTCTATAATGGATATGTGATCCATGGACTGGAATGAAATCAGCTAAGGTCTGAAGAGAATAGCTATTATTTTAGTTAACATTTAAGATAAGACGAAACAATGAGCTTCATTTTCAGGATATTAATGAAAGAGAAAACTTCGAAACAATGAATAAATATTTCACTCATTATCCTTTGCCAACTTTCTTAAAACTCATGCTTCATGTTTGTCTTAATTTAATAGGAATCGTGTCATGATATTTGGATGTTAAAGAAAGAGACTCGCATTATTTACACTAGTCATACACAAAGTACAGTGGAGTGATTATAGAGACTTAACGCGCGAATAGAGAGATCATTGTTGCCCGAAAGTAACTTCCAGTAACTGGTAAGAGACTGTTTTATTTGTAACTTTTTCTTGATGGTCAAGGATGTTGCATTAAGACTTCCTGTGTGATTGTTGTTGATTGCATTTATAGACTCTTCAAGTTTAATTAAAGATTTCTTTGTCTCGTTGAAGACTGTTTATAGACTTGCTTCCTTGTTGAAACTGTTTAAGGACATTTTCATTACAAATTAGATCGGGTATCATACAATTTTCTACTAAAAAACTGGGTTTCCCTTCTTGGTAGAAATGGGCTTGTTGCATAAACTGTTATCATATCAAGCTCAGCATTGCTTAGGATGTAACTTCAATTGCACTGTACATGATAGCTATAAGAATACATAAGGAATGTGGTATATAACAGTCACAAACAATGTCACCAAATTTAAATGAAGACAAAATTTTACATAATTAATTGATAGATTAATGATATTACATGACAGCTATAGTTTTCGGGGGACTTCTATGTTTCAGAGCTCTTTCTTCCCAATTTTCTGGAGGTGTAGTGAAAAAACAACTAAATAAAATAAATATTCATATCATAACAGAATAATGAGGTTGTTTTAAGATTTTTGACCAATGTACGTACAATGTCAGTGAGTGAGCATTGTATTTCCCCACACTGTTCAATTTACTTGGGATTTGGTAAAGTTTAGGTGAATTAAATCTGGGATCAATTCCGAAAGTTTAATCTTTAAACTAGCGGTTCCAAAGGGTTGGAATTGAATTGGGTTGCTCAGGATTCGGTTCCTTACCAGTGTAAATAATAATAAATAACCTTGAATTTTGCAAACTAGAGGTCCCTTGTGAAAACACATGGGGATAGTAAAGAAATAAAGAATCGAAAAATCTTATAAATAATTTCACTAGATATAAAATAGTTTTTTTGGTTTGTAAATTCACAAAGAGATAATATATATTTTAGTGCGAAAATGATATATACGTACAGTATATAAACACTAGATGATAAAATAGGTTAGCAACTTTTATCTTATAAGAGAGAGATTTTGATAAATATATCTTTTTATGAAATAAAGCATTCAACAAAGATAAAAGAGATGTGTCACAAAAAAAAAAAAAAATATATATCGTATGTTATATATTATATATATATCTAATAGACCACAACTTTACTCGTAATATTTTTGTCTGTTTTGTGTTTATTCTCTTTCAGTCACACAAACCCGCATATAAACTCTTTCGTTGTCTATAAACAGCGAAATAAAAAATATAGGTAAATAAAAATGAATTCTTTCATTGCTCACATATTCACAAATGATGTTAATATTTTACAAAATTGTTATAAATTACATTTTCTTTTATCACGCTTTTTTTTTATTTTATTATTGGTTTGTCTCTCTTCTTTTCTATTACAATGAATACATAATATATTTCATTATATTTTGTACACAAAATTTGTTTAATTTTATTTATTAGTTTAGTAAATCGTTAAAAAAATGTTAACTTAGAAGATATCTGTTTTTCATTTGGTGTAATCGTTACCCTTGAAATTATTGTCACGGAGGTGATATTACTTTGAAAGAATTTACACAAGCCAAACTTGGCCTGAATATCTCCTGATACAATTATTTTTCTATATAAAAATGATATTCCACTTTCTTCTCAACTAGAAGTTTCTCGTTCTGTGGTCTGCTGTGGTCAGGTTTAGGGATTTGAAATATTTGATAAACTGGAAAAATGTAAAGGTTATCAAGAAATTATTCGCCTGATTTCTAAATTACACATTAGAGAATGAATTAAAGTATTACTTTTACTATTAGCTACAGTTAATTACAGTTTTCAATTTACATTCTTAATGTATTTGAAAAATGGTAGAAATGCTCACTATTTCGTTTGTTCCGGTTATGGAAATTATAAAAAAAAAAAAAAAAAATCTGGTGTGAAACACCAGTTCTGAAACTCCAGTTTTGAAAATTGTAATTGACAAACTTTATAGATAGTATAAGAACATTAATGAAATTCGTCAGTGTTTTTATGGAGAAAATCACAAAAACTGAAAAAAAACTGTTCAGTAAAAACACACTTTTGGTTTACTAATTTTCTTGAACCCCGGAATTTTGGCAATATATTTATTTCTAATTAATATTATTCAGATAATATATTGGTGTAATAAACTGAATTACCACTTTAGAGTACAACCCAGCTTCACTCCGCCCCCAAAAGTGTCGTTAAATGCATTTTCCTGGAGAAATATTTCAAATAAAAATTGTAGGTCCTTGTATGTGTAGTTTGAGCTTAAGCGTAAAGAAAATCTTTGGAGCCATTTTTGAGAAAATTGCAAAAAAGTGAAATAAAAACATTCAGTAAAGTGGTACTTCCGGTTGAGGAATTTTGACAGATAACGTACTGAATCCCATGGTGATACCCAAACGGAATATCAAGTTTGAACTTCGTTTTTGAGCTATGCTGTTCATATACATTCATATAATATACAGACCATTTGCTAAGAGCCAATCTGTTGGATTCAGGGGACCTCAAAACGGATATTTCTGATGAATACTCGATATCGACAATTTACACGATTAAAATACATCCTCTTAAACAAAGTAAAGAAAGTAAGAGAAAGTAAAAATTGTATTGGTATGGCAAGTATGTTGAATCCTCACTCTGACAACTCTTTAAAGTTTAAACTTATCTGTGTCAAACTCTTCACGACTGAAATAAGAACTAGATTGTCTGAAAGCGGTCTTAATAGAACAAGAAAAAAATTGGCATTCTTAGAAAATGTTGGGAACCCGTGAATCATCCTCTGTAGTTCAGTTTTGTTTCGCCAGGATATCTAAGGGATGATCTTGATCTGTATACTAAGCGCGTCTTATTTAAACCAGTAAACGATAATTATAAACTATGCAAACAAACCCAATATAGTTTTTGTTCTCTATGTAATTTTAGCTGGGAGAAGATATATTAATTTTTTAGGAATTTAGGGCCCCATATTATAAAGGAACTTAGGTTACAGTAATTAGTAGTTACAGAAAATTATCTATACATTCGGAGAAATAGCTGATTGATTAAATGAAAGTACGCTTATGAAGTTGATATTGTATGTAAAGAAAGCTAGATTATCTTTTGGTTAAAGAATTCAATTCGTAAGTTACTTAATTGTGTCAAAGAGGAAATGTCAAATTTTCAAAATTGAATTTTCACCGGAAATACAAATTTTGATGTCCCCTTGAATCAGAGAAAGCGGTTTTTAGAAATTGATCTGTATGTATGTTTGTCGCATGTGTAATGTATATGACAACACAAAATAAAATACGGAAGTTCCACCAGTAGATCTAAGGTATTGGACAAAAGAAATCAACCGGAAGTGTGACTTTGCTGAATGGATTTTTTTCAGTTTTTTGCAATTTACTCGAAAACGGCTCAAACG
Organism: Triatoma infestans; assembly: GCA_011037195.1. NCBI lineage: Eukaryota > Metazoa > Arthropoda > Insecta > Hemiptera > Reduviidae > Triatoma > Triatoma infestans. The sequence goes on from JAAEAF010000851.1 coordinate 7,457, forward strand.
AGTTTCATTAAACTTCTAATATCAACCAAATTTATAAAGAGCTATCACTTTTATTTGTAACATTTCTCTGGAAAAAAATTCATTCAAGGTTTTATTTTGGCAGAGTGTCGATGGTTAAACTTCCCAATAAAATGCTATTTTAATTTATTATACGACTCTACCGTCTATATAATATTAATGAGAATTAAATATGCTGCCAAAATTCTGCGTTTGAAGAAAATCAGTTGAACGGAAATGAGACTTTACCGAACAGTTTTCTTCTGCACCGTCAGGTTTCATTAAACGGAATACTAACTATAGACCGGAATACTAACAGAGACCTATCACGTTTGTTTGAGAGGGGTTTTGCGGTGGAGTGTTTATGTTTCCTCAAAAAAGTCGTTTTGTAAATATCAGTTTCTCCAATCCATGTAAATTGAAGACAACATATAAACATTTAATAGGAATTATAATATGTTTGAAGAGAATTATAACTGTGAAATTGCAGTTAGAGAAAGGCGTGTGTTTTTCAAGCTAGATTTTTATTTTTATTTATATGTTTTTATCATTTAATTATTATAAATTTTATTATTATTTATTCCATTATTTTAAAATTAATTATGTTTTGTTTTTCTCTCCCTCTTCTATTTATATAAATGTTTTTTATTTCATTTTTTCCCTAGTTATATATTATTTATTCATTTTATTAATCTAATTTACATGGGTAGTTAAACTATAGAGCATAAATTGGGCAAACAGATTTTTTTTTATGATTATATGTTTTAATAAATTATGTTCTAAACAAATTTTTACTAACAATCACTTTTATCTGTTTCTGTCTACTTTTATGATTTTACTTTCTCTTATTCCTAGTAAGAGGAAGTATTGTAATCGTGTCAAATTTTCGATATCGAGTTTTCACCGGAAATTTCCATTCTGAGGACTCCTGAGTTCAAAAAAGTAGTTTTTAGCAATTGGTCTGTATGTTTGTCTATCTGTCGGTCTATGTGTACAGAACAGCATATCTCAAAAAACGAAAAATCGCAAAATATTCAAACCTAATATTTCGTAAACGTGCTATCAGGACAACTTGAGAATAAACTTTTGAAATCTATTTGGTGTGTTGAGTTGGTGTGTTTGTAGTAGTGGTTGGTATAGCACGAGCGGTTTAGTAAAAGGGGCTTGTGTTTGTAAGTTTTAAGAGAGAAGTATTAGTAATAATCAAGAGAGCACCACACTGATTTTAAAATAAATATATTATTCTCTAAGAAAATTTAAGTACTTTACAATATCACAACTATATCTTAATAAATCAGATGTTTATCTAGAATAAAGGCAAATCTCTATCACTGGCCCTGAGTTTAAGAGAGCGATTCCTGAAGCAAGTGTTCTGGCTTGAATGTCTGTTTCAGAGTGTCTTGAAGGAATATCTTCTAATTGTTCGTTCAAAACCTCCCCTATGAGAAGAAGGGGTAGACAATGCTATCAAGGTTCATGAACTCTCCCAGTAACTGTACTCTTCTACCTTGGTTACCCTTTTTGCTAACAAGCTCGCATTTTTCTCAAATTTCTTCAATTAAAATAGATATAATTTCTTGCATCCATCACACTTTCCATACAAATCGTACAACCAGAAGAGCCACTTTACAATAGGGATTTTCAGTTTTTTATGGTTTTCTAAATATGGCTTCAACAATTTTCTTTAAACTATGTATATTATCAACTACACATACAATGAGTTACAACTTTTATTTGTAACATTTCTCCGGAAAAATCCATTTAAGGGAACTTTTGCAGGGGGGTGGAGTCAGGCTTCCTCCAAAGTGCTATTTCAGTTTATTACACAATTCTATCAGCTAAATAATATTAATTATGTTGTATAGTATTAAATATGTTGTCGAAATTCCGCGTTTGAAGAAAATTGGATGACCGGAGGTGTGTTTTTACTGAAAAGTATTTCTCAGTTTTCTACTGTTTTCTCTAAAATGGCTCCAACGATTTTCTTTAAACTAACATTGTGAATTACACATTTAAAAAGCTACAACATTTGTTTGAAACATTTCTCCTGGTGAAGTCATTTGGTGATGAGAAGGGTTATGTTTTCCTCTAAATGCTATTATTATATTTGATTACACAATTTTACCATTTAAAATAAATTATTTAGAAATAAATAGATTGCCAAAATTTCGAGTTTCAAGAAAATTACTAAACCGAATGTGCGTTTTTACTGAACAGTTTTCTTCTGTTTTCACAATTTTTCCCCATGAAAACACCGACGAATTTTATTAAATATGATATGCTAACTGTAAAATTTTGTCAATTACAATTTAGTAATCCTTAATAAGAGAAAGTTGTGTGAGTGTTTCACAACAAAATTTTTTTATTACAGCAAGCCAGAGCATTGCGACCTTGTCAAAATTGCGAAATTAAGTTTTCATTACGAATGAAACCCTTCTTATCTTAGAGGACTTCGACTAATAAAGTTGAATATAAAAAAAACAAGTTTTAGCAAATAGTGTTAGTATTTCTGTTGGGTGGTTGTGCATTTTGACAAGAGCCACCACCACCACCACCACTACTTTCACCGGTTTTCCTTTCTCAACCTTTCACTGGTAGTACACTCATATACCACAGTCATAAGTGAACATGTAGTAATTAACAGAGCATACAAAATTTCCCGATTCTAAGGTCTGTAATATTTCCATAATTTTTCTATACTAGTATCTGTATTTACCTTTGTAATTTGTTTTTTTTTTAGTTTTCCATTACCATTTTTGTTTTTTTTTATTATTGTTCTATTGCCATATTTTCTGTTTTTGCTTTTGTTCTGTTAATGCTAGCTAGATTGTTATGTATATTTTTTCTTTATAGATAGCCCCTGAAGAAGACAAACAATGTTTGTCGAAACGTCCGGCCATTAATAAAAAACACTTTAAAACATTTTTTTAGTGTTTTTCTTAAGGTACCCCCCGGCCGATCAGCCAACTAAGAGATACATCAGATCATTTCTAACGGCCAACAACTTCTACAATTTGATAAAAGTTTATTATCATACTTCAAAATGTTCTTTTTAAATCACCAATTTCTAACAAATTCAAATTATTAACACTTTTTCTTGTTTTCAGCCCTGATGGCTATGTAATATAATCGAAACTTTGGCATAATAAATCTGTAGCATATTTAGACCAGACACTGCAAACAAACCTATACATGTAGTATCGTAACGTGGATGTTACATACAAGATTCCAACCATAAATAAAATTATTGGCAGAACCTGCTTCCTTCAAAATAGAATTATGTATGTGGCTAACGTTGACTGTTAACTTATTTCATTTTTGTTTTATTCATTTATAATTAGGGATCTTCCGAAAAATCGACTTATCAACTTCTTCATCTGGCTGAAGTGATTTAATAAATTTTAATCCAAACTCCAATTGCTTAAGTGGGATTTATTGCTCGATATACCCTTTATTTAAGTTCGGGTTCATCATGAGAGGTGAGCGCTGGGTCTTACAAGCGGGACAGCAATTGTCGCCTTATTTGGTTGAAATTTACTTCTTTTTTTTTTTTTTTTTGAAATAGTAATGTCAAGCCTTTTAGTGTCTATTTTTTTTGCTTGAATTTTTTATTTGGATTATTTATCAAATAAGAGGACCAGAGTAAGCTATATTCAATATGATACCTTCAATAGCTCTATAACTTTTACGGTTTTGAAGTAACGAGACAAATCGCTGTAACTCAAAAACGATTTATTTATCAATACAAAACTTTGGCTTCTTTTCAACAAAGTCTCCAGCAACATTTATACACTTGTTCTTCTAATTTGTGTATGCCTCTGACATAAAATGTTTTGGGTTGACCTCGAAGCCACTTTTGTACCCGATTTGTAAATTCTTATTGTATTGAAAATGTTTCCCACGTAGAGCCTCTTTAAGTGGTCCAAACAAATGGAAGTCCGATAGGGCGAGGTCGGGGCTGTAGGGGGGATGTGGTAGGATCTTCCATCCTACTTTTGAAGTGTTTCTTTAGTTAAATGTGCCGTGTGTGGGCGCGCGGTGTCATGAAGCAAAATCACACCTTTAGTCAAGACTCCACGACTTTTCGTTCGAATGGCAGGCCATACTTTGTTTGTGAGCATATCAGTGTAATACAGGCTGTACATAGTTCGTTGATCTTTGAGATAATCACAATAAATACGTCCCTGCGAATCCCAGAATACTGTAAGCACAACCTTACCTGCAGACGGCCAGGACTTGAATTTCTTTCGAGTGGGAGAACCCTATGTTTTCATTCAAGGCTTTGACGCATAGACTCCAGCTCAAATGGTGTATCCATATTTCATTACATGTTAGAATCTACTGAAAAATTCTTTTTCAATTAAACATCGTTCTTTCATCTGTTGGCTGATTTGAAACCTGGTTTCTTTGTGGGCTTCCATTTCGTACAAATTTTTTTGTACTGTTGCTTATTCTGAATAATTTTATGGACAGTTCCAACACTCGCGCCTACTTCTTCAGCTATCAGTTCAACAGTAATATGCATGTTGTCCTGAATTAACGCGTTAATGCGAGATTAGAGGAGGAAGTTGAAACGTGAACGGTCATCCATGTCGTTGCTCGTCACAGACAACTTCCATGGCCACTTTTAAACTGTTCTACCCATTTGTAAACGTTCGAACGGTTCAAACAATTTTTCCTGTACACTTTCGGCATTCTTTCGTGGATTTCACTACCTTTGATACCGTCTGCAACTAAAAATCTAATCAATGAGCGTTGTTCTTATGAGGTGCAATGCTCAAACGGCCATGATTAACTGAATGTATTTGAGGTTATGCTTACTAAATGCTCTCGAGCAGATGATGAAAAACTAAGTACAAGGTTGCCAACTTGACGCACTGAAACTATTGTATTGATTAAACCAACGGTTTCTGAGCCACAGCGATTTGTCTCGTTACTTATTGAATGACCCTCGATTTAGACTTAATGTCTTAAGGATACTGAATCAGGCGGCTGAAAAGTTATGTAATTTGTAGATAATAATAAACTTCCTTTCGCGCTGTTCTTTTTGTTTTGATTATTAATTATTTTGGCGATGAGTTCATTTTGTTCCGGGATTTGGTAATCAGCCTCCAAAGTAATTTCAATTATTTTCGAAAAATCAGCCTGAAATTGATTTCAATTATTTACGAAAATTATTACAACTTCCAGATCCAAAATTTTAGCACTCCGAATTGTTAAAAGATATCCAAATTGTTTTGGTTTGAAGATATTTACAGAATAAATGTAAAAAATATAATTTGATATATTTTGATACTATTGATATAATATCAATATAAATTTAAATATCGAAAATACAAACCGTGTTACTCTATGGAAAAATACTTAGCCTAAGATAAAAGCTTTGGACAATGATGTCAATCATCGATTTCAAACAATATTTAAAAATTCTGTTGCTTTCCATACTATGACAAAGCTTTTCTTCAACTTGGAAGATTATAATTATATATAAAGAAAAAGATGATCACCCACTATATCTCATTAGATGGATGAATTAAAGTAATGGGTGACCTTACTGAATTTAAATTATAAACAATTAAAAATCCAACTTAATTTCGTGATCTTTGTGGTAAAGGTGTTAATGTAGATTTATTTCATTTTTTTGGCAGATTGTCCTGCAATGGCCGGGTTACGCGTGAAGTGTTTTAATTCCTCTGTTTCTTCTGTAGATAATTTCGATTTTTTAAATCAATTATTTAAACGGAAAAAGCCACTCTAGTTAATTAATGCAGTACTGCTTATAGCCACAGAAAAAAATTATTAAATTAATTGCAATTTTTTTGATTTCACTACATAAATGTAGGATTTTAATTCATTAAAAGTTATTCAAGTTTATTTTAATTCAAAGTTAGTTTTATTTTATTTATAAACTACACATTGGATGGTTTTTCAATATATAAGTTGGATATTTTTCAAGGCATTATGTAAAATTTTATTTGTTAAATAAAGATTTGTTCTCGTCTTCTAATACCTCAATGCTCATACAATACATAATTAGGTCAGAAAGAAGTTTTTGTTGTACGCAATTTCTTCTTCCATTTTCATGCGAGAAAACATCTGCAAGATGGCAAGACAAGTTAGGCTCCGCCCTTCTATTGCTTTATTTTACAAAAAGCTACCTCTATGATTCTTGTCTTTGTTGGTCATGTACTCAAGCAAATAACTACCCTGAAGGAATTTATTGCAATTTAGGCGTTACTTTGGTTTATACCATACTATTGGCACGGGCTCAAGACCGAAGATCTTATGTTTTGCACTACAATGGCAATTTGCTCGTAGTAGAGGTTAGATTTTTATAACCACTTCTTTCATATATCCATATCTTCATATTCACTGTAGAGATGACTTTCATAGAAAGTAGTTTCACTATGAATCATACAATAAGGGTCTGCTTAAAATAAAAATCTTGTCAGGAAGATTGTCCCACATTCCCTAATAATATTATAACCATGCTTCAAAATTTAAAATATCAAATCGGTCGACACTCCTAAAAGAAATAATGTTTTTTCTCTTTAATCTGGTACGGAAAATGTCTGTTCAGCTCCGAGAATTGCTATGATTCCTTTACTAAGCCACAAATTCTGGAGAACTCTAAACTTTTTTTAAAATCTGCAAACAGTTCTTCAAACACATAATACTTACTTACGCGCAACTAAGAACTGTAAGAAGCTCTTAGAAAGTTTTTTTTTTAGAGTAAAACTTTATTTTTAATTTAATTAATTGGTTTCCTTATGTTTTAATAGAAAACCAAAAATATTTAGAACGATTTAAATTTTCATTTCAAATTAACATGAGGGAAATTCATTAAATAATAATTAATTTTTGTTTTTACTTAGTAGTATCTCTTTCCATTTTCATTAAGTTCAACATATCCTTCCTTATCTTTCAATATCCATCACATCGTCAATAGCATTAATCCAATTTTTTCCCAATATAATAATCTCTGGCAAAAACAAAAATTTTACATTAAATATACACATTTATTATAAAACTGCCTTTCATATATGGTTGTATGCAACCCGCCTTCGACGGAAAAGTTTGAAGCCTCCTGCATCAATGAAATGAAGTTGCAATTAGAAGATATCATTCTAAAATATAAAAATACTGTTCACACATAATATTTCCAACTTTAATATCACATAATATTTACATGGTAAACTATTTTAATTAAATAAAATCTTAACATTTTACTCGAGAAAAGGAAAAGTTCATAATTACATTGTGTTTTCAGTTTTTGTAGAAAATTTTCTGATCTGTTAATGTAATTAAACTAATTAGAAATTTGAATAATAAAGTGAATACTTAAATTGCATAAGAAACGATTGAATTTTATTTCTATCAATTTGATGGAGTAAACTGTTTAAATCCGAATTGCTTATTTTACATTTTCCATTCTATTGGAATATGATTAAGTAGATTGAGAATTTGATCAATAATGTTAATTTTATAAAATAATTAGATATATTATAAAATATATATATTTTAACTTTATAATATTTTCCACTAACCTTCTTCTATTTATGACAAAATTCCTTTGAATGTTCAGATATAAAAAAGTGGGGGTGGTGGAATAACTTCAATGATAGAAGTTGGAGTGAAGGGCACTTTTGCCTTTATAGAAAGAGACCCAATTCCCGAACAGAGTTCTCATTTCACGGACGGCTTATTCAATAAGGTTTGGTTTACCTCCTAGAAGCGCCCGCCGACCATCCCATCCTTACAACATGATCTTTGAGATGCCAACAGAGCGACCTTTGAATTCACGCGTGGTTAACATCACTTCTATTAACATTCTAGTTTTACTTGAACTCACTTGTCAACATGGTACCGTTCACTGGAGGTGCACATTATTAATTACATATTTTTAAAATTGTTTTTAAATAATACATTTACTTTGTTTGCGATATAATTTTGTTAATAAAATTATCTATTTGTTAGATATTAGATCGAGAATTCATATACTAGTTTCATGATATATATATATATATTGAAAAGGAGCTTGTTAAGTATTTGTTAAGCTCTTTAAATAATCTATCCCTTTTTTGTAACATTGCTTTGATTGGCACTCCATTATTATATATTTGAGGTTCTCTCGCTCGTGGCATCTTTCTCCAGAGAGGGTCTATGACTAGCCCCTTAAATCATGAAGGTTTTCCGACTATAGCCCCTTATAGAAGGCTCTCTTATTAGAACGGCTGTACTCTAGATGCCATCTATTCCAGATGGGACGCCTTATGAGTTGTTTGACGTCATAATAATCTTAGAAATTTGTTTGAATCTGAACTATTATTTTGGAATATTGGGTTTTTGACTTCACTCCATTTTTAAACAATTTTTACTTTCTGAACTTGGTGGGACCTAATTTTTTTTTAGAAAAACTTCTCCTTCTAAAGTGCCATTCTGCTATCTATAGTGGTAATAAGTAAATATTTTGTCAAGATTCCGTGATTTGAGGAAATTGATTAACTGGAAAATTATCTTTTTTACTGTTCCTTCTCCAGAAATTTAAGATTTACTGTGCCTCATATTAACTTCACGCTGCATGGAGAGATTTTTCTAGCCTACAGAACTCTTTCTGATCTTCCATAGTAACACGATATTGTACTTATGCATTGGATAATATAAATAAATATTATAAACTTTTCAAACATTATTTACCTAACACCTTTGATGGAATATTTTGAGAAATAGGCGAGATTTAGATTTAATAAGAATCATTATATCTAAGTCAATAATTTGGAATAAACAAAAGTCATTATTTCAATAACAAACGATTCAAGTATTGGTTTTCCTTTTTTTATGGAGTAGTTAGACAATCATGCAACATTTGAGACGACATGCGTTCGCATTGGCAGATTTTTTACCATAATCTCATTCAAAAAGATATAACTTGTATTAGTATTTATTTTTGATTATTATTTTATTTTATATTTCAGTCTCTTTTTGTGATTCCTAATCGCAAAGTGAAGCTTGCCATTAAATTTTTTCCATGAATCATTGAATTATATTTTATTTTATGATTCTTTTCTAACCTAATTTATTTATAAGCGTTTTTTAATATTAAAAGATTTTAATGAATTTATTTGTTTTATAATGAAACCAATTTTTTGACTTTAATCTTATTTGTTATAAGATTTCAGGTGATCATCAACTTAAAATATCTAACTTTGATTTCTTGCATTTTATTGAAATATTTTGGTTTAAATTTTTGCAAATATTTGGTACCCACCAATAGGAAATTTTGTGTTGTATACCTCTCAGTATACAACTTTAAGAAAATGCAATGCATAGTATTTGATCTGGTTGATGCTGGCTATTTTATGAACCTCTATAATTATCTTGGACTTATTCGGATATTCCTCCACAGAAAGATGTTATTAAGTTACCCCCGAATCAAGATTAAAACGAATATTTTTAAGTTTTGTAAATTTGAAAATACTATATTTGTATTGTTTGTCTATTTCTAATAAATTAACTCTAAAAGAGAGCTATCATTCTGGGGGAAAAAATATTTCTTAATATGTACTCAAACTTTCTGCGATTAATTTTAAATACACTATAAAGTAATCTCTGCAATATTCATATAAACTGTTTTTTTTTTTTTTAAAGTAATTGAATAATTTTGTACTCAGTCAGCGGGGTAAAATTTAACATTTGAATGGAATGATTTAATAATATTTATTCCAATTATAGGTACTGTTAGTTCTGTTATATAGAGAGTGAGTGAACAGTAAAACCTCTTGTGTTACCTATTTTAGTAGATAACTAGTGCACTACTTCGCTAATGTGACACTGGATTGACATTGTCCAATTTGGCATATGTAGTCGGTTCTTATTACCAATCCTACTACAATAGTTAACTAATTTAGCATGTTTTTATTGTTCAATCCAAATTAACACGATTTGTAACTAACCAAAATAATATGTAATACATTTTTTAGTATAAATGTGCTAAATTAAATTTAGATTTAATTTACTGTATGGTATTTTATAATTAAATTATAAATAATTTGAATAAAATCTCATTATTCCAAATTCATATATATCACTGAATTGATAAAAAAGAAACCAAAAGATATTGCATGAACCCTAGAAACTCCATTACCAATCTATTAAAAAAATTCCATTTTCTCCCCTAAATAAAAAATACAGAAAAAAAGAAAGAAATAATTTTGTTCTTCCGCCGTTAATAAACTTAGCAAGAAACTCATTATTATATAATTTACTTGTTGAAAACCGAAATATCGTGTCTATTATTTGCTTTTTCTTTTCCTAGTTGCAGCTGATCTAAAAGCTATACAAGAAAAATATAGGCTAAATGGATAGCAAAAAAAAACAAAAAAAAACAAAACAAATCAACAGATTTCCTATCACAAAAATATTTCATTGAAAAAAAGTTACGTTGTTGAAATGTTTAAATGTAAAACGGTCATACGGTTTTCTCTTAGAACAAATTTAGAATCTCTACTTTAATTGTAATTGCCTTTAAAATATGGAGGAGGAATGTTGGTTATCAGCACTAGAGAAGCTGGTCACTCAATGAGAAATACTTTGTAGTTTAGAAGATAGCGCCTACAATCAATCCCAATAATATTTGATACTTAACATCACAAGTTTCCATAAATCCCAAAAATTAGTTTTTTCAAAAAAATAATTCAACTAAACGTAATAGATTTATATCCGTTGCAGCTGGCATTCATGTTTGTAAGAAAATCTCTTGAATCTTTCGTGAAATTAAAATATTAAAATATAATTCAGTTGAAGGATTTTAATCAAAAATCCTTTTCTGTTTGATCTGCCAAAATTTAACTAAACAAGATGATAAATTTGAGCTTCCTGCGTATATTGTGAGTTCTTTGTTCACATACCACTTATATACATACACACCCTTTCCACAGAAATTTACAAAAAACATTGGTTTCGTTTTCTTCAAAAAGTGTTTAAAACAATTATTCCCTTTTTTTTGTAATTCCGTTTTTACTGAAAGTCAGTTTACACTGGCCTTGAATTACGATAATCCAAAAGAACACATTTCTAAAGAGTTTGAAGATTTGTAGTTATACTAATGAAATAACAGAAAGTGGGTGTAGAATATCTGAAAAATCAATTGCATATGTTAAACTATTACTAATAAAATATTTCACTTACAAAGCTATATTCTTATGTATCAAACCTTTATTTACATGTCACATTGTGCAACTTATTTATACATTAAATATTAATTTGCTGCAAGAATAGCCAAGTAATTAATTTGACTCAAGATTTAACTGAAAATATTCTTACTTTGATCAATTTGAAGGGCTAAAAATTTCTATTGAATTGCGACCTGTTCTAAAAGACTTAAAGAGTTAGTTGAGAAATTCTATTAAACTATAATTCTCCCCGTTTACTTCTACTATTATTACAGACTGCTTTCTTGAAATTAAAGTTAATTATTTTATAATAACAGCATTATTTAATTTTATCATTATTCTAACATTGTTATTATTTTTGAGATTAGTCTGTTCAGTTAATCTTTGGGGTTTGTAAGTATTAAAAAGATGTATATTTAAAAATATTTGTGCTTAAAAAAAAAAAAAAATCCTATTTTGTTTGATGGAATGAAATATCATTTTCTCAAGGGATATTTCATTTAAGTAGTCCATAGGTTTTTCTTTGAAAACTTGTTTTTAAACGAAATTGGGAAAACTGGTCTAGAAAGTAGTAAAGAAGAGGTTAAGTTATGCTGATAAGTCCCTTTGATAGGAGTATGGCCTGGTTCTTTATGAAAGGTTTGCCCTACAGGATCATACGCCTCCTCTCTCTACCACTTAATATTACCCTCTACCCTTAGCCGTGCTTCCCAAACTCTCCTAGCAACTCTCACCATTCATACACTGTCTCTTACATATAACACACACTCCATCCTACATACTAACGTATAACACATACTTGCACAGAAACCTTGAAATCCACTTTACTAGCGGTTCAAACTTTATAAGGAAGCGCAAGGTAGTTTCTTCCTCGTTGACGTCGATGGAATGGAATTTTAAGCTTGCGTCCGTGATTCGTGCGTTTGTATGGACATGTATGTAATAGTTGATGTATGTGTGTATGTTTTGGTAATACTTTATATCGTAGTCTGAAAAGATCTTCCTCTTTCCTAATGTGAATATCTGTGTATCGTCCCAACTTTTTACTCAGCGTAAGCTTAAGTAGTGGAATGTATGTGTGTTTGTGTGCCGCCTGTCGCCTGTACTCGATACTGCCACACATCATCACATACAACACAGAGCAATACTTTGTAAGCCTCGCCTGCTTTCCAACTGTCATACTCACACCTTCCCATTCACTCACAACTTCCCATTTTTTCTATCCATAAATCAATAATAACATCCATTATAAGTAAATAAATTGAAAATATTTTTTATATAATATCGAATTTATAAAATCCGAAGACGAATTTGTTAAATAAACCTGTAATATTTAGATTTATAATGTTTCTACATTTTGCAAAGTAAAGTTTCAGTTTCTTATGATCATTGTGTGATGGATGCCAAAAATATAAAAATTTATTTAATTTGAAAATATCAAAATAAAAAATATCAAGAGAAATGTAACATTCGCTGGCAAAAGGGACTATTCAGGTAGAAAGACCACTATTGTCTTTTAGAATTCATGAACCTTGTTAGCATTGCCTACCCCTTCTTCTTATAGGGGAAGATTTGAACGAACAATAGAAGACATTCCTTCAGAACAGTCTGTTTTAGATATTCAAGCAGATCACTTCAGGAATCAGTGCCAGATAAAACACACATAAGAGTTTATTCCAACTAATTTCAGTATACTTATAAGCATATTATTGTGATATTGTAAAGATTAAATTCTTTAAAAGAATAATATATTTATTTTAAAAACAGTGATGCTCTCTTGATTATTACTAATACTTCTCTCTTAAACATATATACACACAAGCCTTTAGTAAACCGCTCGTGCTACACAAGCTATTACTACTACAAACACACATCACACCAATTACATTTCAATTGCAATGTATAGAGGCTAATTAAGCATTTTCTTAACCTAGCTGAACACAAGTACTTCTTCTATTATATAAGTAATAATCATTTTTATTAATAATAATTTCTCTAGAAAATTAATTTGGTGGAGGCGGGTTCTGGGGGGAAAACTAATCTTAAGTTCTTCTCTAAACTATCACTTCAATTCTATATATGGATATCTTTCTATACAACATTAATACACCTCAGAGGCATTGCTATGATTCTAAATTTGCAGAAAATCTGTCAAGAGAAAGTGCGGCTTTATTCAGTAGGTTATTGAGTTTTTTTGAACTTTTCTCATAAACTAATCTAACCATTTTCTTTAAACTTGGAGAACTAACTGCACTGTTATTAATATATTACTTTTACTTGCTACATTTTTCTGGAAAAACTATTTAGGGTAGTTCTGGGGTGATCTTTTATCATTAGTACAAAATTTAAACTGCCACTACGAGCGTCAGTCGAAAGTCCAACTTTAGAGCATTGCTTCGTTTTCTTATTTATTTATTTTTATTTTTTTTTTTGAAACTGGTCCCAATATTTTTTTTTTTTGTTTGTTATCAGGGATGATCCGCCATTTTAACTAACACAAAAATATATGTTGTAAAATGTTCGCTTTGGAAAGCAAAAATAATATAACATTGTGATGTTATCTCTGATGTGATGTCTATCTCTGTAAAATTAATAGTTTCAGAAAACTATTTGTTTTGGCCGATATATTACTAAACCATTCTGATAAAAATAGTTTATTTTTGAAATACATTTTTCTATTTGTTTGATAAAGCGAAGGAATTATTGCAGTCGTGCGATATGGACAAATCTCAGAGCAAAAAAGAAAAAGATATAAATGTATTAAACAAGATTTACTTTGCAGTAATTAATAAATTATTTGCTATTGATTTCTAGCGTTTAAGATGTTGTCAGAATCTCAAATAATTCTGTAAATTGTGAAATTACATGAAGGGGTAAATGGTAAACAATGTAGAGGTGACTATATTTAATGTCGTTAGAAGTGAAAATCTGTTCAAAATTCACCCTAAGGGTTATGCCTATCCATAACCGGCGGGTGAGAGGTAAATATAATCATGAACATAATCACTAAGTTTCAAAGTACAATGGTAATACAAAGTCAGTGTTAACTAGGAATTATTTGTGTCTTTAATTTTATACAGTTAATATCTGTATAATCTTCTTTACATGTAATAATATGGTAATAATGTTCTTGATCCGCCCATGAAACCATTGTTTGGTTCCATTGAAGGTTATTTAACTTTGGCTATTTACTATTTATCTAATACAAAACAGGGGAGTAAACATGAAGTAGACCACAAAAATTTACACAAAGTAATAAATGATGATTCTATTTACCAGATAGTTATTAAATGCATGTAGGAATCGATACCAACTTTTCTATATAGAGAATACAGTAAAAGTAATTAAATAAGCTATCAAATCATTACAAGACCTTTTTTTGCTTCCCCTTACTATGCCTCCTCTATGAGCTTGAAGTAGAGAGAAATGCAATGAACTTGTGGTGGGAAGTGATAGGGTCTATTAAAAATATCCACATATCATTTAATATTGGATGGCTATGGAAAACAAAAATATATAAATATTTATACCGGATCCTTCTCAGTGCACTGTCGGCCTCCGGACAGTGTTCTCTCGTTACAAACAACACTGTCCATTACCGGACAGTGAGCTTTAGAGCCCCTAGGATCGCATCGGCGATACATATACTAAGTATATTTAAATATATATATATATATATATTAAATTTTTCACAAAGTAACCGTTTAAATGCTAGAGGTGGGGAACTAAAAAACTGTTACCAGATATATCTGGAGTCATTTTTTTTTAGTTACCCAACTCTAGCATTGAAACGGTTACTTTCTGAACAATATGCTTAGCAGCTAAATCATAATCTAGAAAATTCGAGTTGTCTAGTTCTAGTATTGAACCCACTATAAACAAATAAATAATTAAGATAAGCGGTTTAAAAAAAAAGTTCCAGTGCGGTTGATGCGTTCAACTAGATTAATACATCTGTACGAAAGGAAGGGATTAGCGTTGGAGTTCACTTAGAAGGCCTCGGGCACCAATAACTTTAGACGTTTACGCGCCTTAAATTATAAAAAAAAATGCGAATTGTTAAAAAAAAATATACTTGAATTTTGTGTTGACTAAATTAACTATGTTTTGGAACTTCTGTTAAAATAAGAATAAATAAATTGCAAAATTAACTCTATTGTGCTTCAATTGTCCAAGAATATACCTGAGACGAATTTTATTTTCATGTTCCAAAAATCGGGTTTAGTTCTTACTTGAATTTTTTTTTTTGTTTTGTTTTGGAAAAACACTTGAGTTTCCGGATTAAGACCGCGTCTTCAGGGTCGTCAGGGCCATAACCTTCATTAGCATCCATGGTTTGACAACCGTGACCTTAGCTCATTGTAATATGGGCGAAACGTCGAATTCTAGAAAACCATGCGATCTCAACCCGGAAACACAAGAGTTTTTCATGAAAATGGCCGCGGCATTTTTTTATTTATAAATCCTTTTATTCAAAAATCTGCCTATAGGTCTAGGTACATCCGGATAAATAAAATTGTTTATGATTGTATCTAATTGTTTACGCCTATAGCGTTTATTTTCTTTAAATTTATGAACTGTAAAATGTAACTACTTTTGTTTTATTCAAATAAGCAGAATATGACTTTAGTAGATTAAGATAAGTGATATATCCTCAGAGATGCTTTCCATTTTAACTTTGCAGACAAGTCCCAATTTAGCTGACAGTAGTTAGTGATTAATCGAACTTACTAAGTCATCATTTCTCATTTAACACTTTATCATCTAAATATATATTTTTTTTTTAAATAGAAGAGTCAGTTGGTGAAAAAAGGAAGTTAAATAAATAAATAGCCTTACTAGATAAAATACCTATCTCTCTTAGTAAGAGAGTATATTACAGGTTACGGAAGTTTTATAATACCCAATAAATCAAGGATGTGGTCTCCCTACCTTTATTAACACCACATACATTACTCATGACATTTTTGCCATTGTAGGTGAATCAAAATACTAGATGGTTTTTTTATCAATTGAAACCATATATTAGCTACTAAATTTAATCTGGTTTATTAATAAATATTTATTGACTAGCACATAAAATCCCGCATTAATAAAATCGACCACACTATAATTGCTTCAATTTACTAGTTATTGTAAAAATGCAGCTATTATTTCCCAACTTCATTAATATAAATCTTTCAGATTCAAATCAGCTAATAGTTTTCCAGCTTAAAGCTACTGCTGTCGCCTTTTGTACGAGTGTTGGAAGTTGGAAGTTTACTTGGGGATTCCACTAAATTTCAATTTATTTCCGAATTAGGCTAATCTCTGATGTCACAATTGAATGAAAGATATCTCGCATAACAGACCTGGATATTTGTTAAAGATAGGAGATTCAATGTGGATTACCGAGGACACATCAGTGGCCAAATGTAGCAGTCTACTTTAATCGAAATTGGAAGGTCTAATCCCAATACCCGGGCTAGAATACAATAGGATCTCTATAATAATTAAATATTTCTGTTTAATAATTAATTCAATGAGACGGGATTTTTTCTGTGGTAGCATGCTGGACTCGTGCACAAAATCCTAGGCTTGATTCTAGCAGTGCTGCACTCTGATTTTCCCTTTCTAGGACATCACTGTCAGTTTCCGGTCGCTGTACAGTTCACTGTCCAGTGATAGGCAGATTACGGAAGACCAGAGGCTGTCGGGCACTGAGAATGCTCTTGTGGCCCAATAGATCTTTCAGTTCGTAATGTACTATATCTGGGTGCTGGAAGGATAAGTTAAAGAGAGTAGGGGTTCTCCAGCCGCCTGTATAAAAAGGGATGCTGACTCTCACTCTCTCTCTCATTTAGCCACTGTCAACCGCCAACATTGAACCTACTTCGTTTTCACACCGTCACTCTGTCCATCAGTCCGTCACTCTCTACTCACGCTACAATTATCTCACACTAAAATATTACAGTGCATTACAGTGTTTATTCATGCGCAGCTAATAGAAACAATGTTCTGTAAGTCTAACTAAGTTTTTAACTCAGTCTAAGTTTTTCTCTTCATTCCAACCCCTAAAAACATCGACTGAGGATAATATTTGCATACTTTGCTGTTTTGCAGTAGTTTTGATTTTTAAAGAAATTAGACCTTTGTGTTTTGATAATTAGAAAGGTAGGATACATTGTTTTCATAGTTTAGTTAAGAATATTTCATTTACAGCAAACCATTTTATTACGATAGAAATAGTAATTAACCCAAACAGTGTAATCATTTGGATTAAAGTTATACCATTATTAGATAAAATAATTAAACTTCCATAAATTGATTTTCCAAATTGGTTTAAATAGACTGATAGAACCTACGTTAGCACAGTTTATGACAGTTAGCTGTCAAGTATGATTTGATTGTCATTTCCCATAATTATTTCCGAGGTACAGGATTAGATCTTAATAAAAATAACATTTCTAACTTAATCTACAATTAAAACACAATAATCGAGCAGTAATTAAGAAAAATTATCATTTCTATATTAAGATAATTTTAAAATAAACAGCTAATAAATATTTAAGCTTGAAATTCAGAACTTAATAAATATATTTTCTAACCAGCAATATTAATAATTACAGAAAACTGTTATTTATCAGCACTAACATTTTAAAATTCCTAATGAATAATAAATGAATAACAAATTACTTCTTAAACTAGAGTTTCTTTCATCTGCTGATCATTTTAGAATTTTCTTCTACAGAATTTTCAAATCCAAATAATTTTGTCATCATTTTAGTAAATATTTGAATATAAAAACTATATAAGGTACATACATACACTGTTAAGCGTATATCTTTATGTCAATTGGAATACGTATGTAATTTTATATGTATTAAGATCTCGAATTGGCTGGAACCTGAATAGTTTCTGGAATGCAGCAATGAGTCTTTTTTTAAACCACTTTGAGTATGGTTTTATTTGCAACATGTGAAATCACAGCATTGCTTTCGATCTTGGTATGCTGTCCTATTTGTGCGAAAATATATTTTTATATCTTCCCAGTGTAAATGATAACGTAAGTTGGATAATTCTTATTTTCGCGATCCTATCTCCTAGGTCTACTGTCCATATTAAATATCGGATTCGTAGTGGTCGTGGTTTAACCAACAACACCAATGACTTCGGTTATGAGTTGAGCGGGAAGAGATCCGCAATATAAATTAAACCCCGTTTCCAGCCCGTAGCTGGAAGTGCACTTGCTAGATGTGCGCGGTCCACCAGAGCCTGCTAGAGTGCCTTCTCTAGCTTCTGGTAGTGGAGTGTGACCACAGCGTGGGAACACTTCGCGCGCTGGTTGAGAGTATCTCAATTTGCCCTTAAATGGGTCAAGCGGGGGAGTGCCAGGGTGGGCATCTCTGCAACGGGGAGGCCTTACACTACAGCCTCCCCGTGGTGGTGACATCCTTCTCTTGTAAAACGACCCTGTGCTTGCATGGTATATCCGAAAGGATAGGAACGGTCTTTAAAGAACCCCGAGTATCGGTGATGGGAAAGGAGCTTTCACCATCCACTTCAGGTAGCCCTGAAATAGCCATGCCCGCTCAGTACTTGTGTGATGTAGAAGTCTACCTCCCCGTGCGGCATTCCCACCAATTCCTCAACTTCCTTGATTAGCCTGGCAGTCCATCGACCCCGATGGACCCCGATTATAGTAAAGAATTTATTATAATAATAATAATTATTATTATTATAATAAATTCTTTCCTATAATATCAATACAAAAAGTAAAGCTTTACTATTATTAAACATACATAAAGGTATCAATGGACAAAAGCCCATTGGAGTACACCCATGCCAAAAGGCATGTGGGTACACCTCTCTCACTCTCTCTCTCTCTCTCTCTCTATATATATATATATAGAGAGAGAGAGAGAGAGAGGTGATAAGCTGGTAATAATCATATAACCGGATAAACTAACAATAATACAATTAAAAAAACTGTGAAATCAACAAATCTTCTGAAGCCAAAGTTATAAAATTATTTAATTTAAGATTAATAATGAAATTCTTCAACCAACCTTTAATATTTCCCCTGCTATAATGATAAATTTACACAAGTAATGCCAATTTTTACCATTTATAATCCATTTTATTTACTCTGAAACTTTGGTATTTGAATTTTGCCAATATTGAACGCACACAGCAACGAACATTTTTTATTTCACGGCAACTACAAAGTGAACAGAACCAATCATTTTCATTTCTATTTATTTTATAATTTAAATTCAGCAAAAGCAATACAGTTCTTGCTTTTATAATTACCCGCATTACACCTTAATCGTTGGCGTCCGGCATATAGTGGTTACCCTGTGTAGTTGTAAATACAGATCTTTGTATACTAAATGAAACTTTGCCTACCTAATTTTAATTGCTATTTCTTCACTTATATTATTAATTATGATTTTAATTTATCATTCACATTTTTTCTTCTTTTGCATTAACTCCAGAATAATTTTAAAACCAGAATAATTTTTCTTTTATTAATGTTTCAGCCAAGATTCTAGACAAACGATTCGAGCTCATATTATATATTTTATTTAAATATTTAAAGCTTTCCGTACAAACTGGGGAATTGTTTGCAATGTGGATAAATTTTTTAATGAAATATTTATGCACAATTTCAATCTGATCAATTTTTCTAGTCCCAGCCCAATATCTGTGCTGAATAACAAAACTATGAATTAGTAAAGGAGACAAATAAATATTGAATATTTTACAGATAACTGAACATTTTTATTTGCTATGAAATTGTTCCGGTTAAATGAAAGCCACAATTTGGAGTTACCAATCTTTCTTTAAAATATATTTGCAGCAAAATTTGAGGTGTTATTTCTACACCAAGATATTTTTATAATTATGTATTTCCACTTACAACCGCTCTATAAAACGAGCGTTCACGGCTCGATAAATATTTCCTTTTCTAAATATAATTATCTTTGATTTTTAGTGATTTACTTCTAAGTCTGCTCTGTATTATATATATAATAATTTAATATTAAATATTTTATGTACATTTGTTTGATTTTGGAAAAACAGCCAACTATTCCAATGTACTTCGCTGGCTCGCAAAAGCGTTTGATCATATGTATAATGCCCGCAAGTGGTACCTGTTACATGCAGTTATTTACGGAGTAGTACCCCAATGGTTAGCACAGCTCAATACTCCATGCACTTCATTAGAACCGTAAAAACACATTTAAACTACATACCCTCCACACTTTACAGATAAGGAGAAACACCGTACATAAATTAGGGTCTCCGTGTCTAGTTAAACGGCGTAAGCCAAGGGAGTAAGAAGGCATAAGCTCAGTGATAGCGCGCTGGTCTACCAACGCGGAGTTCGCGCGGTCGAATCCAGCATGTTGCTCTTAGATTTTCTGTTCCTAGAGCCTCCAGAGCTCACTGTCCTTTGATGAGCAGTGTTATTTGTAGCTAGAGAACACTGCTCAAAGGCCGACACTGCACTGAAAAGGCTGCGAGGGGCACATAAGATCTCTCATCTCCTTTGTAATATCCCCTTTAAAATAATAAATATCTATATGAATTCAAACTCGAACTGAACTTGAAAATTCGAGTGATTAGAGATGGCAGAATCATCTGGCTGATTTAAAAGCCATCGCTACTGATAGCCTACAATTCAAATTGTACAGTTTTAAGTAATGGCAAGCTCGCTAGACACTAATATTGATACCTGGATATTGGAAAATTGAATTCACATCATTCTAGTCTGGGCAATGGTGTGCAATTCATTGTCTTAAAATTGATTAATTTTTTTTTGTCACGATTTCCTTATTATAGGTCAGGGGATAAGAATAATTATCTTATTCACTGTCTGTATTAGTATATTCAATATATAATTATCACTACGATGGTTATTATAACTAATAATGATTATTTTATTTCTATCCTTGATTTTAAACTCCAACGCCAGCAGCAAAATGTATGCTCTTTTTTTCGAACCTGCGATCTGTTGTATTTTTGCCAGTAACGAGAGAACAATGCGGAAAGGCCAGCGGTGCTCTGAGCAGATTCCGGTGGGCACCATAGATCTTTCAGTATTAGTGCACTATCCCCTAAAAGAAATATAAAAATCATCAATGTAGGATTGCCTTCTTTTTCAGGCGGCTTGAAATCCGATTATCGATCAGGTGTTATATATTCTAAGGCGGATAGTGAACTTACTATATAATATATTATTCATATTAATACATCAAAATAAATTAAGTCCAAAAACGGAATGAACAATACCACAATATGTATCACTAAGCTCAATAATATGATTAACATGATCAAAATACCTAACTTTTCTTCAGTTCGTGGTCCTATTTCCTCTGAAGCAGGACCCCGCAACTCTCTGTCATCGCCAGATTTGCTGTTGAGTTTGCTGATTTGCGTTGTATTTTTTAGTTTTATTATTTATTTATTTTTACAAAACTAATAAAAAAAAAACTATTTTTATCCAATAACGTAAATTAATTTATAACTATTCACTCATATGCATTTTGAAACTTAGAAAACTATATAGTTTTGGAGTCAATAAACTACTTTCACAGAAAGTTTCCGTAAACGATTGAGTTGCGGATTAATTACTAATGGATAATGTTTCTGAGATTGTTGACTTGTTTAAATGTGTTTACCATTACCATTACTATTTTAAAAATTTAGTAAGATACACTCGCTAAACTAGTTAATGCAATTATAGAAATGATATATTCTCTTTAAATTTTGGGTTTCTCATTTAGCCCTGAGATAAATACCGAGGTGATAGGGATACCTATACACAAACAAAATCTATCACAAAATCGAACAAACTTGCATATCATTTGGAATTTTAATATCACAAAATCCCCCTTAAACTATTTTCTCAGAAACCATTTTTTCCGGATCAATGTTTCAGACAGAAGTGAGAGATAACGTGTATAACTTTGCAAATAGCTGGAATGCGTTGTGGTTATTTATTGGCTGTTTATTCCTTTATAAATGTTTTGATATTCCTGGGTGTGTTGAGGGAATGGACCTCTTTGCAGCCTTATTTTCTTTTTTTATTATAAATTATACATTTAGTTTCTCCAACGTTTCGGCATTTCACATGCCATTATCATAGGATTAACAATGTTTATATCTAAAATTTTTACAAAATGCATAAAGATTTATAATTATATAGAGAAATTGTATTTTAATTGAATATCTGTTGTCCACAAATTATAAATACCAAGCTTACATTATTTTTTGCATTCTGATAATGTAGCATTGTTGGTTGAATGTTTATGATTTATATATCAGCTGGAAAATATTTCCTTTGTTTTATGTATGAAATATATGTCGACATAAGTAACAGTGTGTTATTATCAAATTATTCCTGTAAGATTGTTGTTAATCTGCGTCAGTATTTGTTGAGGGAATTTTTACTATTTTCTTGTATAACTATGTATTGAAATGAAAATGCACCACGTGTTGCTTTATATTTATTATTGGTTTATTCCCTCAACAAATAGTGACGCAGATTAACATGAATCTTACAGTAATAATTTGACAATAACACACTGTTACTTATTCTCAACATATATTTTATACATAAAACAAAGGAAATATCTTCCAGCTTATATATATATATATATATATATATCATAAACACTCAACCAACAACGCTACATTATCAGAATACAAAACTAATATGAGGTTGATATTTATAATTTGTGGACAACAAATATTCAATTAATATACAATTTCTCTATATAATTATAAATCTTTATGCACTCTGTAAAAATATTTCAGATATAAACATTGTTAATCCTATGATAATGGCATGTGAACTGCCGAAACGTTGGAGAAACTAAATATATAATTTATAATAAAAAAAGAAAATAAGGCTGTAAATAGCATTCCAAGATTAGAGAATTTCGAACGAAATCTTTTTAAAGAAAATTCCCCAAAAAATTTGAAAAAATCATTTAGTAATATTTAACTTTTGTATAATCAATTTCCTTCAAAATATGGAGTTTTAGAACTAACTATACATTATAAAGATGATAGAACAATTCATTTTACAAAGGTGGTATTTTACAGGTACCCTAAACGTTGCTGATCTCCCAAAACGCCTCAAAAAATCAATTTTTCTTTTATACTTCAAATAAAGATGATGGGTTTTTATTTGTGTAGATAGTACACGAAGTTTAAAGAAAATCGTTGAGACCATTTAGGACAAATTCAGTAATGTTGCATCTCCTTTTGATACATTCTGCCTAAAACCTTATGTCATAAGCGGTGGTGATATCTAAACTGAATGACTGAGGGTAACCATTATTTTCGGATTATTGTGAGTTCTTTCCTAGTAGATGTATTGCTGGTAAATGAGGTTAAATTGTTATAAAAATTGTTTATATTTGGGATTTGAAAAACATTAGTTGATCAAAAAGTTTAAAGATTTATTTGATTACAAATAATAGCATCCATATGAACACGTTCTCATTATTTCAGTGTTTGTACAAATAATGATACCTACCTGGAATTTATTATGTGATTTAAATAAATAAATATTTTTAAATTATTAAACATTTATTGTTTTCTGTCATTTGTAAAAATATAATATTAAATTCTGTTGGTTTATAATGGAAAAAGAAACAGACACAACAATACAGTTAATAGAAAAATCATTCACATATATTTGAATACTTTAAAACACAATACAAAACATTACACGCTCACTACGAATAGGTATAAACACAGAGAACAACATACATAGAACTAACAACGGAAGGTTGCACGAACGAGGTGCTATCCGTCAATTAGTAAGCTGAATCGGTCTGCCATCTAGCGTCGTAGGCTCGCAGCGCCAAGACCAGAGCATACTTAGTTCTAACACACCCCCTCGATGCGAGCCGGGCCAAGTGAACCATCCAACTTAAGCCCGTTGATGCAATAAATGTGTTTTGGACGTGGAAGACTCTTAGTGAAGACGTCCGCCAACATCTCGGTTGTAGATACGTGACGGATGTCAAGTTTGATCTCCTTTATAGCATCTCTGACGAAATGATACTTCACATCGATGTGCTTAGTTCTATTGTGAAAGGTTGGATTCTCGGCTAATTTCAAAGCGCTCGCACTATCGGTGAATAATGTTATGTCGGCAGCGTCTTCATAGCCGAGCTCTAGTAAGAATCGCCGCAAGTAGATTGCTTCTTGACGGCTTCTGATATAGCCATGTATTCTGCCTCTGTAGTGGACAAAGCAACGGTCTTCTGTTTTCTGGAGTCCCAGGATATTGGTCCGCCTGCTAAAGAGAAGACGAACCCAGTAAAAGAACGTCGATCCATCCCGCAGTTTGCCCAGTCTGCATCTACAAAACCCTTAAGGGATTCTTGACTTCGTTCGTAAAAAATCCCATAGTCCACTGTACCTCTGAGATAGCGGAGCACCCTCTTCGCGGCAGTCCAGTGAGTCCTATTGTAACAGTTGTTGAACTGTCCCAGATAGCTTACGGCAAAGCTAATATCCGGTCTAGTAGTAATCGACAGATATGTCAGCGCTCCTACCAATTCCCTATAAGGTAAGGCATCGAAGTCTTCTGGGTTATAGTCTCCGGCCGGCTTCATCAATTTAGAGTGTGAATCAATTGGAGTTGACACGGGTCGACAGTCTGTCATTTCAAATCGTTTAAGTATTTCCGAGACGTACCCTCTTTGACGAAGTACAATTTTATTCCCCTCTCTTGAAAATTCTATTCCCAAACAATGCTTGACATCCCCAAGGTCTCTAAGTTCAAAATGTTTCCTTAGTTGGCTTTTGATTTCCTCGACGATACTGCGATCTTTAGAAACAATTAATATATCGTCGACGTAGACAATTATTAAAGATGTATCTCTCTGGTTTCTCATCTGATAAAGGCAGGGGTCCGACCGGGACGGTTCAGCCCCTATAGACGTCAGAACTCTGTTCAATCTGTTGTACCACGACCTCCCTGCTTGTCTAAGGCCATACAGTGACTTATTTAGTAAGCACACCTTATCCCCACTTCTTAGTTTTTTTAGCATGTCGAGTGACTTCTTCTTGATATCGATCTGACTATCTTCAGATAACATCTCCAATATTCGTTCTAAATGCATGGGGGTTTCCATGTAAATTGTCTCTTCCAGGTTGCCCTGTAGGTACGCAGCAGTGACATCTAATTGTTCCATGAACATATTATGGCGAGCCGCCAAAGCGACAGCCATGCGGATCGTGCTGAGACGCGCTACGGGAGCGAAGGTTTCGTTGAAGTGAATTCCTGGTTTCTGCAAAAATCCTTGGGCTACCAGTCTTGCCTTCATTCTTTCGAAACTTCCGTCAGCTCTAAATTTATTACGAAGAACCATCCGACTTCCGATAACTTGAGCATCGTGAGGACGATCAACGAGTGTCCATGTATCGTTCTTCAGTATACTCCTTATCTCTTCCTTCATAGCGTCATACCATTTGTTGGCGTCTGCACTTGATAGAGCTTGCTTGATCGGCACTTCACAGTTCAAACTGAACACCACATTATTTGTTTCTTCCTCGATTCTTTCTTGATAGATTTTTCGAGGTCTTCCAGGTTTACCTGTTTTGAGGAGTTTTGGTCTGCCGGGGCCTCTGCAGGTTTCTATTTGCTTCTCTTCTTCATCCTCTTCCTTTTCGGTATCTTCCATCTCTATGTCTTCTGCTTTGTGATGTTCGATTAAAGGACTTATGATAACGTCCCTTTTTTCTGGTATTTCCAAGTCTTCCTTGTCCTCTTCTTCCATGAATATATTTATTTTGTCCTGTCCATTTGTTCTAATTTCCTCTAAGAACTTGACATCACGGCTAATTTCAACTTTCTTTTCTTTCGATAGCCATATTCGGTACCCTTTACATTTGTCGGAGTATCCAACAAATCTTCCTTCCCTGCTGCGAGGTTCCAATTTTTCTTTACCGGGGGTCCTATCTAAACAATAAACTTTTGTCCCAAAGATGCGCAAGTGATTAATGTTAGGCTTCTTGCCTTTCCATATCTCGTAAGGTGTTTTACCGTGTAGGGCATTCGACGGGCAGAGGTTTCGTAAGTAGTTGGCAGTATTTACTGCTTCCGCCCAGAAACTTGGCGGGAGGCCAGATTCTATGAGCAGACATCTTGCCATATCCAAAAGTGTTCTGTTCTTCCTCTCTGCAATTCCATTCTGTTCCGGATTATGAGGTATCGTTAATCGCCTAGTGACGCCTCTCTCGCTAAGCATCTTGTCGAAATCTTTGTTTATATACTCAGTTCCATTATCTGATTGTATACATTTGACCTTTTTTCCTTTCTGATTTTCCATCAAGGCTATAAATTCACGGGTCTTCTCGGTGACTTCACTTTTGGATTTAATAAATCTGACCTCGCACCATCTTGATTTGTCATCAACAAATACTATGAAATATCTGGCCTTTCCATTTGATTCTGTACGCATTGGCCCACACACGTCAGTGTGTATAATTTCTAGAAAATCACTGTTTCGAGTTGAGAACTTCGGAAACGGGGCGCGAGTCATTTTGGCCTTGCAGCAGATATCGCATGTGGGGTATGCTGTAGCCTTATCGATCTTTGGCCCGTAGACATTTTTATTTATAATACTTTCAGTAAGGTCCTTAAAGTTGAGATGTCCGAGGCGACGGTGCCAGATTTCGATCGATGTGTCGTCTTTGGAACTATATGCGGATACATCCGGTAAGGGATTCAATTCTCGGATGAAAAATAAGTTGCCAATGCGGTCAGCCAGTAGTTTTACATTTCCTTTCGCATCCATTACCTTGGCATTCTCCCGTTGAAAAAGTACTTGATATCCTTTATCTGTCATTTTACTTACAGATAACAAGTTTGTGCGCAAGTCGGGCACATGTAAAGTGTCATTTAATGTGACGTTTTTTATTTCCCCGAAAACTTCGGTTGTGAAAAAGGCTGTGCCAGCAGAAACAATTTCAGAAGAATCATGATTTGCTAATTTAAGTTCAGTTTCAGGCGCGGCTTGAATTTTTATAAAATCTTTAGGTTCATTACTTAAGTGTGAAGTTGCGCCGCTGTCCAGGCACCATCGATAACTGTTGCTATTTTTCTTACTTTCCAAACTAGTCCAAGCGTATAATGACATGTCTTCCACTTGCTTAGCAATGTTTGTTATAGCCTTAAATTCCTTACCTGTGCAATCAGATGCTTTATGTCCGTACTTCCGGCATCTATGACATCGAAATTTAAATGGTTCTTTTTCAGAAGCTCTACCTTGTATGTTATCAAATTTAAATTGCTTACCTTTGTACCTGTCTTTATTTCTCTTATATTTATTTAACGAGTACATAGCGTTTTGGGGGACTTCCTGGATAGTGTTTTTACGTGCGTCACTTTCTTCGACTATTTTTATTCTTAATACATCCGGTTGAGGTAGCTCATCTCGTGACTCAATGGCACAGCGGAAATTTTCGAAACTCGTCGGAAGGCTATATAAAAGCATGATGGCAAGCAAATCAGGATTGATGTGAACTTCCATCTCTTGCAGTTTATCTACTGCGTCGAAAAATTTCTTTAAATGTTCTCGAACGTCATCTCCTTCCTGCATTCGTTCTAATGTGAGGTGCTTCAATAAAGTGGCTTTTCTAGCCGGCCCTTTGGATTGGTATATCTCTTGTAACTTCAGCCAAACATCACTGGAGGTAGTACAACCTTTTATTTGTTTTAATTCAGAAGGACTAATATTTAAAATAATATCTGATTTTGCCTTGTTATCATTGTTGATCCAGCTTTCGAGGGCTTCTTTGTTGTCTTTGACTGTTTCCGGTCTCTTAATACTGCCGTTCACATAACCCCAGTAGTCATTCTTAATAAGCAAAGCCTCCATTTGTAACTTCCAAGTATCGTAGTTGTCTTTGGACAAAGTTTCAATCCGTGAAAAACTAGCGACACTCATTTTGAATTCTAATTAATGTATTAAAACACAAATGAAAAAGTAACTTCCGTAAAAAATATACGTGTATAGAAAATGGAAACCTGGCAAATACTAATTTGACTAACAACACCTCTCTGGGCCCATAACCTGTTGGTTTATAATGGAAAAAGAAACAGACACAACAATACAGTTAATAGAAAAATCATTCACATATATTTGAATACTTTAAAACACAATACAAAACATTACACGCTCAATACGAATAGGTATAAAACACAGAGAACAACATACATAGAACAACAACGGAAGGTTGCACGAACGAGGTGCTATCCGTCAATTAGTAAGCTGAATCAGTCTGCCATCTAGCGTCGTAGGCTCGCAGCGCCAAGACCAGAGCATACTTAGTTCTAACAATATTAGACGATAGAATGGTATAATATATTGAAATGACATTTTAGAGGAAAGTCTAACGGGGTGTCACCCACCCCTATTAACGCCACTCAGTTGAATTCATTAAATTGAAAACGACGTCATATGACGAAATATTGGATAAATTTTCTTCATTGCCAACTAGGTCTCTATATAACGTCCAATATTCTCCCTCAGCTTTTCGTTTTCTTACAGCTTCATGAATCCAGTAGCGTCTGGGAGTCTTTGTTCCGTTTTCTTTTTCCTGCTCCTCGTCCAAAATAATAGCAATCATTGCCAATTCTCTTAAAGATAATTTCCGAATAGCCATAGTTTGTTTATTTTAAAGAAACTTCGGTACTGCTTTAAACTGCAGATTTTTAGTTCTCTCGACAATGCGTCCGCGTGAACACGAAAATGGAAAAATGTACAACAACCGATAGAATGGGAACCAAACAGGTACGATACGGTTATCATAAATCCTCTCAATTCCAGCTCTTTATATCTTTTCCATCTGTTCATGGTTCTACAAAATTAGAAATAATTACAACACCTTCAACCATAAATATAATACTCGGAACCGTGACCACTTTCCTTTTTCTCAGGCAAACCACTCATTTTTTACATCTTCTTATTTATTTATGGGAAGGAAAATTATTTAATGCACTTCCGAATGAAATTTCATCTTTACCAACAATGAAATTGTTTAAATCTAAACTAAAAACTATGCTCCTGGATAAAGTAATATATGATTTGGATGATTTTCTTACATAGACTTGCTTTGTAAAAAAGTTGTTATTAGATTGTTTAATGTATTGACATGTCTTGTTCATACAAGTGTATGTAGAAATGAAGATAAATAAAGATTATTATTATTATTATTATTATTATTATTATTGTTGTTATTATTATTATTATTATTATTATTATTATTTATTATTCATTATTATTATATTATTTATTATTATTATTATTATTTATTATTATTCTTATTATTATTATATTATTATTATTATATTATTATTATTATTTATTATTTATTATTCTTATTATTCTTATATTATTATTATTATTATTATTATATTATGATTAGTTATTATTATATATTATTATTATTCTATTTATTATTATTTTATTATTATTATTAGTATACTTATTCATTATTATGATGATTATTATATGATTAGATTTGATACATTATTATTATATTATTAGTATAATTATTAGAGTTATAGATTATTATTAACTTATATTATTATATTATATTATTATTATATTAGGAGCATTATATATGATTAGTAATTCTATATCGGAGGGTGTGTGGTGTTTCGGGAGGCTTTAGAACAAGCTAAGAAGCTAGTCGCCTGATGAAGATCCTTCAGGGGAACCTCAACAGAAGCAGAACAGCTGACTCCCTCCTCAGTCAGTTAATTTCCGAGAAAGGGTCAGATCTGGTGTTCCTTAGTGAACAATACCGGGATCGAGACCCTCGATCTTGGTTCAGTGACCTGCTTGGGACGTCAGCAATCTGGGTCCCAGACCTGGAGAAAACTCCAGTGGAAAGTCATGGCAGGAGGAACGGTTACGTCTGGATAAGGAGCAAGGGGGATACGTACATTAGTTGCTACTTTACCCCCAACGAGAGCATACATAATTTTAAAGAGAAGCTGAGCTCCCTAGAGGACGAGGTCTCGGGTATGGCTGGTAGGATATTGATGGTTGGCGACTTCAATGCGAAGGCAGTCGAGTGGGGGATGCCTTCAACGGACAGGAGGGGTAGGCTCACCCTGGAGATGGTTGCCAGAATGGGGCTTGTCGTCCTGAACGTCGGTTTGACGTCAACTTTCCGACGCCCCGGCTACACTGAAACGATACCGGATATCTCCTTGGCCTCTGAGCGATTCGCGACGCGAATCGAGAATTGGGCAGTAATAGAAGACTATACCGGGAGTGACCACCAGTACATCACCTTTGAAGTGCGCGAGAGGACTTGTGACAATAAGCTGGAAAACCAGGAGGTCTACCCGAGGTGGAATCTGGACAGGATGAATTCAGAGCTATTCTCCGAAGTCCTTGGCTGTGGAGAAGCCCAAGTGAAAAGTATAGTGACTGAAGGGAAAGTGGGAGCTGAGGCCGTTGTAGCCTCAACCATGGGGCTTATTGCCGAGGCTTACCGTGAAATGCCGCGCAAGGGGCCATGTCATGGTAAGCGTCCTGCTTATTGGTGGACGCCGCATATCGCGAATCTACGGAGAGAATGTGTCAGACGAAGAAGAAGAGCCCAACGAGCTGGACGTCGATCAGACGCCAACTTGCGCTCGATGGAATATAGAGCTGCAAGACGAGAGCTACGCCGCGCAATCTTCGAAAGCAAGAAGCGGTGTTGGGAGAAATTGAAAGAAGAGGTGGATATGGATCCATGGGGACTTGGTTACAAGATAGTGACACAGAAATTAGGAGCCTTTAAGAGGCAGGCAGTAATGGATGTGTCAACCATGGAAAACATAGTGAGGACGCTTTTTCCTTCACATGTAGAGCGGAGGGTGAGAAACTATGGTGAGGTAGGAGATTTCCCCCTGTTCACAAATGAAGACATGGAAAGGCATTGCGCTCTTTAAAAAACAAGAAGGCTCCGGGCCCCGACGGTATTCCTAATGAAGTACTTAGGATTGTAGCGCAACAGAACCCCGGATTACTGCTAGGAATGTTTAACGCTTGCTTGAAAGCTGGAGTGTTCGGCTCCAGGTGGAAGATAGCGCGTCTGGTCCTCATCAGTAAGGGAAAGGGGGACATGCAACCCTCATCTTTCCGGCCCTTATGCATGCTGGATACGGCAGGAAAATTGTATGAGAGGCTTCTCAGAGGGAGGTTCTCCGAGGCAGTACGGATTTAGGACTGGGCGATCCACTGTGGATGCGGTAAGAGAAGTCACTGAAACAGTGCGCAGGGCTGAAGACCACAACCACCACTCTCGGCGAGTGGTACTCTTGGTTACGCTTGATGTGAGAAATGCCTACAATTCTCTCAGATGGACAGATGTGCTGCAGGCGTTAGAGGATAATTTTCGAGTACCGAAATACCTCTTGCGGGTGTTAAGCGATTATCTGAGGAATCGGACGATCATCTACCAAACCTCCGGAGGACCAAGAGCCTCGGCAGTGACGGCAGGTGCGGCGCAGGGCTCAATTTTGGGCCCGGACCTTTAGAATGTGGCGTACGACAGCCTACTCAGGCAGGAAATGCCAGAGGAAACGGTCCTAGTCGGATATGCAGATGACGTGGCTGCGCTTATCGCTGCTCGCGATACCAATAAAGCCCAGCTAAAATTGTATCAGGTGATGCGTGTGATCAATAGATGGATGGCCGAGCATGGGTTGTCGTTGGCATTGTCCAAGACAGAAATCGTGGTGTTGACGAAAAAGAGGATCCCCACGAGTATCTCATGGCGCGTTGGAGAGGTAGCCGTGACCTCTAAGGATACCGCAAGATATTTGGGATTAGTCATCGATAAAAAGTTGAGCTTTGGCAAGCAAATTCAGTATGCAGCGGATAAGGCCGCGAAGGACACTGCTGCATTGAGCCGGTTGATGACAAACGTTGGCGGTCCACAGGCCAGTACGCGCCGAGTACTACTGAGCGTGACCCACTCAATACTGCTCTATGGAGCCGAAGTGTGGGCAGGTGCACTCAACAAGGAGGCGTATAGGAAAAGATTGGCGAGGGTACAGAGGCTGGGTGCATTAAGGATTGCGTCTGCGTACCGCACCGTGTCCGAACCAGCAATTATGGTCATTACCGGAGTGATCCCGATTGCATTCCTTGCATGGGAACGTAAAAGTCTGTACGGGAAGAGGGCAGAAGGAAGAAAAGAAACTCTAGCCAGGGAAGAAAGTAAAAGAACCTTCCAAAATTGGCAGGCTTCCTGGGAGGTTGATCATCGGGGTCGATGGACAGCCAGGCTGATTAAGGGAGTTGAGGAATGGGTGAGAAGGCCGCACGGTGAGGTAGACTTCTATCTCACCCAACTCCTGAGCGGTCATGGATACTTCAGGGCTTACCTGAAGAGGATGGGGAAGGCTGAGGAGGAGGAGTGCCTCTATTGCCCGGGGTGTAAAGATGATGCCTCGCACACCTTTTTCGCGTGTGACCGGTGGCAGCGTTCGAGGTGGGACCTGGAGGAGGTGATAGGACGGCAGACTCCAGACACGCTGATAAAGACGATGCTATCCAGTGAGACCAGCTGGCGTCACAC